>CM033752.1:17058968-17658968 GCA_019671005.1 Hibiscus mutabilis | reverse complement strand
TTGCTGAAATTGTAAGGTTGCACAGGTACCCAAGTCAATTGTTTTGGATAGGGATTCACAGTTTACAATGAGGTTTTAGGGATGTTTGCATCGAGCTTTGGGTACTCTCTTGAATTTTAGTACTTCGTATCATCCTCAGATGGATGGTCAGTCTGAACATGTGATTCAGATTTTGTGGATATGTTGAGATGTTGTATCATTGAGTTCCAAGGAACTTGGGAATGGCAGTTGACTTTGGTTTAGTTTGCGTACAATAATAGCTACCAGACAAGTATAAAGATGGCACCGTATGAGTCCTTGTATGGTAAAAAGTGTCATACGCCCTTGTATTGGGCTGAGGCTGGGGAAAATATGTTTCCATGCCTGATGTGTTAAAAGAAACAGATGAGAAAATGATGTTTATTTGTGATCGGTTGAAAGCCCTCGGATAGGCAGAAATCCTACGCGGATTTGAAGCATAGAGAGGTTGAGTATGATGTTGGTGAAAAGGTTTTCTTGAAAGTCTTACCTTGGAAGAAGGTGTTGCATTTTAGACGCAGGGTAAAGTTGAGCCCAAGGTTTATTGGACCGTATAATGTGTTGGAACGTATAGGTCATGTGGCTTATCGATTGAGGTTGCCCCCTGAGTTGGAGAAGATTTAAGATGTGTTTCATGCATCCATGTTGCGGAGGTACCTCTCGAATTCGTCGCATGTAATTCCAGTTGAGGATGTAGAGTTATGACCGAATTTTTCTTATGATGATGAACCAATGGAGATCTTCAATTACAGTAGTAAAGTTCTTCGTGGCAAGATAATTGAGCTTGTTATGGTGTTGTAGCGACATAATCGTGTTGAGGAGGCCACGTAGGAGAGTAAGTCGAACATGATTGTTCAATTTCTGCATCTATTCCCATCATGTAAATTTCGAGGATGAAATTTCTTAAGGGGGAGAGTTGTAACGCCCCAGTTTTGGGCCTAAGAGGTTTTTAAATGGTTTAGACGGTCCGTTGGATCGGATTAGAGGATTCGAGTCAGTTTTGGGATTTAATTCGAGATAAATATTTTTAGATGAGATAAAAATATGGAAAAATAATCTAAAGTCGTTATTTAATATAGAAATGATTTTGGTAAAATCAATTTTACAAAAACGGGTCTCGAAATTGGATATTTTGGTTATTGACGAAATGTAAAATTTTAAAACTATTTTTAGTGACTATTTTGTAAAAAGGTCAAAACTTTGAATCTTTAAGGAGCTATTTACCCAAAGTTTAATATCAGAACTTTTCCGCTTAATTAGCTATTTTAAATGATTTTAAAGTAATATAAAAAAAGCTTGGAGAATTAATTGGATAATTAAAAGGTTAACAATAATTTGACGTAACTAACTTTTCATCAAAAGCTTTCTCACAAATTCTCTCCAGCCAAACACTTTTTCCACTTCAATTTTCTCAGGTAAACTCATGATTTCAACATGATTTTGATTTCAAATTAATCTTTAATGGTTTTCTAATAAAAACTATTTGATTTGATTTTGTTTTCTCAAGAAAATCCATCCAATTAAGGGGGAAGTCAACCATTAGAGGTGAGCTCTAATACAAGGTTATTTATTGAAATTACCAAGTTATTGATCCTTTACATATGATTTCTAACTTAATTTGATGATTTAATTATGGAAAATTGGTTTAATTAAGGGTTAATTAATTAGATTGGTGGATTTTCGTATAAGCTCTATTTTTCTGAGTTCTTGATTGATTCTAATCATGATTTTGATGTTAAATAATGTTAATAAGTGGGTTTTAACATTAAAATCCTGAAACTATGTGAATCTCTAATTTTCTAGGTTGTTAGTTATGAGTTTTTGAGGAGTTGTGGAGGTTTATTGAATGTTGAGGGTATAAGGATGTTATTGTTGTGTTTTTAGATGTTAATTGATGTTAATTTTTGATTTAAAGTGTTATATTGTGGCTAGGTTAAGATTGGAGGATGTTTGATGTTGATTTCAGTTGTTGTAGAGTGGAATTGGGTAGTGGATGTTGAGGATTTATGTTATTGGTTGTTGAATGCATTTTGATGCATTGAATCTGCTGTTTTTCTGTGGATAAAATAGGAGAAGTTGGTCTTCAAGCTTGAACGATCCTTTCGGAAGCTTTGGAGGCGTGGTTACCATATCGGCTAGCGAGGCTTTGCGTGTCAGTGAGTGAGAACGTGATTTACAGCTTTTAAATGTTTGAAAGTTATGTTTGGGAGTTTAGATCGAGCTTGAAATGCTGGTCTAAGCACGAAAGTAAGTAAAGGATGAATTCTCTCTTGAACTAAATTTGGCAAATATATTTTATGCACTTGTTTTAATAGATTGATTACTCACTGTTTATGCATGATTTAAGCATGATTTAATGCTGGGAAATGGTTATGAAATGATGTTAAAGCATTTGGAAGTAATGCATGATTTGTTAATGTTTTTGAACATTGGTAATGCTTGGTTGAAAGCATTGAGAAAATGGTTTTAATTGATGCATATAAAAATAGTGAGTTGATGTTAATGAGATAGATTATATTGCCAAGTGATAGTTTGAAAATGTCATCAGATATAATTGGCTAGCCATAAGATTTAAAGTGCACTATAATAAGTCGCCCATGGTTCGTAGAGGTGATGTGTTGAAAGTATTTACTCTGACCATGTTAACCCTAATATTGTTGAGGTAATGCTTCAATGGCTTTTACTCCGGTTGCACAATAGAGGTGATGCATTAGAGGTGTTTACTCCAAATTGGAAGATGAGTCGTGGTAGTATAGAGGTAATGCATGTGTTGCATATACTCCATGCCATTGGGTTGTTAAGTGATTAGGATATCACTTGGGAAATCCATGTATCTAATGTGGTTTGACGAAAGAAATAAGATAGAGAAATGATCACTTGTAAACCAATATAATGAATTAATGTATTATGTTGATGGATTGTTGTATAATGTGATTTATACATGTGAATACTCTTTAAGCTTTGCATATGGGATGTTATGCATGGGAAGGCTTAAATTGAGGGTTGTATATGGGATTATGCTGTAGAATCCATGATACATGTTCTATATGGTCTAATATGTTGTTTTGGAAATGTTAAGTGCATGGTTTTGATAAGGCATGATGTTGAAATGATGATTTAAAAGTGTTTTGGAAATGGTTAACAAAAGAATGGTTAAACGATTTATAATACATTGATGGTCGCTGGTCTTGAGCATTCCTCACTAAGGCTAGTGTGCTTACGCTCTCTTTTCCATCAATGCAGCGAATTAAAGGTTGAGGGGAGCAAGGAAAGAATTTCAAGAACTTGTTTTCAATGTATGGTTTGAAATGTTTAATAGTAGTTATAAGGGCAATGTGTCAAATGTTGTTTTGGGAGTGTTTTTGGTGAAGTCCTTGTGGTGCAAGTTGTAATAGTTGGTTTGAACTTGTAAGTGGTTTAAGGTGCTTGAGATGTGGTTGAGTTTGTATTTTGGATGTTGACTAGGGAGCATGCCTATAGACTTTGTGTATGATTGTGCTAGAATTACTAGGCTTGCTTAAGATGCTAGTATGTTGATGATCAAGCATGTTTCTGGTGTTATATGTTGATTATAAATGTGTTAAGGTTGTTTAGAGTGAGCCAAAGTGTCATAAGTTGTTCCTAGAGGTCATTACAGGCCTCTGCGTACCGGTACGGGTACCCAGGGATCGGTACGCGGGGTCCTGATCAGGCTTATTTCATTGAAATAAAGCATAGGGTTTCGGTACGCCTAGCCACCGTATCGGTACGCCTTAAGGAAAATTATGCTCTGTTGTCAGTACACGGGTACGCGTATAGAACGATCCCTTCGAATTTAACAAGCTGTATGGATACGAAGAGTACCATATCGGTACGGGCTTTAGCTACTAGAATTCCAAGTTTTGAAATAACAAAGGGGGGATTAGTACGGGGTCAATGTCGTATCGGTACGGATGGGTCAACACACCGTATCAATACGATTATACATGTATTGGTATAAGTAGCCGTTTTGTTACTTAAGCTGTATTGGTACAGGCTTGCCGATATCAGTACGCTATGTTAATTTTGTGTATTCATGTTTGCTGAGCTTTGGGAATCTTGCAATTTAGTCCCTGATTATTATGAATGCAATTGAATGAGTTTAAATGACCATTTTGAGATAGAATTTAATACGCTAGCATGAAAATGGATTAAGGTTGGGTAATATTAACCATGTTAAAGACCCTATAATATGCAAAAATTACGTTTTGGTCCCTGATATGAAATGTTGAGCAAATGAACCCTGTTTCTCAATCTAAATTTAATGTGACGTTTCCGCTGAAGTATGTGCACTTAGGATAAAAATAATATGCATTTAAACAAGATAAAAAGAAAAAATGGACATGTTAGGTTTTAGCTCGGGTTTGCTTCGGCAAACCTAATATGATCTTTTTAGTTCGGTTTCGGCTAGGTTGGGCAAAGGGGTTACAAGAAACTTGTAAGAATGCTTATCTATTCTCTTCCCCAATCTTGAGAATCGAAGAAGACGACCATTATCGAAGCAAAAAATATCAAGGTCCTTAAGCTAGATAAGCTTATCGGATTCTTGCTCACTCATGAGCTTTTAAAGCAAAAAAAGAAAGAATGGGGAAGAAACAGGAGGAAAAGAAGAAAGCTGAGAAGAAGAAAGTTGGAATCGTTCTCAAATCCACTTTAGAGGAGGGTGGTTCTAGGGAAAAAGAAGACGAAGAGATGGGTATGTTTGCCAAGAGATTCATGACGTTCATGAAGTCAAATAAAAGAAGAAGATTCCAAAGAAGAGAAGGCTTCAAAAGTGAAACTAATAAGAATGACAAAGATCAAACATTTACTATGAGTGTAAGAAGTTGGGGCACATCAAGTTTGATTGTCCCCAACTAAAGAAAAAGAGCTTTGGGAAGAAGAAGAAGCTCAAGGTTCATGTGGCTACTTAGAGCTATGAAGACTTATCCGATGAAAATGATCTAGAGGTGCCCAACCTATGTCTCATGGCACTTGAAGAGGATCCTAAGGCAATCTCTAATTCATCTACTTTATTTGCTCTTTCAATTGATGAATTACATGAAGAGTGTGATAAACTCCAAGAAGTTTATGATGAGTTAGCTTTGTAATTCAAAGAGTCAATCTTGAAAATCAAGAAGGTTGTTTTAAATTTGAAAAATGAAAATGACTCTTTGTCCAAAACTAAGGTGGAACTTAAAAGTAAAGTTAGTAAGATGCAAGCAAAAATAGTTGAACTTGAAAAGAAAAATCAAGACTTGCACAACTTGCTTTCAAGAGTCCAAGATAAACACCAAAAAGAAGTTGGTAATCTTAAAGCTTCCTTAAACAAATTTGGGACAAAACATTTTGAAAAAGGAAATCATTCAAAACCCAACTATGTGAAAAGAAACTTTAACAGTTACAAGCATTGAGGCTCTCATAAACCCTCTAATGGTAGAAATGTTAGGAGTGTTTGGGTTCTTAAGGAATTCCTAGCTTCTAAGAATTTTGATCTTATTGCAACTTGGATCCACAAGAGGACCAAGATTTTGAGAGCTAACTCTCATGGACCCAAAAGAATTTTGGTACCAAAAATCAAAACGTAACTCTATGTTTGTAGGAGGAGCGTTACTGCAAGGCCAGAGATGCAAGCTCAAATTCATGGTACTTTGATAGTGGATACTCGAAACACATAATCGGTGATAAGAGTCGGTTCATAGAGCTAAAGGAAAATAGTAGAGGAGTTGTGACATTCTATGACAACTCCAAATGCCACATTGAAGGAATTGGTTCTATTGGTAATCACTCTTCTATACTCATTGAAAATGTTTTATACGTTTACTGTCTAAAACATAATTTATTAATCATAAGTCAACTATATGATAAGGGATACAATGTCATATTTGAATTAAATGGATGTAAAATTGTTGACATTGCATCTAACATGAATATGCTTGTAGGTCATAGAATAGGAAACATTTACATGGTGCATCTAGATGATATAAATGTTTCTAATTTGTGTTTAGTTGCTAAAGATAAACATGATGCTTGGTTTTGGCATAGAAAACTAGGACATGCAAGCATGAGTGTTTTAGAAAAATCAATTTCTAATAATCTAGTAAGAGGTTTGCCTAAGATAAAATTAATTCCTAATAATCTAGATAAAATTTGTGATGCATGTGCTAAAGGCAAACATAAAAGGGTTTCTTTTAAATCTATTAATGATGTATCAACTAGTAGGATATTAGAATTGATCCATATAGATCGTTCTGGTCCTATTAGAGCTATGAGATTGGGTGGAAAAAATATGCATTCGTTTTAGTTGATGACTACTCTAGATTCACTTGGGTTCTATTATTAAGTACTAAAGATGAAGCTTTAAAAAATTCATCACATTTTCAAAAGCAAATCAAAGCGATGTTGGTTACTCTTTTTCTAATGTTAGTAGTGACCATGGAACTGAATTTCAAAAATATTGGTTTTTAAGAGTTTTGTAACTCCAGTGGAATTAGTCATAATTTTTTGGTACCTCACACCCCTCAACAAAACGGGGTTGTTGAGAGGAAAATAAAACTTTAGAAGAAATGTCTAAGATCATCTTTGTGAAAACAATTTGCCAAAATATTTTTGGGCAAAAACCACAGACACCGCTTGTTATATCATAAATCAAGTAATGATTAGGCATATTTTAAAGAAAACCCCTTATGAAATTTTCAAAAGTAAAAAACCTAACATTAGCTATTTTCATCCTTTTGGGTGGAAGTGTTTTGTTTTAAACAATGGAAGTGATAACCTTGGCAAATTTGATGCCAAAAGTGATGAAGGAATTTTTCTTGGATATTCTTGAAACTCTAAAGCTTGTCATGTATTTAATAAAAGAACTTTAGTGGTTGAAGAATTTATTCATGTTGTTTTTTATGATAACCCCCTTCCAAGGAAGGAATCTTGTGATGATGATGCAGGGATTTTTAATGCCAATAATGGTGAAGAACAATCACCAAAGGTAGATGCAGTCTCGTCAAAGGTATAACCATAAGATCCACCTGTAGAAGCCTTGAATTAGCTATTTATAAAGGAAAAGGGAGATCACATACCCAAGGGAGTTCCACTATGTTAAAGGTGGTGAGATTTTGGGTAATCCATCCAAAGGGATAACAACAAGATCCTCTCTTAGAAATACTTGTAATTATGTAGCATTTACCTCATGCATAGAGCCTAAGAATATCAAAGAAGCATTAAATAATGATTATTGTATATTGGTTATGCAAGAAGAGTTAAATCAAATTGAGATGAGTAATGTTTGGACATTAGTTGATAGGCCTAGTAATAAATCTACTATAGGTACTAAATGGGTTTTTAGAAACAAACTAGACGAGAGTGGTAACATTGTGAGAAACAAGGCTAACTTGTTGCTCAATGTTACACTCAAAAAGAATGAATTGATTTTGATGAAACCTATGCACCCATAGCTAGAATATAAGCTATTAGGATGTTACTTGCTTTTGCATGTTTTCATGAATTCAAGATTTTTCAAATGGATGTAAAAAGTGCTTTTATAAATGGTTTTATAAACGAAGAAGTGTGTATGTTGAACAACCTCCCGATTTTGAAGATCCAAAATTTCCAAACCATGTTTTTTAACTTTCTAAAGCTTTATATGGTTTGAAATAAGCTCCTAGAGCTTGTTATGAAAAATTACTTAATTTTCTTATTGAAAAGGGTTTTAACAAATGGAAGGTTGATACAACACTTTTTATAAAAAAGGCAAAGATATTTTAGTAGTACAAATTTATGTTGATGGTATTATCTTTGGATTTACTAATGAATCTCTTTGTCAAGAATTTGCTAAGTTAATGCAAGGTGAGTTCGAAATGAGCATGATGAGGGAGCTCTCATTTTGTTGGGACTTCAAATCAAACAAAGGAAAGATGACATCTTCATCAATCAAGCAAAGTACAACAAGGACATGCTCAAGAAGTTTGGCTTAGAGAATGTGAAGCCTCAAGCCACTCTTATGAGCACTTCTACAAAGCTTGACAAAGATGAGGAGGTAAATGTGTCGATCTTAAACTCTATAGATCAATGACATATTATTTGCTTTATCTTACCGCAAGTAGACCAGATATCATGTTTAGTGTTTGCTTGTGTGCTATATTTCAAGATAATCCTAGAGAATCATATTTACATGCCATTAAGAGAATCTTTAGATACCTTAGAGATACAACTAGTTTAGGTCTTTGGTATCCTAGAGACTCATCCTTTAGTTTGCATGCCTATTCGGATGCGGATTATAGAGGTTGTAGGATAGATAGAGAGAGTACCTCTGGTACTTGTCAATTCCTATGAAACATGCTTATCTCATGTTTCTCTACGAAACAAACTAACTGTGGGCTATTTACCACTGAGGCAGAATATATTTCGGTCGGTAGTTGTTATGCCTAAGTCCTATGGATGAAACAACAACTCTTAGATTATGAAATTGATGTATATACCATTCTCATTAAGTGTGAAAATACTAGTGCTATTTGTCTCACTAAAAATATCATGCAACATTCTAGAACCAAACACATAGAAATAAGACACAATTTCATTAGAGATCATTTCTTAAAAGAAGATGTAGTTCTAGAATTTGTAGATATCTTGCATCAAGTAGTGGAAATTTTTACAAAACCTTTAGATAAAGAACGCTTTTGGACTCCTAGGAGATAGCTAGGTCTTACAAGCCTTTCTTGAACCTTAGAGCCCTTGATTGCTCTTAAAATTTTGCTTGAATTTTCTTGAAAAACCATGTTCTTGAAATTCCTTGATGCTTTTATTCAGATAGTTAGTGGGAGTGTGTTCGTACATGTTTGCCATGATTTCTATGTTCATACATCATAATCATGCATTTAGAGTCTTTCCAGTGATAAATTTGAGGTACTCAACTGCAAAATAAGCCTTTTGGTGTAGATGGTACCGATACTACCTACCTAATACTGGTACGACATTCAAACAGAGAATCGATACTAAAGGATCAGTACCCGTATGCCATTATCGGTACTCATTAATCCCCGTACTGATACGTGCGAGCTGAAGACTACAAATAGGTCCTTAAATCAGATTTTTCCTAATTTTTTCTAAACCTAACCCTAGAACGTCGTATTTGGGCAATTTATCTCCCAAAACTCACCCATTTTTTACCAAAATGTGTCCGTTTTCAAAGTTTTTTGCAAGAATATCCACGGATTTCATCTCTCGCTCATCAAATTTGCATTCACATCACCATTTTCGTCCAACCTTCCTAAATTTCAAGGTAAAATTTTGAGTCAACCCCTCCTGAACCTCAACTTATTTTACCCACATCTTTTGACTCTTGTTTTAATAAACCCGGGAAATAGAACCAACGGGAAAATTTTGAGTTTTTCAAAAATTTCACTGTTGGGTTGAGTTAGAAGTTGATTTTGATTTCAAATCCTCTCCCGATTTTAAATTTCCTACCTTAATCTCATAAGGCAATGGAAATTCATTGATATGCTTCGGTTCAAACCCAAGTATTTTCCTACCTTAGTTCTCTTTTTTTAACTCAAGTGCTCGTTGCATTCTCGATGATGATGATAAACATACCATCGCCATTGATCTTGTCTCATAGGAAAGTCTTTTGTCCTAGACATCGTGATCATTGCTACTCATCCAGATTTAGAAAACATGAGTTTTGACTATGAGGGTGAGGTCCTTCCTTGTTCTATAGCCCTCGGCACCTCTGTTAAGGTTTAAGGCACCTTTGATTACTTTATTCATTTCATTGTCACTTGATGGTTTGGACCAATCGGTGGTAAGTTCTCTATCATTCATGTCGTTGATGCGTGGTGGATTTAGTGTTTCCGCACTGGCCGTCTCATCAACCTTGTTCAGATAATCTTTGTCGAGTTAGTTCATAACATAAATAACCATCACACCTCTTTGTTCACCTCTTTCACCTATGGTTGCGTCCTTAGTCATATTTTCCTCAAGGAAAATATAGATTGCTCTATCAACATTCTTTTCCCGCTCCGTCATAAAATAGATACCAAATTTCTTCAAAAGGTTCAGTTCGATCTTATCAATGGTGAATGGGTTCCTCACGTACCTCGAGCAGCTCTAGTGGCTCCACATCTCGTTGCTTCAACACCTCCGAGAGACGTATCTTTGGCATCTCTTTCCAAGATAATCACTCAGATGGAGGCTCGCATCATGCGTCGCTTTGATTCGGTTGACGAGCAACTTAAGATTTTAGAGTATTCGATTGAACTTCTTCATGAGGATACCGAGGATGATGATGGCAACGACAATGCACCGGAGGCCTAGTTTCTTTTTTATCTCATGCTTTTCATCTAGACTTATCGATTTGGTTATGTTTTTGCTACATACATTGCACCTATTATGGTTTGTGTTTCCTTTACATATTTGTGGCTATGCCACTTTGAATTGATTATGTTTGTTTTATGCTTTGGATATTGTTTATGGATTGCTTATGTCGTTATGGATATTATTATATTTTGGATATTCATTATGGATTTTGATCTAACAAAAATGGAAGAACTTTTTATTAAAATTTTTAAGGCATATATTCAAAAGAAATGGGGTGTTTTATTAAAAATTTATTTTGATTTTGTTATATCAAAAAGGAGAGATTGGTAAATAACATATATTGATTTTGATATAACAAAGATTTTATATTCGAAGATTTTTAAATAAATTTTTAAGCATTGAAATAACTCACAAATGCTAAGTTGAAAAAAGAGCTAAGTGCTCAGATGACATATTTTAAAGATCAAAATTCATCCAAGTCATTTGAAATTGTTTCAAAATAAGTTTACGATTTTAAAATTACTCAAAAAGCCATTTTGGACTTTGAGTATTGGTACGGCCTTATAAGCGTACCGGTATGGCTTTGGTTTTATTTTGGCAGTAAGCTCTTTCAGTACTGGTACGACTTCAGTACACTACTGATTTAACTCAGTGTCGGTACAGTTCTTTCAAGTATAGGTACGCTATGTTTTAAAATTTTTCAGTGAGCTATTTCAGTACTGGTACGGCTATCAGTACCGGTACGGCATGCCCTATACTGATATGCTCAATTCGTGTACCGGTACGCCATGTATTAGATAACGACTATTTCTATTTTTGAACGGGTACTAGTACGGATCTTTGAGTACCGATATCGACAGTTACCAAACTGCATTTAATGCGAATAAAACCCCTTCCAATGGCCATAATCAAATCTCCAACAACCCAAACGGTTAGAAATCAATGAGAGGGTATAAAAGTAAGTCTCCAAAGCTTCTTCAACAACAAGACAACCATCCAAAAGCATCCAAGCATATTCAAAGTCTACTAGAGCTTATTTTGCCTATTTTTCTCCTTGTATTATTCATATCAAGTGTTTGGGATTTGAGAGAGTGTTTAATTATTGCAAACACCTACCTAGTGAGGTTTCTTAAGTTTGCTTATTTGTTGTATCTTTGGAAAAGGGTCTCACAATATTTTGGGTATAAATCTTGGTTAGTGTTGTAAGGTTACTCCTTGTCCATAAAGGAAAGAAAAATTGAGTGAATTTGTGAAATCCTTAGTGTGGTAACTAAGGTAGTGGATGTAGACTCCATTGAAGGAGTTAAATCTCTCTTGCACATTTATTTCTTGCACCTTCTTTCCAAATATTTTTAAATTTCAAATTCACCCTCTCTTGGCCAATTTCGATTGTTCGAAATTATTCAATTTACTCTTAGATCACCTTATAATTTCCCTTAGCTTTGGAGGACTCTACAAGCTCTCTCTTATTGCTTAAACCAAACAAGAAATTATTCAAAACTGGTGTCTTGAAGCTTAGGATGCAAAAAGGAATTTCAAAATGAAGTAAATATGAAGAATGGAAAATTCATCCTTCCCTCAACGCCACTAAAATTTTATTTTTTGTGTGTGTTCTTGAGCTCAAATGGATCTCCAAGAATGAGAAAGAAGATGCTTACCTTAAAGTTGTTAGGTGGCTAAGTTTTTTCTTTTACAAGAAGCTTTAAGCATTCAAAATTGAGGAGAACTTAGATAGATGGAGGAAAAAGAAGGAAAAAGAAGGAAACACAGTTAGTGACAATGTAATTGAAACAAAAGAGTGCTCAACTATTTTTCCACAAAATTTCACATACTGACAAACCCCAAATCAACCTTGTATTCTTTAGTTGGGCAATTTGCCCCCTAGGTCCTTGAACTATGCAATGCAATTCACCCCCCCCCCCACATTTTGGGTCAATTCCCATCCAATTTAACTAAATCATTTACCTAACAAACCCCAAGCACTCACCAAGTGGGTCATTTAAGGTTGAATTCAACACAAGAATATTGACCCTGAAATTCTGGTTCATTACATACAGTAACAATAATAATGACATTTTTTATTCTTTTATTTATTATCTTTCATTCTCTTTATTTTATTTTCCTCTATTTGTTCTCTTTCCTTCTCTCTATTTTTTTCGTTTCCTCTATGTTTCTTCATAAATTTCTTGTAGTTTATAACATAATCAAAATTATAAGTTTTGAAGATATATTCAAGGGATAGATCAACAATTAGACAAGTGTAGGTCCAATGCCGAGTGCGAGTTGCCTAGTGTTAAGCTCGTCTCTTATTATATTCCGATCTTGCCTTGACAAGCCTACTCAGAACCGAGCAGAGGTGGACTGAGCGATGACATGAGCAATCCCTAAGGAGCTACCAAGTCAAGGATGCAAGTCAGGATGCTTTGAGAAGGCAATGAAGGCCCTGTCCAGAAAGTGTCCTCGTTTGGGACGAAGCAACATCTACTCGCATCGTACTTGCTAAGTTTATTTAGCTCTTTTAGGGGAAAGTGATCTGGTGTTGGGTCTCCACCATCCCCTCGCCATGTGCTAGCAGCCGAGCTGCCTTGGTGTAAGTGACATTCTCCTAGGTTCATGTGGGGCCTAGGTGTGCGGGCATTGAGACCAAGCAGATGGCACATTGTCTCTCTATGATAATTGCGCTCGTCGTGCCAGTCAGGGGTTGACAGTTAGCATTCGTTATGCCTCGCAGAATTCGATATTCAGTGTGCATGTTGCCTGAAGGATCAAGAGATGACGCTTTTGAATTAAATCTTTGAATAAAGAAGGTGTTGAAGGCTGACTTGTCTGAGATGGGTCACTTTCAAGTGTCGTACGGCATGCCGATGTGAGCCTACACGGCATGGTCGTAACAGTAATCGAAATTATAAGTTTTGAAGATATATTCAAGGGATAGGTCAACAATTAGACAAGTGTAGGTCCGCTGAGTGCGAGCTGCCTAGCACACTGACGTGTAGCTGGTCATAAGCCCACCCGTCAGCACTCCGCTTCGGCCTAACTACAATCCAGACCAAGTCCAATAATGTGTATATTTTTTTAGATAAACCACGTGTCTCTAAGTCTCACATTTTCGTTTAACAGTCTAAGCAGATATTAATTTCGTTGAGCCGGGTCAAATTACAAGGGCGACAGTTCTCCTATAAGGTAACACTATTACATTCTAAAAATTTTATCCCAATAATTTAATTAAACTTGAACAACTCTTACCAATTGATCCAAACGCTTGAGGAGTATATAAATAGAAATGGTGGTCCAAAGGCAAATGTTGTTGGCCGAGGTTCATATCCAAGTAACACAAGTATAAAAGATTGTTGGGAGAAAATGACATGCGTTTTAGGAGAAAGAATCCAGAGGCTGGGTGGCAAAATCTCTCTCAAATTACGTCCAGATTTTTATCAGCTGATGTAATACATGGCATATAAATCTGTGGCTAAGAAATGGAGTTTTGGATAAGCCCTACATGGCATAGTTTTCTTCTCATCGTCATCATATCTTACATTCGCCTTCCACCATCTTTATCTGTTGTAAAAATATCTAAATCAAAATTACTTCAATCCTTCAAACAAATAAATTAAAAAAACATAAAATCAACTTATAACCCACCTCAAGTACTGAAGTCTAAAGTATATTTTAGTAACAAATTGCAATAAGATTATACAGAGCCATCTGAGGTATTTTCAAGGCCCTGAACGAAAATTGAAAAACAGAAAATAGGGTCATATAGAACGAAAGTATATTTTATTTCTTTACATAATTAATTTAAGTGTCTGAGCGAGTGCTCATGTTCCTCTCTAAGACATCCATGATTATGCATGGAACATCGTTACTAAATCATGATGATTGCATGGAGACAAGAGCTGGTGTTAGAAGACGAGATGGAACCAAACTAAACCTTGTCCGAACCACAAAATTTTGAAAATTGGCTTCCATTTCCAGCCACCAAAAGCTTACCCTTACCCAACGCCACAAACAAAAACCTTAGCTAACTTTACATTGCAATATCACCCCCTCTTCTACTAACAAATTTCTTCCACAGCAAAAAGAAACAAAAAAAATATGGCAATGGCAATGGTGGTCCGACGACTCTCCTCGTCCATCGACAAGCCTCTCCGTCCTTTCTTCAATTCCACTTCTCTCTATTACATGGTTTCTTCTTCTTCTTGCTGTTCTTCTTCTCCTTCTAAATTTGCATAGACATTTCGTTTTTTAATCCTTTTTTTGTGAGTGCAGTCTTCTTTGCCAAATGAAGCTGTGTACGACAAGGAGAAACCTGGGGTCACCGTAAAGATCTTTATTTATTTTAAGTTTCAATTTATTTAGTTTAGATTGAAAATACTCTTTCTTTTGTTAAATATTGGATTGAAAATCTTGTTATTCTTATTTCTACACAGTGGCCAAAGCAACTGAATGCTCCTCTTGAAGCCGTTGATCCTGAAATTGCAGACATCATCGAGCTTGAAAAAGCCCGCCAATGGAAGGTTAGTTCATATCCAACTTTACTACCTTTTCAATTTTGTTTAAGTGCATCCAGATGCTATATTATTTTAAGAGTTTATAATTCAGTGGAATGAAATATGTTTGTGATTAAAGGGACTTGAACTCATTCCATCGGAGAACTTCACTTCGCTGTCGGTGATGCAAGCAGTCGGGTCTATCATGACCAACAAGTACAGTGAAGGGTATCCTGGTGCTCGATACTATGGAGGGAACGAGTATGTTCATCTTTCTCCCTGCTCTCATTTCGATTCTACCTATATATTTCTTTGGCTGTCCTGTTTGATATTGTAAATGAGACTATGAAACTGATTAAGCTAACTATAAAGATATTGTAGAAGAAACCATAAACCAGAGAAGTAGATTCTCCTGAATGTAAAAGTCAGTTGAAAAGAACATTATTTGAGGTATATATAAATACAAAGCATATACAACAATTTATTTTTAAGTTTCATCTTTTAGGTACATCGACATGGCAGAGACATTATGTCAGAAGCGTGCTCTCCAAGCATTCCGGTTAGATCCTGCAAAATGGGGAGGTAAGAGATTTCCTGTCATTTCATTATGGCTAATTTAGTTTGTTATGTTGATGCTAGAAGAATCAACTTTTGTTTATGTTTTGAGCCTTATTAGCAGTTGGTTCATCCAACTCTGTTGTTTGGCAGTGAATGTGCAGCCCCTGTCTGGTTCTCCATCCAATTTCCAAGTTTACACTGCACTCTTAAAGCCTCATGACAGAATTATGGCACTTGATCTTCCTCATGGTGGCCATCTCTCTCATGGTTATCAGGTACTTCAAAATTTCATACCTAATTAGTGATATTTGAAGGTCATCTTTCGATTCTTTCATCTCTCTCATTCTCTTACGGGAGTGTAGTCTTAGGAGCTCTCCTTGTTTGTATCAGTATTTTCCGGTTGCAGCTTGATGCTTACAGTTTTTTCTTTGTGGTTGCTTAGACGGACACCAAAAAGATATCCGCTGTGTCTATATTTTTCGAGACGATGCCATATCGGTTGAATGAAAGCACTGGCTATATTGACTATGACCAGGTATCATTCAAAACAGATAAAACTTCACCGTGTGATTGGATTCCATGGTAGAATACTACCTTGACATCCAAGTTTATAATTGCAGTTGGAGAAGAGTGCGACTCTTTTCAGGCCAAAATTGATAGTTGCTGGTGCTAGTGCTTATGCACGGCTGTATGATTATGCACGCATTCGAAAGGTGACCTTTTTCGAATTATTTGAAGTCATCCGGCTAAGATTGCCAAATTTGTCATACATCGAAGTTCATGTTCTTGACCCCATTCGATGTCACGTTTGTTATGCGTTAACCAGGTTTGTGACAAGCAAAAGACGATAATGTTGGCAGACATGGCACATATCAGTGGTTTGGTCGCAGCCGGTGTCATCCCTTCACCTTTCGAGTATGCTGATGTTGTGACCACCACAACTCACAAATCGCTTCGTGGACCTCGTGGAGCCATGATTTTCTTCAGAAAGGGAGTGAAAGAGATTAACAAACAAGGGAAAGAGGTTAGCTGCTGAAAGTAAACTTTACCTCTTTCAGGACAAATTTAGACAATTTCTCTTTTTCCTGAAGGTTTTGTATGATTATGAAGACAAAATCAACCAGGCTGTCTTTCCCGGACTTCAAGGTGGCCCACACAATCACACAATTACTGGTCTAGCTGTTGCACTGAAACAGGCAACGACTCCGGAGTACAAAGCCTACCAAGAGCAAGTTCTCAGTAATTGCTCCAAGTTCGCGCAGGTATCGTTTGCATGATGTAGTAGAACTTGTTATGCAACAAAGCATGAAGAAATTAAACAATAAAAACATAGGTTTCTCTCTTTCCAAAATGCAACTGTTTTAACAACCAAAATCTCCCAAATTTGCAGACTCTGGCTGCAAAAGGTTATGAACTTGTTTCTGGTGGAACGGAGAACCATCTAGTTTTGGTTAATCTGAAGAACATGGTACGAGACCGACAGTTTTGTCTTATGGCAACTTGTTTCGAAGTTCTATTGTGCAAGGCAATGCTCTTTACTAATAAGATGCTCTTTTATTGAACATTTTCTACAGGGAATTGATGGCTCCAGGGTTGAAAAGGTGTTGGAAGCAGTTCATATTGCTGCAAACAAAAACACTGTACCCGGAGATGTTTCTGCTATGGTTCCTGGTGGCATCAGGATGGGTAAAGACTCTAACTTGTAGTGTTGTTCTCGCTTGACATAAACTTATTCTGACAAATCCGATCCGGTTCCATTTCAGGAACCCCGGCTCTTACGTCTAGGGGATTTGTTGAGGAGGATTTTGTTAAGGTGGCAGAATACTTTGATGCTGCTGTGAAGTTGGCTGTTAAAATCAAGGCTGAAACAACAGGTTTTGCAAGCCTTTATTCCCTCTTATTTTATTCTTATCTCTGGACTTGGACTTGGACTTGTTATTCTATGTTATGCAGAAGAGGCATATGATCCTCCTACAGTCTTTGAAATATACAGAAAACATATACCTTAGCAGACACTCAAGTCCAAGTAACATAGTATTCTGCTAATCTTCTGCTGCACGCTGTTGATTTTTTGCAAACCAGGGACGAAGCTAAAAGATTTCGTGGCCACACTGCAGTCTGCTCACTTTCAATCTGAGGCTGCAAAACTCCGCCATGATGTCGAGGAGTACGCGAAGCAGTTCCCCACAATTGGATTCGAAAAGGCAACCATGAAGTACAAGAACTGAGCGACCCAGGTACTACGCATGTGCCAATATGAGATTTCTTAATCGTGGAGGACCAGGAATAAAACTATATTGGCAGGCCAATTTGTGTACAATGTAGATTAAGTTTTTATGGGTCTAAAATGAGAAAACTTTGATTTGAATCTCCACTAAATGTGTATGCATACGTACAAACATACATATTTACGTAATACTTTCCTTGTTACTCTCTAAAATTTGATTTGTATGGTAGATGCCAGGTTGATATTAATGAATAACAGAAATAGTCTCTGAATTAATCTTGTAGTATTACGAAAATTAATTACAAGGTTATTTATATACATAAAAAAAACATAAATCATCTTTTTCTATTGGTGTCTCTATATATTGTCATGCTTGAGAAGAAACACACATCGGAAAGAAAAATAGAAGTCTTGGGATATATTAGCGGTGACATTGCACATCTTATCAGACACTAAGATTATTAGTTTCACCTTGCTTTATGGCATCTAAAAAGACATCAAGAATGTCAAAGACACATAACTTCTGCCTGAGCAACTCGAATCGATTGACCGGCAAAGGCTTAGTTAAGGTATCAGCAATCAATCGACAAGCACGTGATTGACTTGTATCTCTAGAGTTGCATGTTGGGTGAGGGTCCCACTATGTGGGTAACCCATCACCGTTTGCACCCATTTTCAAAAGGGGTTGGTGTGTGTTTTTACTTTTTTTTGGCTTTTTGTAAGCCTAAATTATTGAGGTGGGAAGAATTAAAATTGTAGAAAGAGAGAGAGAGAGAGCTCAGAGGTTTTGTTCGAGAGAAAATAGAGGAGAAAAAAAACCATTTTTGAAGTTTTGCATAGCAGTGATCAACTCTTCGATCGGAGGTCCATCTGTGGTTCAATTAAGCTGATTTTTGGACAGCAGCTAGGCGACTTGGTGTTCTTGACTTTGTACGGTCGAATTTTTCATCCAAGTCTTATAGCGTCAGAAATCTCCATTTTACAGCAGCTGTGTTTTTAGTGATGTTCTCTCATTTTACTCTCTTCTGCTAAAGACTACTTGTTATTAGCCTTGTTGGAGTTGAATGCTTGTTGTAGGTTGGATATTGTAGTCTTGTAGTTGAACATTTGATTATAGTGGAGCTTTTGATCGGACTCTAAAGTCCCATGGTTTTTACCCTTGATTTAGAGGGGATTTCCACGTAAAAATATCGTTGTCTCGATTTACTTGTGTTGTGGTTGCATTGTTGATTTGTGGTTGATTAGTGCTGCTAGAGAACATATTTGTGATATTGTGCCTGCCATAATTATTGACTTGCATTTTGGGGAGAGAAAGAACATCGGTTGTGCTTTCGCTTGATTTCAATTGTTTGGTTTCTTCCCAACAAACTGGTATCAGAGCTGGGTTATTGTGTCAAATAATTATGGAGATTAATACGAGCAAGATGATTATGTTGAATGGCACGAATTATCAACTTTGGCAGAATAAAATGAAAGACTTGTTGTTTGTAAAGGCTTTGCATCTTCCGGTCTTTGCTACTCAAAAACTTGATTCAAAAAGTGATGAAGAATGGGAATTTGAGCATCAACAGGTGTGTGTCTATATTCAAAAAATTGTTGAAGAAAATGTTTATAACCACATTGATCAGGAGACACATGCTCGCACGTTGTGGGAGAAGCTTGAAAGCTTGTATTCTTCGAGGTAGGGCAATAATAAATTGTTTTTGCTAAAGAAAATGATAGCGTTGAAATACAGAGAAGGAATGTCTACAGCTGACCATGTTAGTGAATTTCAAAGTGTGATGAATCAGTTGCTTGTATGGGTGTTAAATTTAATGATGAGATTTTAGGTCTTTGGTTGCTTGCTACTCTACCGGACTCTTGGGGGACTTTTCGGGTCTCACTTATTAATTCTGCTCCACAGGGTATTATTACTTTGGATTTGGCTAAGAGTGGTGTGTTGAATGAAGAGGTTAGAAGAAGATCTCAGGGTTCTACATCACAGTCTGAGGTGTTGGTTACCAAGAACAATGGGAGAAATAGAGAAAAAGATGGAAAGGGTAGAGATAAAAGTCGAAGCAAGTCAAGATCGAGATATAAGAATCTTGAGTGTCATCATTGTGGTAAGGAAGGCCATATCAAGAAATATTGCTACAAGTGGAAGAGAGAGAACAAAGGTGGTGATGATAAAAACGATCAGAATGATGATAAAAAATATGAACTTGTTGCTATTGATACTCGTGAAGATTTATTGGTCATTTGTTTTGAGAATTTGGTCAACCTAGCATGCGATGAGACTAGTTGGGTGATTGATATTGGTGCTTCAATTCATGTCACATCGAGAAGGGACTTCTTCATATCTTATACTCCTGGTGATTTTGGAGTATTAAAGATGGGTAATAACAGTTTGGTTCCAGTTATTGGCATGGGAGATGTTAGCTTGGTGAGCAATAATGGAACAAATTTAACTCTCAAGGATGTCAAACATGCACCGGATATCCGTTTGAATTTGATTTCTGCAGGAAAGCTTGATGATGAGGGATTTTGTAACACCTTCAGTGAGGGGCAATGGAAGCTGACTAAAGGCTCCTTGGTTGTGGCTCGAGGAAAGAAGAGCTCAAATTTGTACTTGATGCAGGCTTCAACTTCCAGAGACACTGTGAATATGATAGTAAATGACTCAACTAAATTGTGGCATAAACAGCTTAGTCACATGAGTGAGAAGGGGCTTAATTGTTTAGCCAAAAAGAGTCAACTTTCGGGTTAGAAGAATGCCACATTGAAAAATTGTGCTCATTGTCTAGAGGGGAAGCAGAGAAGAGTTTCTTTTAGAAGACATCATCCCCATAGAAGATCAGAGTTGCTAGAGTTGGTCCATTCAGATGTTTGTGGTCCAATAAAAGTAAGACCACATGGTGGTGCACTTTATTTTGTGACTTTCATTGATGATTGTTCAAGAAAGCTATGGGTCTACACTTTGAAGTCGAAAGACCAAGTTTTTGAGGCATTTAAACAGTTTCAAGCATCAATTGAAAGAGAAACAAGGAAGAAGTTAAAGTGCATTCGTACTGATAATGGTGGCGAGTACACAGGGCCATTTTATGAGTATTGTCTGGGGCAGGGAATCAGACATTAGAGGACACCACCGAAGACTCCACAATTGAATGGGTTAGCTGAAAGAATGAACTGAACATTGTTGAGAGAGTCAGATGTTTGCTGTCAGATGCAAAGTTGCCAAGATCGTTTTGGGCTGAAGCCTTGAATACAGTGGCACATGTGATTAATCTATCTCCTAGTGTTCCTTTGCGAAGTAATGTACCAGATAGAGTTTGGTTTGGTAAAGACGTGTCATATGATCACCTGTGTGTGTTCGGTTGTAAAGCATTTGTCCATGTTCCAAAGGATGAAAGATCCAAATTGGATGCCAAGACTCACCAATGCATCTTTATTGGTTATGATCTGATGGTGAGTTTGGTTATAGACTCTACGATCCAGTTCAGAAGAAGCTATTGATAAGTCGAGATGTTATCTTCATTGAGGATCAGACCATTGATGACATTGATAAGACAGAGAAAGAGGACTCACAAGATAATGGTAACTTGATTGATGTGAATCTGGTTCCTCTAGACCCTTCACCAAATCCTACTCAGGATGATGTACACGGTGATATTAATGATGACCAAGGCATATACGATTTAGATGCTCCCATAGATGATGTTGTGAATGATCAACAACAAGAACCTATAGCTCCACCAGCAGTTTCACTTCGAAGATCTTCTAGAGAATGACGATCTTCTGTCAGGTATTCTTCTGATGAATATGTTCTTTTGACTGGCAGGGGAGAAGTTGAATGTTATGAAGAGGCTATGGAGAGTGAATGCAAACATTAGTGGGTTGAAGCAATGAAATATGAACTTCAATCCTTGCATGATAACCATAACTTTGAGCTGGTGAAACTACCTAAAGGCAAGAGAGCTTTGAAGAATCGGTGGGTTTACAGGTTGATGCAAGAAGAAAAGTCTTCATCTCCACGATACAAAGCTAGATTGGTCATCAAGGGTTATAGTCAGAAAAAAGCGATTAATTTTGAAGAAATATTTTCTCCAGTTGTGAAGATGTCCTCTATTAGAACTATATTGAGTTTAGCAACCTGTTATGACTTAGAGGTTAAACAAATGGACGTGAAAACTGCTTTTCTTCATGGTGATTTGGAGGAAGAGCTTTATATAGAGTAGCCAGAGGGATTTGTTGCACAAGGAAAAGATGACTACGTGTGCAGGTTGAAGAATAGCTTGTATGGTTTGAAGCAAGCTCCTAGGTAATGGTACAAGAAGTTTGAGTCTGTTATGGGGGAGCAAGGCTACAAAAAGACTACTTCTAATTATTGTGTTTTTGTTAAGAGATTATCTGGTGATGATTTTATTATCCTTTTGCTTTATGTTGATGATATGCTTATTGTTGGTCGTAATGCTTCCAAAATTGACAAGTTGAAGCAAGAGTTGAGTAAATCCTTTGCGATGAAGGATTTGGGGCCAGCAAATTGTTGGCATAAGGTTGACACGTGATAAAAAAGCCAAGAAATTATGGTTATCACAAGAGAGGTACATTGAGAAAGTATTTCAGAGGTTTAGTATGGACAGAGCCAAAGCGGTGAATACTCATTTTGCTACTCATTTCAGATTGAGTGTCAAGCATAATCCTTCCACAGAAAAGGAGAAGGAAGAGATGCAGAAAGTTCCTTACTCTTCAGTCGTGGGTAGTTTAATGTATGCAATGGTTTGCACGAGACCAGACTTGGCTTATGTTGTTGGTACAGTTAGTCGGTTTCTTTCTAATCCAGGCAAAGAGCATTGGAATGTAGTGAAGTGGATCATGAGATATCTTCGTGGCAGTTCCAACTTGAAACTTTGTTTTGGCAATGAAAAACATGTTTTTGTTGGATATACAGATTCAGACATGGCCGAAGACATTGACTCGAGGAGATCTACTTCAGGTTACTTGATCACTTATGCAGAAGGAGCTGTGGCATGGCAATCAAAATTGCAAAAGTGTGTTACCTTATCCACCACCGAATTAGAGTTCAATGCAGCGACCGAAGAGTGCAAGAAGATGCTTTTGATGAAGAAATTTGTGCATGAACTTGGTTTTACTCAAGAGAGGTATGTCTTGTATTGTGATAGCCAGAGCGCGATTCATCTTGGTAAGAACTCAAATTTTCATGCTAGATCTAGGCATATTGATGTGAGGTACCATTGGATACGAGAAGTAGAAGCTAAATTGTTAGAGCTTGAGAAGATTCATACTGATGATAATGGTGCTGATATATTGACTAAAGGCTTACCCAGAGGGAAGTTTGAAGCATGCTGCTTGATGGCCAGCATAAAGATATTCCCCACATAACGGGAGGAGGAGATTTGTTGGGTGAGGGTCCCACTATGTGGGTAACCCATCACCGTTTGCACCTATTTTCAAAAGGGGTTGGTGTGTGTTTTTATTTTTTTGACTTTTTGTAAGCCTAAATTATCGAGGTGGGCAGATTTAAAATTGTAGAAAATGAGAGAGAGAGAGAGCTTAGAGGTTTTATTCGAGAGAAAATAGAGGAGAGAAAAAAACCATTTTTGAAGCTTTGCACAGCAGTGATCAACTCTTCGATCGGAGACCATCCGTGGTTCGATTGAGCTGATTTTTGAACATCAGCTAGGCGACTTGGTGTTCTTGACTTTGTACGGTCAGATTTTTCATTCGAGTCTTATAGCGTCAGAAATCTCCATTTTACAACAGTTGCGTTTTTGGTGATGTTATCTCATTTTACTCTCTTCTGCTAAAGACTACTTGTTATTAGCCTTGTTGGAGTTGAATGCTTGTTGTAGGCTGGGTATTGTAGTCTAGTTGAAAATTTGATTATAGTGGAGCTTTTGATCGGACTCTAAAGTTCTGTGGTTTTTACCCTTGATTTAGAGGGATTTTCCATGTAAAATTATCGTTGTCTCGATTTACTTGTGTTGTGATTGCATTGTTGATTTGTGGTTGATTAGTGCTGCTAGAGAACATATTTGTAATATTGTGCTTGCCATAATTATTGACTTGCGTTTTTGGGAGAGAAAGAACATCGTCCATGCTTCCGCTTGATTTCGGTTGTTTGGTTTCTTCCCAACACTGCAACCTTGGGAGCTTTTGATAACGAGACTCCTATTTCTGTGAGCACGACCTTGACCCACATGACTTCTGATATGGCACCAACTAGACTACGGTATTCAGCTTCAGCTATAGACCTCGACACAACTCTTTGTTTCCTCGAGCTCCAAGTAATAATATGATTGTCATGGAAAGACACAATAACCTAAAATCGATTTCCTGTCATCCACATCTCCTCTCCAATCAGCATCTGATTGAGATTGATAATGCCTCGAACTTGAGTGGAGAACCATAGACCATGATTTATATTGCCCTTTAAATATCGTATTATTCGTTTGACAGCTAACTAGTGCGCATCAGGAGGCTTCTGAAGAAATTGACCTGCTTTGTTTACTGCTTAAGTAATGTTCATCCTAGTGTGAGTGATGTACTGAAGCGCACCCACAGTGTTACGATACAACTGAGGATCGTTGAGAAACATTCCATCATTTTTACTGAGTTTGCAGGAAGTGGACATTGGAGTGGTGGCAAAGTTGACATCCTGCAACTGGACCTTTTGTAATAGTTCAAGTACAAACTTCCTCTGATTTAGAAATAGACCATGTGCTGATTTTTGTGCTTCCAGGCCAAGGAAAAATTGTACATGTCCCAGATCCTTCAAAGAAAAATGTTCATCAACTTGCTCAATTGTTTGCGGAAAGCTGCCTGTTAGCAAAATATCATCCACATAGATATGTGGACTGCAAGGTATGTAATACTATTATTAGAATTAAGAATGAATAAAGAATTTTCGGCCTTGGAAGGAACAAACTCAAATTGGCATAGAAACTCTTTTAATTTGAAAAACCAGTTCCTGGGGCTTGTCTCAGCTCATATAAAACTTTCTTCAATTTGCATACTAACACTTTTTCTTAGGTGAAGTTTCTTTAAATCCTGAAATTTGCTTTATATACATATTTTCCTGCAGGTCGCCTTTTAGAAAGGCATTGTTCACATCCACTTACCTAATTTGCCAATTATTTATAACATCAAAAAAATAATAAGTAACTATCGAAGGTCAATGCTGATGTGGCTTCTTTAGATTGTTCTGATTTTTGCTCCAACAATTGCCTTTCACCAGCGTGATTCAAGTACATTTTTGTCAAAATGATCAACACTTAAAGAATAAACAAGAAATTATTGAAAATGACAAATTAAAACTAAAAACCATATCATTTACTCAAAGATGTAACCAGTTAGCTTAAAACTGTATAAAATACTAGCTTTTTTTTCGAGATTTACCAACAATCCATAATGCAAAAGTAAAGTAAATTCAAATAAAGTTTGAGTTACAAAATATGACGTATCAACTTAACTAATTCAAAATTTTTTGACTCGACTTGATCAAACGCTCAACCCTAAACATATGTACTGAAAACGAAATCACGATGACAACATGACAGCTTGAAGGGATTTCAAAAGGGAAGATAGGTTTCTAATATTTTTTCACAAATAGAGTTCGGAGAGTCCATTTGGTTATAGAGAATAGAGTTCGTTTTTATTTTATTTTATTTTCTTGGAAATGAAAAATGGTAATGAAAACGTGTTTGGTTGTAAAATTAGAAGAAAAAAATAGAAAATGAAAACAAGAATAAGTGAAAAATTGAAAACATAAAAAAGATATTTTCATTGAAAATGGTTTAGGAAAGTGAAAAATATGAAAACAATAATTTTTTTAAATTTGAACTTGAGTTCGAATCCTTATAATGACATTTTAAAAAGTTTAGTTTATTTATGTAACCCCCTCTAGACCCTCCTTTGCGATACACCTAAGCCTAGGAGGTCACTTTCAAGTCACATGAGTGACCCACATAAAAAAACCCTCATAGATAAAATATTTTTCGTTTAATACAATTAAAACTCATAAAGATTAAATTCACTTAAAATATCTTTTTAGAAAGAAAGAAAAAAATCATTATACATAAAACAGTAATTCAGAAAACCAATTACAAACTCAGACTTAAAATAAGACACAACATACATGCCCACTAACAGTACCAGCACCGTACTCTGCAAGCAACGTCGAGGGAACTTCAACACTGGTATCGATCACTGAACCATGATCAAACTCTTTTATCCTGCGATAGTAAAAAAACAATATGAGCTTCAAAAAGCTCAGTAATACAGAACTACCTAGAAATGCTTTAAGCAACATGCAGATATAAGAAAAACGTAACGTTGTCATGATGTTCCGACAACAACAGACTCCAATTATGATTCAATATTCCAGTGAAGCGGTATATCAGAAGGTGGCGAAGTTATTATTTATTCGATCACATGATTATCAGATGATAAACCTATGGTCTGGGAATTCAAAAGAGACATAGATTACAAAAGTTGAATCGAGAGTTTAGTGTGTTTTATTAAACGCAAATTAGAAGCATACTGAGAGTTTCATACTTTGGTAACCTAATTAAGTAGGGTAGATTTCAAAAGGAGTCAAAAAGTTTTATTTTAATTACCTAACTACCCTCAAATCGTACGCCAATATTCAGTATTCTAGAACTGTATTCAGAAAGACTTACCCTAGGCTCATTGGGCATATAAGCTTATAGAAAGATTTACCCTAGGCCCATTAGGCGTAGCAGCTTACCTAAAGGGATGTCTTAGGTCCAGAAGGATTCACCGTAACAGAAGCATAGAGACCTGAATGCAGAATGTATTACCCTAGCCGAAACATAAGAACCTGATATAGAAGCTATAAGGTATTACCCTAGCCGAAGCATAGGAACCTGATACAGAAGCCAGAAGGTATTACCCTAGCCGAAGCATAGGAACCTGATACAAAAGCCAGAAGGTATTACCTTAGCCGAAGCATAGGAACTTGATACAGAACCCAGAAGGTATTACCCTAGCCGAAGCATAGGAACCTAATACAGAAGTCAGAAGGTATTACCCTAGCTGAAGCATCGGAACCTGATATAGAAGCTAGAATCCCTAACCGAAACATAGGAACCTGATACAGAAGCCAGAAGGTATTACCGTATCGGATCAGGGTTGAACCTGTAGAGACTTCATATCATATACCAAGTACCCTAGTAAAACAATCTAGGTACTAATAACAGAAATAAGCAGTAAACAGTTGTAGCAGTAGATGTAAAGCAGACAAATATTTTTAGTAAAATAGTAACCAAAGAGCATGCTTTTCAGATCAGATATGGAGGTGTATTTCAGACAGATAAAAGTCATGATTATGCTATAATTCAGATATATCAAGATAGATTTTGGAAATTCAGGTAAATCAGGATTAATCAAGATTCTGGATACATCAAGAGGGTTTAATCAATATTGTTTATAAAGGCATTTGGTCATTTTAAACAATTTCGTAGTTTAATCCCGATAGGGTAATCGGTGATTTGTTATGCTAAAGATTTTTAACGGCATGCCAGGATTCCAAGTCCGTTCCATTAAAATTATTTGTTCTAGAACTCAATGATATGCTCGTCATTTTGATTAATCTAAAAATTATGGTGTATGAGGTATTTCAGATATTTCAACCACTTCAACTTATCCGTATTTTCAATCATTTCCGTCATTTTATTCAATTAAGAAATTTTGATGTTGAGAAATATCTCAATTATTCCGGCCATTAAGATCAACTCGGAGTTTCAAAGTATCTCCAAAAATTTTGTTCTCAAAATTTTATCTAGAGTTCGAGAGGAATCCAAGCAATTTGTTATCTCACAAGATAAAACCATAATATTGAATTCTTTCCCAACAACTCAAGAATTTCATATAACGCAATTATCTTATCAGATCAGGTGTAGATTTTCGATCATTTCCTTAGTTGGGGTATAATTGTCAATCTTATATCTCAAGGGTAATTTTGTTATTTTATGAAAAATTATTTCCGACATTAATTTCATTAACATGGTAAATTAGAATTGATGGTTTGCTAATTATTAATTATTTACTGAACTCATAAATCATCTTGATTTATTACACTCCTCATCTGAATATTTTCGATCCTCACCCGATCACTATACTTTTATTTCGTAAATGAATTGACTTAAGCAAATTTGATGGTACACTTAGTCGTAATCATGCATGCGTTAACCGAACACCAACATGTTTCAAGAAAACATACAAAGGGTAGTAACATATTACCTCAAATCCTTGCTATGTCGGTCGAACCTCAAACACTCTCAAACCTGAATTCGAATTACTTAATTGAATACCCAAATTGGAGGGAAAGGGGTTGAAACTGTCGAAGCTTCGATGAGGCCCTTACTAATGGAGAAACAATGATTGGTCAGATGGGTTTTGTTCAGCTTGACTCGAGAAGCTCGAATTCAGCGGCCGTGTGTCGAACGGACGGCGAACGAGGCCGGAAAATGCAAAAAACAAAAATGGCGACGAAGAGATTTCACTCGAACCTTCGAAGCAATCTTCACGAGGGACGGCTGCGTCAAACGGAGAGTGGCTAACGGTGTCAGGTTCAGGGCGCGACAGCGCTCCAATTGGTGGCGGCGGTGCACACCACGGCCGAGCAGTGGAGGAGATCGGGGCTGGTGACCGATGCTGGGAGTTGGTGAGAGTGAAAGGTCGAAATCTCGATCTGGATATTTCTAGAATGTGCATTTCATTCGAATAAAAATGGGGGTTGGGTTAAATCAGATTATTATTTATTTTATTCCCTTGAATAATACAAGGAATGGATTAAAATTATATTAGAGCAAATTAAAACTAGAAATAAGTTTAGCTTAGTTGGTCAAGATAAAAGCCTATATAACCAAAGGTTATGGGTTTAATCCTCTTAGCTGTCATTTCCTCATTTTATTTTTATATCAAAATTTTGCTTATTATCTTTAATTAGCCTCATAAATTTAGAGGTGTTACAACTTACTCATATTTTATTTATTATTATTATAATAATTGTCTAACTATATTTTATTTTAATTATTTAATAAATATTTTTTCAATTTTATTTTGAACAGCTAGATAAAAATACTTTTTACTATTTTCAAATTTGAAAATAAGTTGTCATCTCTATTAACCAAGCATGTTTTCTAATTTTTAGAAAACTAAAAATGAAAATAGAAAACAAAAACAGAAACAAAAAATATTTTCTAAAACCAAACGGACCCTAAGAATTTCATCCCGAATGACCTACATTCTTTAGATCTTACAGTTGTTTTTTGTTCGACTACACCCTTTAGATTTTCATCGCAATGTCTGCAAGGTATGTGTGCATTGTCAAATGGATAAAAATATCTATAAATAGATACCACATTGTAATCACCTTTAAACTATTAAAAAAAGAGTTTATGTTTTGGGTAAACTACAACGAATGTTACTCAACTATACGTAATATTACATTTGAGTCAGACAATTATTAAAAGTTACATTTGGGTTACCCAACCGTTAAATGTTGTCGTTTAATTGGTATAATGACAGTTTTAGTCCTTGAAGCTTTTATATTCTATCAATTTAGTCCAAATTCAAAATAATTCAATAAATTTAACCCATCATATTTTAAAACTATATCATTTATTCATTTTTATGATAAAACATATTTCTTAAATTCTCTGCAAGTTTGTGTATTTTCATTAAAAACTATAATTTTTACAATAATTTTTGTTGCAGTAATTTCTTATTATAAAATAAACTTACAGAGAATTAAAGAAATCTATTTTAAAATAAAAAACCAGTAATTTAAGTGGTAGCATTAACTAAAACCTGAACTTTTGTAGAAGATTACGTGGTAACAGTAACTTTTGCATGGAACTCGATGAATTTCGTAGCATTAATTTTTTAAACATGAAGGGTGACCCAAATGTAACCTTACTGATAATTGAGTGACCAAAATGTAACTTTTAATAATTGAATGGCCTAAATGTAACCTTACCCATAATTGAGTGATATATGTTGTAATTTACCCTTTTTGTTTATGGTATAAAAAGGTGAGGAATTTAAGTTGTAGTGTTTAGAATTCAAAATTTACTGATAGAGTTTAGAACTAAAAGTTTAGATTTGATAATTTAGATTTTTTTGACATAACATAATTTAGAATTTAAAATTTAAAATAAGATGCACAAAATATTATCCATTAAAATAAGGCTTAAATGAAAAATAATTGCTCAAAATATACTATCTTTAAATTTTAGGTGCCTAAAGTATTTTGTTAAATATAGGTGCCTAAAGTTTCAACTGTTACAATTTTAAGTGCCCGACTATTTAAAAAAATCGTTACAAAAAAAAACGTGACACGTGACATGTTTATTTATTATTATATTAAAAAATATATTTTTTTCAAAAAAACTAAAAATTTTCAATATTCCCCCTAAAAAACCCCAAATTCTTAATACCCAAAACCACAATTTTTTCAAATTGTCGTTATTGCCGTCACCGTCATCGTCGGACACCACTACTGCGGTCATTGGATCACGCCGTCCATTTCTCTTAACCACCCAACGCCGAAAACCACTGGTAAGTGTTCAATCGGACATCGTTCGAATAGAATCATTCGCGTTCGTCGTCCGATTGGCACACCTCATGTAGGTCATCGACGATGGACGGTTGGGAGAATGAGTGGAGGGATCCGACAACGATATTGGTGGTGTCCAGTGACGACAACGGTGGCGGTAATGACGGCAATTTGGAAAATTTGTGGTTTTGAGTATTAGAGATTTGAGATTTTTTTGAGAATTTTGAGCTCTTTTAAATTATATTCATTTTTAATTTTTTAAAATAAAAATAAAAAACATGTCACATGTTACATTCTTATTGGGTAGTTTTTTTTAAACGGCCAAACACTTAAAATTATAACAGTTAAAATATTAACAAATATTTTTATAAAAATACTTTAAATACTTAAAATTAAAAAAAATATAATTTCGGCACTTATTTTTGTGTTAAGCCTTAAAATAAAGGAAAAAAATTTGATACACATGCCGTGTAAACTTTAGTTTACAAGTGCCTTTTAGTTTTAGGGATTATGATTTTAATTTAGAGTTTAAAATTTAGGGGTTTAAGTTGGGTGGTTTAGAATTTAAAATTAGTGTTTAAAATTTACGATATATAGTTTAAGGTTTAATTTTTTAAGGTCAAAATTAAAAATTAAAAATTTAAATTTTTATAGGGTAAGTTTCACCTTTAAATAAATGCTTAGTCTGATGGTACAAAGGCTCTCTTTTCTCTTCTCCCCCGTCTTACGCTGAAACAGTGAAACTTTTGCCGAAATCTAACATTTGTCATTGCTGTTCATCTTCTTTCTCTTTCTGTCCCCAGATCCAATAGTTTTCACTACTCGACTTGTGCTTCTCTGTCCGTCTCTTCTTTTTCTGCTTGCTCTTTTCTCATTCCTCCTTCAATGGATTCTTCTCCTGTTGATGACGTCATCAAGTCTAATCCTCTCTTGCAAGATTTCGACTTTCTACCTTTTGATATTGTTGAAGCCAAGCATGTTAGGCCTGGAATTCGTGCCTTGTTGAAGAAACACGTATGCCCTTTTAATCTTTTGGGTTGTTTTCGGTTTGGGATTTTCTGTTTTCCTAGTGTTCACTATCTATTTCCCTTTTTTGGAATCATTAACTGGCCTTGTTTGAGATTTCAAGTTTTTTATTGCCATGACCTTTTCTATGCGGGGTTTCAATATTCTTCCTAATTTAATTCTATTGCTGAAATTTGAAACTTTGTCATGTTCTGGTATCTTGGTTTACTGATTTCTCTGTATCTGATGGTGATATATTTGTGCTGGTTGAACAGGAGAGTGATTTGGATGAGTTGGAGAAGACAGTGGAGCCTTCGTGGCCGAAGCTGGTGGAGCCTTTGGAAAAAATTGTTGATCGGTTGACTGTTGTGTGGGGAATGGTTAATCATCTTAAGGCTGTTAAAGATACAGCTGAGCTCCGTGCTGCCATTGAAGAAGTCCAGGTACGTTATGTTGTCATCAATATGTTCACTTTTTACGGACAGATCAAATGTATGTGTGTGCGCGGGCATGTGTGTAAATCTTGTGGTGCAGTCTTCAAAATATTTAGTATCAATCTTTTAGATATCCATCATCTATCATGTTCTACTATTAGATTAAGTCATTAATTCTATGTTTATGATTTTTTGGCATAAATAGTATCGGATCACATGATATACTATGTAGTAGGTACTTAATTTGTCTTCTGTCGGTTAATTGATGAGAATGGTGGTATTCTTATTTATTTTGAAGCAATTCACCCTGCAATATTGTTCAAATTCATCCTATTATTTCTGTATCTTAGTTAAATATGCAATACTTCTCTACTCTGCAGTCTCGTTTCCACCAACTTTTTGGTACTTAGTATGCTTAGTTTTTCCTTGCAGCCTGAAAAAGTAAAGTTTCAACTAAGATTGGGACAAAGTAAACCCATCTACAATGCATTCAAGGCTATTCAAGAATCTCCTGATTGGAAATCACTGAGTGAATCACGCAAACGTATTGTGGAAAGTAAGTAGCTTTATTTATATATATATATATGTCAAATATATTCAGAGTTCTTTGTTCCTATTTCATTTTGGTGTAATTGAGTGCTAGAACTATTACCATGATTTGGTTATTTGATATTGGCTGATACTGACTGCAAATTCTGAGTAATATGCTTGCTAGGATAGACATGAAGTTGAAAATTCCACATAAAGGAAAAAAAAGGAAACAGCTTTAAATTTATTTGTGTGATGCTGCATTTACTTAGTGAGATATTTTGTAATGTGCTCCTCTTTCTTTTTTGTTTCTTACTTCTTAGAGTATTTTATCTGATAACTCTTTTCCTTTCTTTGTGTGTGTGCAGCCCTGATAAAGGAAGCTGTTCTTAATGGTGTTTCACTTGAAGACGATAAAAGAGAACAGTTTAACAAAATTGAACAGGTTTGATACAATTAGTTCTGAAGTTAAAGTAACATATATTTATTTGGTGTGATAGTACTCGACTGTTTTATCTTTTTGAAGCAAATTTCTGTTCCAAGTAATGAGGCGGAAGTATTAACAATAGTTTCTTTTGAAGTTTTTGGTGTCTGGTTTCTGAGCATTCTTTTTCCATCTAGAAGCAATTTTTCCTGTAAATTTTAGCAAGTATGGAAATCTGAAAGAAACATATAAATTTTATGATCAATCATTTCATGTTCATTCTCTTTTGGCTGCTCCATTCTACTTACTATGAGCTGATTTGCAGGAACTGGAGAGGTTGTCTCACAAATTTAGCAAGAATGTTTTGGATGCCACAAAGAAGTTTGAAAAGCTAATAACGGATAAGAAAGAAATCGAGGGTTTGCCTTCAACTTCTCTTGGGTTAGCTGCACAAACAGCAGTGTCTAAGGTATTCTTTTCCAAAATTCTCCATATTCATTAATGATTTTTCATTGTCAAGTTTAATGTAGTTCCTATTTTCCTCCTATGAAAATATTATCTTTTTATTGGTGCTCATCCAGGGGTATGAAAATGCAACTGGTGAGAACGGGCCATGGGTGATTACGTTGGATGCTCCAAGCTTTATTTCTGTTATGCAACCGTGCTTTGCGTGAGGAAGTCTACCATGCTCATATAACTCGGGCATCAAGTGGTGATTTGGATAATACACCTATCATCAATCAAATATTAAAGCTTAGGTTGGAAAAAGCTAAGCTTCTCAACTACAATAACTATGCTGAGGTATGAATCCTTTGTATCTACAAGAATGCATTCTGTTCATAGGCTGAGTATATTTGTTTAGGTAAGCATGGCAACCAAAATGGCTACAGTTGATAAAGCTGAGGAACTATTAGAAAAGCTTCGAAGTGCTTCCTGGAATGCTGTTGTCCAAGGTATTATGCTAGAAATAGTTTCTTACAGGGTAGAAAAACGTGTTAATATTTGGTTTATCTCTCCTCAGAATTTGATTGTTTGATTATGACTGTATAATGTATACTTTTTACTCTTGATATTTGAAAGTTCAATTCTAACTTGCAAAACTATGTCCAGTTTTACACATTTCTCCTTATATGTCCATCCCAATATTATCATTCTACTGCAAGCTTTTACATCGGTAGAGATTTTAAGCATATAATCTGTTTTGGTCCTTATAGATGTTGAAGGCCTAAAAAGTTTCTCCAAAAGCCAAGGTGCTTTAGAAGCTGATAGTTTGAGCCATTGGGACATCAACTTCTGGAGCGAGAGGCTTCGTGAGTCAAAATACAACATCAATGAGGTTGACACTTCTCTGTTTTGCTGGTTAAATCGTATTCAGGGACCTCAGTTTTATGTGAAGAAAACTTATGCCTTCCCAATTAAAACTTGTACAGGAAGAACTCCGGCCATATTTCTCACTTTCAAAGGTTATGGATGGCCTTTTCAAACTTGCTAAGACCCTTTTTGGGATTGATATTGAGCCAGCTGATGGCTTAGCTCCTGTAAATATTTCTTTTCTTCATCTAAACTTTTCTCACTGCCTATTACACGGGATATTAATTTTACATCTCTCTTAACTCTTGTTTTCTTTCAAAAGGTTTGGAACAAAGATGTTAGGTTCTACTGTGTCAGAGTCTTCAGGTAGTCCAATTGCTTATTTTTATTTTGATCCATACTCCCGTCCATCAGAGAAAAGGGAAGGTGCATGGATGGATGAGGTTGTTTCTCGAAGTCATGTAATGTCACGGAATGGGACCACAGCTAGGTTGCCTATTGCCCACATGGTGTGCAATCAAACAGCACCATTTGGGGACAAGCCAAGCCTCATGACATTCCGTGAAGTAAGTTGAAGAAGTTGGTTTTATGTACTATGTTAACGCTTGTAAATTCTTGTGTTCTGAATGATTGGAACTGGAAGCTAAGTTGATAACAGGGAGCAACCAGGTCCAGAAGCTTAGTGTTCTTCTCCTGTCTACAGCCCTGCCCAATTCATTTCCACTCCCTTGTCGTGCTTCTGATCTTATCACCAAAAAAACAACATTTGGGCCACCTATATGCTGTTCTTTGATTATTAATATTATTGGCTAAAGCCTTTGAACCAAATTTTTTTGGCTAAAGCATTCTCATGTAAAAATGTTCTTACATTTAAGCTAAAAGTTCCAAGGTGATACTCCTTGATCTATTGTGATCATAGCTCCTTCTCTAGTTTATGAATGTTAGCATAAATTTTCTCGGAGGGCATGGTGCATGAATTTTTCTTGTACAAAACCTACTAGATTAAAAAGCATGGATCTGGTATATTTTTTTGAACAAATATACAAAAGAGGAACACGTTTGTGTATTAGATTGCATGTTTTTAAGAGAGACTAATCTCCAATAATACTATTGTTAAGCGCAGTTCAGATGCTGGCTGAACAGATGTAAGCTGGTTTCAAATCTTGCTTCTAGGTTTCTGGCTTTATTCTGACAGTGCTTGCATGGATATGGTTTTTATGTTTTACTGATTATTATTGCAATAGTGGCTGACGCAAAGCACATGTGACTTGTCTAGATATGCTAAGTGGCTGCTGTAGTTTGGCCCATGTGAACTGATGGCATTTTCTTTTCTTCAGGTTGAGACTGTCTTCCATGAATTTGGCCATGCACTTCAGCATATGCTGACCAAGCAAGATGAGGGTCTAGTTGCTGGCATTCGGGGAATTGAATGGGATGCTGTTGAGTTGCCCTCTCAGTTCATGGAAAATTGGTGTTACCACAGGTTAACATCTCCAACCATCAAAATCTACATCTTTTGGATTGCTTCAGATGCATATCCTTTTGTTGCTAAAATAAATAAAACTGAATGTGCTACATGCTTGTGGAAATTAATTGCTAAAGGCCTGAGCTTAGGAAACAGCTTCTATAATAGCTATATGTTATTTGGTCTCTTGTTTTGTAGTTTTTGCCTTTTTATGCAACATTTTTTTACTATTGTGCTTGTCGTTAATCATATTGCAGTCGATTGTAATGTTTATAATCCGACAACAGGTTAGGAAAAGACGTGTCTATTTTACCCTTATGAGTCATGATTGCTTTATGGCCTAAAGAATTATGGACAAGACAAACATCTAAATTTCCACATTCTCTGATTATCTTTTCTGAATATATTTCCCCTAGCCAAAAATTTCGATGTTGCCACTATTTTCATTGGTCAATTCATTTTTCAAATCAATTGTAACTTTCATTTCGTAGATTTTTATTTTTATTGTCCTTTTATGCTTAAGGGATACATTGATGAGCATTGCAAAGCATTATGAAACGGGGGATAGTCTCCCTGAAGAGGTATATTTGAAGCTCCTTGCTGCAAGGACTTTCCGTGCTGGTTCTCGAAGTCTTCGTCAGGTTAGTTGAACTTGTTCGGTCCTTGTGTCACTTTCCGTGCTGCAAGGACTGTATATGTTTATAATCCAACATTCCCCTCCTCTGTCTTTATTACTCACATTCTTACCTATCTCCCTCTCCACCTCCATGTTGAACTGATTTTGCACGTGCTTCCTTGTAATATCAACCATTACAGCTACAGGTCTAACGCGTAGTGGGATTAGAAAGATAAAAAACGTTACAATTTTTAATGGTAGTGTAAAATCTTGAATGGGTATTCATTTCTTTAAGCAATGAAAAAGGTATTTGTGTCTATGAAATCCATGTAATGTATGATATAAGATGATTTTAATTGACATAATGATTATATTGTTCTCATCATTTGTTTTTAAGATGTATTACTTCATGAAATGTCTATTGGAAACTCCGAGTCTGTATGATTTATTTTTTTCTGTTAAAGTATATTGTTATTTTTGGTGAAGTGGATTAATGTTTGCTCTAGTATCTTATTGCTTGACAGGTCAGTTCTAAGTTCTAACCGTTTTCTATTTCCAGCTTCGATTTGCTACCATGGATTTGGAACTACATACAAAATATATCCCAGATGGATCAGAATCTATTTTTGATGTTGATCAGAGAGTTTCCAGAAAAACACAAGTGATATCCCTCCATTGCCAGAAGATAGGTTTCTATGTGGTTTCAACCATATATTTGCAGGTTTGCTCCTGCTTCTACCAGCCTCTCTCCCCTTTTCCTATGAATGCAAACTTCACCTTGGGCATTTTTTTGTTCAATTTTTTCGTGATATTAGGTGGATATGCTGCTGGATACTACAGTTACAAGGTATGTTTCATCTTTTGTACAGGCCCTTAGAAAACTACGATGAAAACGTGTTTGAAATGTTGCGTCAGCAATCTTTGTAAGACTATAAAATAACAACTTATGATCCTTCCCCCTTTCCTTTCCTTTCCTTTTTCTGTAGCCAACTTTTGCAGCCTAGCTTGTAAGCATTTGTCTGCTGAAGTCCCGTGGGAATGATTTGTTTCCTTCTATTTCCTTTCCCCCTTAATGTGATCTGAAATCTGAAATGCTATTTTTGCAGTGGGCGGAAGTATTGTCTGCAGATGCTTTCTCAGCATTTGAGGATGCTGGACTTGATGACATCAAGGTATGGTGGTTGAAAAGGCTGTTCAGGATTGGTTTGTTCTCGTTTATATATAATTTTCTCGTACAATGTGTACATCAAATAGAGTAAAATCATCTTGCGGATTTCAATCCCTCCCTCTTCTGTGTAAATCTGAGTAGTTTTTATGCCAGTGCCAACAGTTGGAGAGCCATGGTATCCAACAAAATTTTCTCATCACACTACAAATACACAATTGAATGTTTATCCTCATCTAGTTTGCTGATTCCTGATTGTGTAGCATAGAATGCTTCTTCTTTGTGTTTCCCTTCAAAAGCTCTGCATCAGACTCGGAGCTTTCAAGAACAAAACATGTCGTCCTGTCATTATGAGTATTTATTTTTAACTAAGAATAAAAACCATGACCCATCACGTTTAATTGTATTCCACTGGCTGTTAAAGAGACTGGCCACAAGTTTCGAGAGGCCATACTTGCTCTTGGAGGTGGAAAAGCACCATTAGAGGTTAGCTTATACAAATTGTACATTTACATTCCTAATCGTGAAATTTTTTTTCATTTGATTTCCTACCCCTCTCAGCAATTTTTTCATTATGAGTGTTAAGTCGTTTGTTAGACACCGAAACTTGTGAATCTAGGGTGCTTCCATTGAATGTTGTTAACATGAAATGATGTCCACTCCAGGTCTTTGTTGGGTTTTGCGGACGTGAACCTTAACCAGAGGTATTGCTCAAGCATAATGGCTTGTTACCAGTAACAGCCTGAGCATCAGCTGGTTTTTCACATGCCATTCAAGGTTTACTGAAGCGGCATGTGAATCGGCTTTTCTAGATCAAATGTTTCTCTGTTGTACACCACTTATTGCCCTCAAAAGAAAAAAAAAAAAAACAAAACGATAATCACTCCCAAGTTATGTGAGTGATGTCTTTCGGCCTTAAGACGTTTAATCTCGAATTAGCTTTGGATTTTTTTCCGTCAAGTTCATTTTGGGCAGTTTTAAAAAGTGTGAAAGTAATACCGACAGTTTTTTTCGGCTTTTATCGGTCAATAAAAGTGAGTTATTTGTAGTAATTTGAAGTTGAACTGGAAAAATAAAATTGTTTTGGAATTTTGCTTTAAATTTAATATCTTTGGTAATCCAGTTATTTTGTTTTTTTGTTTTTAGCTCAAACTCAACTAACCATTCTTTTTTTAACCTACTGAACAAAAGAAAAATTCATAACATTTAAAATTAGAAATAAAAAATAATAAATGAATGAAATTGATCATATTTTTATTAAAAAATAGAAACATTTAAATAATGAAATAATACGAAATCCAAGCCTCCATAAAATTCTAATGCTTTGTTTGAAATGAAGGATGGAAACGTGAAAGAATGAGAAATTTATTAATCAAATGGCTAGAATTTAAAATAAGAAAGTTGTTATGAATCTTTACCATTTGATTAACAAAATTTTCGTCATTACTCATTTCCATTCCTTGTAATAGGCAAAACCTAAATATTCAAGTTAAGCGAATCGACAAGAAAACACGATTTTAATATTTAAGATAAGAAATTTTATTATGTACCTCTTGTGGTGTCTAATGCTCGATTGGGACGGACCAACCCGAATATCAGATATTTATTGGATCACTGAAATGACCTGTATTCAAATAAGTCCTTACTGAAAAAAATTGCTGAGAAAAAAATCACAATTCAACATGTCAACTCATATAAAACGAACAAGATATTCACATTCCTTATAGCCTAAATAGACAACATGTAAAATTTCACCTATTCAGACTTACCGATCATTAAGAATTTTAGGGACTAAATTATAAAAAAATTATAAATTTTAATTCTAACGTGTAAATTCCAAATTAAAAGCTCCAACGGGAAATTAAAGTAAAAAATCAACACCAGCTTTCAATTTATTCAGGTTTAAAAACGAACACGTAATTGCACTTAGAAAATTCATGACCAAAACCAAAACAATACAACCCATTTTTTATGTTTTAAAACAAGTCCTTACTGATTTTAACACAGCGCATAGAAAGCTTGTTGAAGGTATTGAAACCTTAAAGCCTTCCGTAAGCAAAGGTTTCAAAACCTCACATAAGAGTATCAAAATCAATCATGAAGCATCGAAACTGTTTATCAGGTATCGAAACCAGTGTTGGAAAAAAATAAAAAATATACTTTAAGTGACTCAAATTGATTCCAATCATGCTCATATTACTTAGACATACTCCTAATGCATCATAAACACATTACATACACGAAAACACAGTTGCATAACAGCTTTCATGCAACGTTTTGACTCTTTGTTGGCGATAACTCTATTAACAACAAATTCTCTCTCTTTTTATTTTGATCGTAATATATTTATTTTAATAAATATTTTTTAGAGTATTATATTTGCATAACAGAAAAAACGATTTTTGCATCCATCGTTTTTTTAAATTTTAAATTTCAAAGTCTAGGAAGACGATTTTCTTTGGAAGTGTCTTTCATACAATTGATTGGATTATCATGTCAGCGGAAAGTACTTACTTGCAAAATATTTTCTGATAGACTCGTTTTGTAAAAATACAGTTTTGTTAAAATGGGTGCTATTTTGGGAATTAATTTATTTTGGGTTTTACTTTAATAAATAATTTTTAAAACTGATATATTTGATTAAATAAGCCATTTTCTTGTGCCTTAAATGAGAAATAGGTCTATTTTATACGTAGCAAACACAAAACAGCGCCGTTTATACCAATTAAGTAAATTCGGCAAAGAGGATTCTGGATCCACAGTTGTTCGGTTAAGGAGCAAGGGCAAAACGAGGAAATGACTTAATTTTAGAGAACGAAAGAGAAGTCTAGAACCCGCGCAAAAAACCGATTCCAAAACCTTCCAGTTCATCTTCTCTGCTATATATAACTTCACCTCTTTGTAAGCTCTGATTATCATAATACGAATCCAAAGCTAAATTTTGAAAAACAAGAGTTGATTCACACTCTAGTTATTGCAACAGCATCTTCAATCGTGCGCTCGGTTTCTTTTCTTCATTTCGCTGATCTTTTCACCAGAAAGCAATGGCGGACGTGCATATGGGAGCAGAGGCAGAAACCTTCGCTTTCCAGGTGGAGATTAACCAGCTCCTCAGCTTGATCATCAACACTTTCTACAGCAACAAAGAGATCTTCCTTCGTGAGCTCATCAGCAACTCTTCTGATGTACGTATATTTCTTTGTTAATTTGTTTCTACTTCCGTAGTTTTTGTTTCTGATTGTTTGCTGAGAAGAGAAATAACAAAAGAAATTTTCTAAGGAGTTTATATTGATTCTCATGTTTTCTCGCTGCAGTTTGCTATGTTCTTATCTGCTTACTGCTAGCATCATGATGTTTTTTGTTTTGTTTTATTTCATAATTTTCTCTATATGTACTTATTTACTGATATAATTTTATGTTCTGTTTGTTCGCGGAGGAAAATAATCAGAGTAGAAGAAAATTTTATTAGGGATTTACATCGGATACCATGTTTTCGCGCATCATATTGCTATTTGTGCATCTAGTTGACGTTTGTGTGTATTTTGCTGGATGAACAGAGAGAATTCTGGTTTTGAACTGTAATATTTTGTTCTTTTCGGTTTGCTATGCAGTATATGTCATTGTTAAATTTTCTGCTTCCGTAGTTATATCTCTGTTTGTCCGATAAGCGAAGCTTCAGGAAAAAAATGAAAATGAAAATTTTTATTTAAATTTGTTTTTCTTGTTTTCTCGCGGCACTTTGTTATGTTCTTATGAATCTGGTTACGGCTAGTGTCATGATATTTTGTTTTGTTTTCATATATATATATATTTGGATATTTGAACATCAATATAACGTTTGTGTGTTGTGTATTTTGTATTTTGCTGGCTATTGTATGTTTGGCTGCCAAGAAAGAACAGAGAATTCTGATTTTGATATGTAATTTTTCTATTCTTTTGACGGTTTGGGAGAAATTGCTATTTTAAATCAAAGAATCTGAAATGTTTTTGTTTTGGATATGCCTAGGCATTGGATAAGATTAGATTTGAGGGCTTAACAGACAAGAGCAAGCTCGATGCTCAACCGGAGCTCTTTATCAGGATCATCCCAGATAAAGCTAATAAAACACTTTCCATTGTCGATAGTGGCATTGGCATGACCAAAGCAGGTACATAATTTAGCAGTCTTTGCAAATAAATTCTATTTTTACCAATTCGAATTGGAGTTACTAATCTCTAGATGTTCTTTTTTAGATTTGGTGAATAATTTGGGAACCATTGCGAGATCCGGAACGAAGGAGTTCAGGCATTGCAAGCGGGAGCCGATGTCTGCATGATTGGTCAGTTCGGAGTCGGGTTTTACTCCGCTTACTTGGTAGCGGAGAAGGTGATTGTCACCACAAAGCATAATGATGATGATCAATATGTGTGGGAATCTCAGGCTGGTGGGTCTTTCACCGTTACAGGTGATGTAAGTGGAGAACCTCTTGGCAGAGGTACCAAGATTACCCTATTCCTTAAAGACGATCAGGTGAGTAATTGATGTGAATTCGAAATCAACTCATACGCACTTGATATTGATTATTGTTTGTGTTGTATATAAGCACATTTGGTTCATTTGATATGGTTCTCGGTATTGATTTTTGTCTGTGTTGTATATGATGTAGTTGGAGTACTTGGAGGAGAGGAGGATAAAGGATCTGGTGAAGAAACATTCAGAGTTTATCAGCTATCCAATTTACTTATGGACTGAGAAGACAACTGAAAAGGAGGTGAGTGATGATGAAGATGAGGAAACAAAGAAGGGAGATGAAGGGGATGTGGAGGAAGATAAGGAGAAAGACAAGGAAAAGAAGAAGAAGAAGGTTAAGGAGGTGAGCCATGGGTGGCAACTCATTAACAAGCAAAAATCAATTTGGTTAAGAAAGCCAGAAGAGATTACAAAGGAGGAATATGCATCATTCTACAAGAGTATAACAAATGATTGGGAGGATCACCTTGCGGTGAAACACTTATCTGTTGAGGGACAACTTGAATTCAAGGCTATCTTGTTTGTTCCCAGGAGAGCCCCGTTCGATCTGTTCGACACGAGGAAGAAGCCGAACAACATTAAGCTCTATGTCAGGAGGGTGTTTATAATGGACAACTGTGAAGAACTCATTCCCGAGTATCTCTCGTTTGTCAAAGGTGTTGTGGACTCTGATGATCTTCCCTTGAACATCTCTCGTGAAATGCTGCAACAGAACAAGATTCTGAAAGTGATTAGAAAGAATCTGGTTAAGAAAAGCATTGAGATGTTCTTCGAGATTGCGGAAAACAAAGAGGATTACGCCAAGTTCTACGATGCTTTCTCCAAGAACATCAAGCTGGGAATCCATGAAGATAGCCAAAACAGGAGTAAGCTTGCCGAATTGCTTAGGTTTTATTCCACAAAGAGTGGTGTCGAGATGACCAGCTTGAAAGACTATGTTACCAGGATGAAAGAAGGCCAAAAAGATATCTACTACATCACTGGTGAGAGCAGGAAAGCTGTTGAGAACTCACCATTCCTTGAGAAACTCAAGAAGAGAGGATACGAAGTGTTGTTCATGGCCGATGCCATCGACGAATATGCCATCAGGCAATTGAAGGAATACGACGGGAAAAAGCTGGTCTCTGCTACGAAGGAAGGACTCAATCTCGATGAATCCGAAGAAGAGAAAAACAAAAAGGAGGAGAAGAAGAAGTCCTTTGAGAACCTCTGCAAGACAATCAAAGAGATTTTGGGAGACAAAGTGGAGAAGGTGGTGGTGTCTGATAGAATTGTGGACTCTCCTTGTTGCTTGGTCACTGGAGAGTACGGATGGACAGCCAGCATGGAGAGGATAATGAAGGCTCAAGCTCTGAGAGACAATAGCATGAGTGCTTACATGTCTAGTAAAAAGACGATGGAGATCAACCCGGATAATGGCATAATGGAGGAGCTAAGGAAGAGGGCTGAAGCAGACAAGAATGACAAATCAGTGAAGGACTTGGTGGTGTTGCTATATGGAACTGCACTGTTGACATCTGGTTTCAGCTTGGATGACCCCAACACATTTGCAGGAAGGATCCATAGGATGTTGAAGCTGGGTTTGAGCATTGATGAAGATGACACTGCTGCTGATGATGTTGATATGCCACCTTTGGAGGAAGATGCCAATGAGGAAAGCAAGATGGATGAGTTTGACTGAGAAGCTTAAAGACATCTGCATGGAAAGCGTCGTGGTTGTGTCATGTGTGTTAGGTTTAGTTTTCTCTGTGTCGTCTGTGGTTTGTCTGGTGCCATCTAGAGTTTAACTTCGTTTTCTTGTTTTGTTCACAATCTACTATATCGTGTTACTTTGTGAAGATGCCATGCATGCTGTAGTTAAATAAACACATTTTCGGTTCTTATGATGATGGTTCTCCTCTTCCTTGTTGGTTAGACATAAATTGGTTGTACCCCGGTAATCTTTCATACGTCGGTAGCATTTTATGTAGGATGAAAATTTTGTTTTATTCTATATTATTGGACAATGTATTTTTATATTTAATAAAATTATATAAAAATATTTAAATTATATATAAAAATTTAAATTATAGGATTGTGAGATACTGAGATAAGAGTTTCAATATAAAATATAAAAAATTGAAATTTGCAAGAGTTTCTTTAATACTCTTGTGGTCCATTCTAGTGATCGAATTTACTAAGCTTTTCATATAAATATATCACACATGAACAATGAATTCTCAAATAACTGAGCTTTTCAAAAAAAAAATGTCAGCTTAACTGCACAATCCTTGTCAAAATTAGTCTTTTAGTAAAAAAGCGGACGATGTTCATCTTAAAAAATATAGATTAAAATTGTTCTATTTAAAAGTTGTATATTTATTGTTTAAGGGTTAAAAATATGTAAAAATAAATATTATTTTATAATTATTTTTAGATTATTCAAAAAAATAGACCCGAGAGGTGAGATTGTTATCATGAAGCACCTGGAAGAAGCCACTAGTAAAGAATACATATATTGAAGAAATATAAAGGAAGCATCATAACTCAAAAGAAGGGTCCCAAGACTAGCATTGGTTTGATTAGTCTTAAAACACAATAAAAGATTAGTCGATGGCAATGGAAACAGTCTGATCATAGGAGATGTATTCATCTATGTAGAAGGGCAAGGAGCGACGAAATGAGAGGGGTTGAATATCACAATAGATAAAAAATAGATTATTATCTCATATACAGGTGGTAATTTTTTTTGTTTCTACAAGCACTTTAATTTTAGGGTTTAAGATTTTAGTTTGGGGTTTAGAGTTTAGGGATTTAGAATTTAAGGTTTATGGTTAGAATTTAGAGTTTAGAATTAGAATTTAGGATTTAAGGTTTAGGTTTTAGGGTAATATGATTAGGAATTTAGGTTTTAACTAATAAACCTTAAATTTTAACCCTAAGTCTGAAATTCTAATAACACTAAATTCAAAATACTACACTTAAAATCCTAAACTTTAAACCTTAAATAGAATCTCTAAACTCTAAAATTAAGGCGTTTGTGTAAACAAAGTTTTCACAAGTATTTGTGCATGGAATAATTACCCAAAAAAATATAGACTTAAGTGAATTATAATCTGTTTAGCTAGGGCTGGGCGTTCGATCGAGTCGAGTCAAAAATTTTTGAGTTATTATAGTTTGCAAGTCTTATTTTATGATTCAAACTTTATTTGAAATTTTTTTCGAATCGAGTCGAATTTATGAAATTTGAGTAGTTTTTGAGTTTTTGTACAAATTTAATTGTACATATATATTTATTCATATATATTTCTATATGTATATACGTAGCGGTGCACGTATATATTTCTATACGCAGATACTTAGGACTGGGCAGTGCACGTATATATTTCTATACGCAGATACTTAAGACTGGGCGGTGCACATATTGATTCTAATTTTAACGACTTTCTATATACATATACGATATACATATATATATTTTTTTTATATTTTTTTCATATTTTCACATGCGATATATATAATATATAATGTAGAATTGACAGACTCGTCTCAAATGTAAAAACTGATCAACTAATTACTAAAATTTTTGAGTTATTCAAATTTCCATTTTATAACTCAAACTTTGTTTGAAATTTTTTTCGAATCGAGTCAAAACGAGTCAATTTTTCCGCCTCAAATCGAGTCGAATAATTCAATTTTTTCGAGTCGATTTGAGTTTTGCTAACCCTATATTTAGCCTTTGTTTAAAAAATCTGACCACCAATAAAAATATGACAGGGCACTTTGATCAAGACGATTTGGTAAATAATATAGACTTCTTGGGTTTTCTTTTTATCACTTTAATTTCTGAATATTTTATTTAATCTTAAATTGATTTTTATTTATTTCTTAAAGTTGTAGCTTGATTCGGCATTTATTATTATTGATATTATTGTTTTATTTAAATTTAATATTAAATAAAAATTAATCATGCTTAATATTATATATAAAAAACCATTGTATAATATGTAATATTAAAAAGAAATTAAATTAAATTTAATAAAATAAAATAAATAAAAATTTAGTTTTTATGTTAAAAATAAAATAAAAATAATTATATTCAATTAAAATATTTAATTGACAAGACATGTACATGCTTTTACGAGTAGTTCAGAATCTAAATACTAAGATGAGCAATTTTTTATTTTTTATTTGTATAGTTTATGTCTATTTTATGGTCTATGATTGGGATCTGGCTTCCCGTTTAACAATATCGTCTCTTAAGAATCAAATTTAAATTTTCTCACTAAGAGCATAATATGTCTTGTCATTGCACCCTAATACTTGTTGGTCGAACAGTTTTTTTATACTGGTGTGAAAAATGTTATACCAATTGTATTTTCAAATATAATGATTATATATCCTTTTCTTATTGATGTGAATTATGAACGTTAAAATTATAGTTAATTAAAAATAATTGATTATTTATTTAATAAAAATAATATTATTTTAATAACAGAGTTGATCCAAGTGGTAAGCAACTTGGTATTGCTTAAGCATGTCTCGAGTTCGAGGCGTTGTGTATGCAGAAAATTTCCACTGGGAGACTCAACCACCAAAGCCAGGTGTGCGACCCAGGTCTGTCTAGATTAATCAGGGATATTCCTTAAAAATTGGAAGCGTAACAAAAAATAATATTATTTTATTTATAACCTAATATTAAATAAAAATTTACATAAAATAAAATTGATACGAAAAATTATAATATGGTTTAACAATTGAATTACTAAGGTATGCTAATGTATGGTTTGATATGCAAATTTATTTAACTAATATTTATATAGCAAATAAGAGAAATGCAAACACCCCCTATCGGTCTGGAAGAAAATTGAGTCGGAGATATCACCAGAATTCAAAACAAAAAATCGGAAAATAGAAAACATAACAAATCATTACAAATTATACACAATATCAAAGTAAATCATTAAACATCAAAGATCATAGTCTAAACAATTCAGATTTTAGTCATAATAGACCAACTTGCAAAGTTTTCAAAGTTCAAGGACTAAAGTGTGAATTTACCAAAGTTTAGGGATTCAGCTAAATACTTTTAACAATTCATACTATTATAGATTTGGGTCATGTTATGTCTTACACATGAAGAAAAATTATCAACACATAGGTTAATCTTTATCATTTAGGGACCAAACAATGAAGTTTCAAAAGTTTAACGGCCTATTTATATATTTCTAAAAGTTTAAAGGACCAAAGGAATGTTCGTTTCATTAATAGGTTTTATTTTTAATCTAAAGATCATCCCAAAACTTGAATTAAAAAAACAGCGGCTGAATCGGAGTTTAATTGAAGAAGTTGTGAAACAGTGACCAAAGCGTAAAAGTTTAATATTAGGTTTCGAAATCTTTATCACAGATTCATAAAATCAACATTTATAATGACGGTTTTAAAACCTTTGTTATGTTACACTAAAATATAACATTTCAAGCCATTTCTAACCCATAATGGTCACTTTTATCATTAGGTTACTTCAATGCACAATCTTAAGCATCGACAAGAATATTTAACAAGTTTCAAATTCTTAAAATTGTATTTATCAAAATATAAAATAAGACTTATCATAACCAAATTCTTACCTAAGGTTCATTACTTACAATCATGCATGCTTAAGCTTATTACAAAGCATACAAGTGCAGCATAACATTATTGGTCACATATGCATATCATCATGCTTAATCCCAAACATCTTTAGTATCGTCAAGCTTTACCATGTTCAAGTTTACCCTACAAGTACTTACTTATCATAAGTTCACAACTCAATCATACAAGACATAACATAGAACTATGATTTCATGAATCACACACACACCTTTATTCATATTTTATAACTTCACGACTCAAAAACACATAGTTTAGAACCAATAATGCATACTTTTTAATTTTTGTATTACAAACCAAGGTTCAAGTTGTTCATTCCTACCAATCACAACTCATATCATGTACACATATTATGGTTTATCAAGTCCTTACTTAAATTTCATAAATCCATTCACACATATGGAGCCAAATAGTACTCCTCATATGTCTTTCTTAATACAAACTTGTCACATACCATACAAACTAATCTTTATATCATATCATGCATACCAAACCATATATCATATCGTATCATACAAATCAGATATGGCATATACTCAACAGTATGTTAAGAACATGTTTAATACACTACTTAATTGAACATTTGACCACTTTGTATTTATAAATCATTATTAAACTTATATTCATGAACTTATAAGAAAATGTGCAATGTTAAAGTATAAACTACCATATCCATATTTTTTTCATATTCCTTTTTTAACCAATTCATAGTATCAAATCAGAGGCATATTCACTAAATGCAATCTAGCATGATTAGTTCATATGCCGCCATCTGAAAGTTATCAAAGGAACTTAATGTCTTAAGAGTGACTTGCAACCCCTAAATACTATTCCATTTACAGAGATTTAATACCTGAAATGTATACAAAGAAACAAAGTAAGCCTATATGGCTTACTTATGTCATACCATATTCATATACATACTTTTGTTCATACTTATGTAATAACCAATCAAAGGATTCCATAATTATCTTTATTCAAATTCATCCTCATAAGTTTATGTTCATTATCATAAGTATTCTTTTGTTTTCCCTTGGATCACAATTATACAGGGGGTACACGAATACCCAACTAACTGTTGCCAAAAATCTGAGAAATTGATAATAGGATTGTATTCCTTTAATAGAGAATGGTCAACCCTCCTACTGTAGCCAATGAACAAAACACAACATCCCTCCTACTGTCGCCAATAAGGATCGTAATCCATTGGGTCGTAACCCACCCTACACATGAGCTCAATGAATTCTATGACATGCCAATTGTACCCATAATCAATTTGTGTCAAGGTTATCCTTTCATTCATATTTTGATTTGTAATTGAGCATATAGCTCCATAATACCATATTATAGTTTCATAGTGAGCGAAAAGCTCCATAGTATAAAAACAAAGATTCATAGTGAGCTTAGAGCTCCTAAGTATCATATCTTTCATAATTTAACTTTGTAGCACATTTCCTTACATAGTTCATACCTTATGGCTTATCTTAACATTATTATTCATATTTATCATATCATAACAAACTTTACAATGCACACATAATATGAAATCAAAGAACATACCTACCAAGCTTACCATTACCAAAAGTTGCCACCATAAATTGCTCTAAGTGAGCCTTATACAGTATGTCACCATGAATAACAAGAAATCATAGTCAAATGCAATAAAAAACATAATGAAATGACACCTTATCCCGGAACATGACTACATGTCGACTATTGCTAAAACTTGGCAAACGATTGAATATTTAGTGTAAAAGTGCAAGAAAATAATGCCAAGGTGAGTTTTATGCGTGCAAGTATACATGGTCAGCAAGTAACACAGCAGTAAGCTGAGTATTGAATCTACAAGGATTGACCAAGAACTTATTTGCTTAATGTTTACTTGTTTGTAAGAAAATAAAGTGTTTGAAATGATTTGGATTTTTGATTAAAAAGATAGCGAAAACAAAGTAGTGAAATTGGAAGCAGACTCGCAACGAAAGTGTTCAATTGAATGATGAGCGTTGGCAAGGGATGCTTGGATTTCCAGCTACTTATCCTAGCCTTCAATGATATCTTCCTTGGTTTTATTGCCGAGTAGATTAAAGGTAGCATTGCCTCTGTCGATGGCAATACCCTAAGTTAACCATGATAAAACCCTTATATGTCTATAGTGAAGCTTTTCATTAATTAACTCGATTAAGTGTCAACCTTTACTACTAAGGGGTAGACTCACTTCCAAATTAAGTTCATCTACTTGAAAATCTTCTGTCGAAGCTTCTCGCCTTAGTATCTGGCAACTGATCATTTCCCCTTAAGTTTGTTAAGATATTAAGGTACAATAGGCACACTATGCCAACTGTCGTAATGCAAAGGATTTGAGAAAATTAAGTACTAGCAGATAGAAAATGATGCCAAGGTAGTTAGATTATTAAAAACCAAACATAAAACTAGCGTTAATCGCAAACATCCCCTAACCAACTGTAAAAGCTTAGTTCATGGTTGGGGGGTCCATCCATAAAACATCATCGTTTCTCATCATAATTTTAAAATAAAAGCAAATAAGACTAAAAGAATGGGCAAGAAAGAGATCCATCGATACAACCCTTCAAATGATCTAGATCTTTCGGTTTTAGCTGGTCGAACCACGTTGCCTCTCGGTTCACCATGGTACAACCTCTCTTCAATCCCTCTCCTCTTAAGTGGTGGCTTGAGCTTCTTTAACTAGGCATGCGTGGAAACTCTATGATAAGCTTTTGAGTTTGAATTTTGAATACACAAAGAGATAAGATGCGTTATCCTCTTATCCTGATTTGAATCCTAGGGCTACGTGTACAAGGTCCAATGGCTACCTTGATCGATCATCGAAAATCAATCTTTTGTCAGTCAAGCTTGGCATTGTTTGGTCCATCTATGCCAACTGCTACTCGACAATTCTCTTGCTTCCTTTCTTGCATTCTCTGCCAGTGCCTCTCTGCCATGCCTGCCTTCCTATGTCCTGCATCAAAACCAGCAAAATAACCCTTCACACTGGCAACATAATAGCTCTTAACTCCTTATGCAAATGCATGAATTTAACTAAATAGAAACATATCTACTTAAAGGCAAGAAAAAGCATTGTGAAATAAGCATAAAAAATAGTACTTTTGAGGAGTTAACACACCCCAAACCCAGCTCATTGCTTGTCCTCAAGTAATGCAACTAAAAATCTATAGAAACAGAAAATAGGAAAAGTACCCCGATAAAATTGTCATGGTTCCCAACACCTGCTAGCTAGCAAAATATTATCCTAGGTCTATCCTTGTATATTCAGTGTATCAATGCGAAGCAAATAAGCAAATCAAATGCAGCAATATAGTTATAGTCTAAGGTCATCAAGTGCGCATGAAGTGCGGACAATATGCATCAAATTTACTCAACTCCCTTAGTCAACTTTACTACCCAAACTTAGAATTTTTATTTTTATATAAATATATTTTTATTTTTTTCTTTATTTGCTATGGGTGTTTTTATGCTGGCATTTGATTATGGTCGCGTCATGTACTGTTTTCCGTGAGACATAAGAGGGACCAAACCACGAATACCCACGTTAATCCATATTACATCACTAAGCCAACCCATTACACTCATACCCTAAAGTTATGTTGGCTTGAGAACTAAGAGGGAACAAACCACAAAGACCCAAGTTAAATATTTTCCCTAAGGCAGATGAGTGTACTAAAGTTTTTTCAGTTTTTGGCAAATCATTATTGCCTTATTCTTTCTTTCTACCCTGGCATTGTTTTTTAGAGTTAAGTTTCAAACGTACCTAAGATTGTTTCGCAGACTAGATGCATACCTCGTGAAGAGTGAAACTAAAGTTCCCTAAACTAGAGTTCAATTGCCAAGCTACTTGGAAATGCTAACCTACTGGCATAGAAGTTCCAAATTCCAGTTTCTTCATTGGACAAATAATCTAGCACAAATTCTCCTAAACTAGCAGTGTTGGCAAAAATTATAAGTACAAAATTGCCCGAGGCAAATTTTTTTAGTGGTTTGGTATGCAAATTTTAAACCTACATGGCAAACTAATCTACGTGGATTTAAACATGAATGGCATGACAAACTTAATGTGAGGATACACCCCCAAACCAAAGGTGTACATTGTCATCAATGCATGCAAATAACATATATAAAAAAGTAAAAACAGTAAATCGCATGATCATATGAAATGCATTGAAATGAAATGTAAAGGAGTTTAGAAAGAGGATGACTCCCCTTCGGAGCTTTCCAGCCTTGATACGTGGGTTCTTCTTTTGATAAAGCTCCCTCGGTTGGGAGCCATATGCTTCTTCTGCTTTAGGTTGGGTTTTAATACTGTTGTAAAGGCTTCAAGGTCGTGGAGAACTTCCTCAACAAATTTTCACCAGCTCAGAAATAGCTGGGGCTTCAGTGGTAGCAGATGAGGTAGGTTTTACAAGTGTGGCCGCAACCTTGGCTTGTCTTTGGATTCCTTCATCTTCAGATTTAGGTAGTGCGTCAGTTCTGGCAGATTCAACTTTTACTAGAGAGACTGGGACGGTGACATTAGATTGTGTAAGAGTGTGGAAAAAATGAGGACTGGCTGGCATGTCATCCTTGGTAAGGAGGTCTACAGGAAACTCAGGGAACACTGGCAATGTATGTGCGAACATGCCTTCAAGTGTTTTCTTCATGGCACAGTCCCTGTCATGAACATACTGTCAGAACATAGAGTTCTGATCCTTGGCTTTCTCTATCTTTTGGAGGATAATCTCTTGGCATTGGTAGATCTGGGAATGCATTGCTACTGATCCAGCTGGCATCAAAGTCATAGGTTCTGCCCTTGGCACCTTGGCCTTTGGCACAGACTTGACAGTTTTTTGCTTGTCTGTCTCCTTTGCCTCCATGCCAGTCAACTACCTCTACAGGGCATGAGTTATGATGGTCCTCTTACTCTTTTGAATGCTATTTGAATCTAGCTGTAGCACACTGTGCTGTATGCAAATGGTAGAAATTAGAGAAGAAAAAAGTAAACTTCTATTGCTCCTACCAGCACACTTAAATGTCTCTTTGATGATGAACCATCCAACATTAATCTTGCGGCTAGTCATGATAGAGTGCAGCAATGCCAATCTTTCCTCCAAAACTGTCTCGTTGTGGGTGGTCGGCATAAGGTTTGCCTTCAAGAAGTGATTCCAACCCCGTGACTGAGACTTTAGTGTCAGCCGTTCCTTATTCTGATGACCTTTTAATGACACGTTCCATTTTGTGCCAGCCTCACACAGTTCTTTCAATATCGTCTTCCTCTTAGCATCGTCCAAAGATTCTGCAAACTTGGTGTGTTCTTCCTGTAACCCTCTTGACCAAGTCTAGTCACAAGATCGAACCAAACGAGCTATATTAGGGTTTGTCGAGACAAACCAGGAAGAATTCATTAGAAAATGGTCCATTTTTATTCTATCTTTCCTAAATGCATAATTAAGTCCTAAGGTGATCATGCTAACATCGATGAAATTTGCAACTCAATCGGGCGTCGAATTGACATCCAATTGCACGATATTTCATCTTAGGACCAAATTACAATTTATGTTAATTAATAGAACTTCCTCAAAATTAAAGTTACCAATCCTTAATTAGTCAGGTTTCATGCGTACACGATAAATTTCAACTTAAAATAATCATCCAAACACATTTAATTGCATGATCAAATAGGGACTTAACTACAAAGATTTAAACTATAGGGAAGCATATTACCAGAAATAACGACTAGAATACCGGTACAGGACCATTTCGTAGTACAACGGTCGAGTTTAGTAAAGGCATACCGATACGATTCTCAAGAGTATCGGTACGAGTGTTCGATGTTTGAAATTAAGAATTCTAGTAGCCAAAGGGCGTATTGGTACGGTTGCCCGTGTACTAACACCAAGCCAAAATTTTAGCATCGCGTACCGATATGGTCCTAGGTGTATCTATACACCAAGGTATTTTTGCCCAGATTGAGTTGAGATAAGTCCCCGCGTACCGATCATAAGGACCCGTACCAGTGCAGACAGACCTGTAATGACCTCTTGGTCAAACATATAACACTTTGGCTCAATCTAACTTACTCCAATCAACCTATAATCATTATATAGCATCCCAAATAGTATTTTCACCCACATAAAAACACAGAAAAGCATTATATGCAACATATCAAGTCTAAGCAATTGACCTATAGGCATGATCTCTACCCAAGCATGCATAATGTTTCCCAACCCTTCAAAACCAAACATTAAGCATCATACAAGTCCAAAACATCAAACATAACTTGTACAAATAGGGAGTACCCAAAATAAACATCCCAATTACAATTTGGTCGCATTGCCTCATATTACTACTTAGTATTTATGAAACCATACTTGTAAAAGCACTTCACCCTTGGATTTCCTTTGCTTGCTTGCTGTCCTAAGGACTCTATTTCTCTGCATTGTTGAGAAAAGAGAGCATAAGCTATAAGCTTAGTGAGGAAATCTAAAAAACACTTATCAATTCATTTAAAACCATTTTAATTCATATCAAATGTATAAGTCTCATGCCAAAACCATTTCATGCCTTTACAATCTCTTTAAAAACTCACATTTAAATCATTTGCAACACATGTATCATGGATTTCTATCCTAACCTCAATTTAAGCTTCATATGCCAAAATCTCTAAATAGCAAGCTTAAAAAACATCTCATGTATAAACCATATTATACAAAATGCAATCCATTTCTCATGATACATTATCTCATATATTGGCATTTAAGTGACTCAAAACCAAGTTCCATTCCATTTTGCAAAAACACATCGAAAATTCGTGTATCCCAAGTGGTTCCTTTGACCACTTCACATACGTTCTCGAACCAGAGCAGCCCTCAACGGTTATAACGTATAAATCCACCAGTGGGAGAAAATGACACAATTAACCCCTTGACCGCTGTGGTTCTTATGGTGGAGAAAACGACACAATTAACCCCTCGACACACATGATGCGACTTATTATAGTGCACTTTAAACCCTATGTCTAGCCAACTATATCCGATAATATTTTACCCCAGCCACTTGCCAATATACTCAATAAAAACCACATTACCTTACTGTTTTACATATGCATCAATTCAAACCATTTTCTAATACATTTAACCATGTATTCTAGCATTCTCAAAATTCTTTCATAAATCATTTATCATTCACAATTATCATCATATAAGATTCATTTGCAACATCTTTCATTTCTAAAACATGCATATAACAGTAGGTAATCAAAATCATAATCATGTGCATGAGATTGTATTTTGTAAAATCAAAAACGAGAGAGAGCTCAACCAATGCTTACTTTCGAGCTTAGATAAGTGTTTCAAACTTATTCTAAACTCCCAACAACCATAATCAAACCTTTTAAAAGCAGTAAAGTGTGTTTCCACTCACCAACAATCAAAAGCTATCTTGCCGTTGTGAGAATCAAACTTTCGAAGCTTCCGCAACATCACCAAAAGCTAAAGGATCCAACTCCCCTACTTTACCCAATCAAAAACAGAGGATTAATGCAATTCCATGTATCTCTAATTTCCAGCAACCATCAAACACAACTTCGCCCCACTTAAAACCATCAAACGCTATTATAAAACAACCGAAATCATCCCCCAAACTTCATCTAAACAAAGCCTAGCCAAAACCTATCGATTTTAACATCCTAACAACATCAATTAACATCCAAAAACATCCTTATAACGTCTTTATACCTTTAGCAACTCTACAACACCAAGATCACACCAAAATCTAACTATATACAACCTAGAAAATTAGCAATTCACATAGTTTCGGGATTCTTTACTTAATATCTTCTTTTAAAATTAAAGCACATCTTATAAGAGATCTAAATCAGTTAGATTCAATACAAAACAGATCCATAACAGTATTTATCAAATTTCCATATCAAAACTCAACTTAATCATCATATTCATGTTTTAATCATAATTCCATATCATAACTCATTTGTTCGGGATCAAGAACCTAGGAATTTCATTAAAGAACCTTTAATTAGAGGAGAGAAACAAAAATCACCTCTAATTGCTGATTTCTCCCTTAATTGGCAAGGTTTGGATGAAAACTTCAAGAAACCAAGTAGCTTTTGTTGTAGAAACCAAAGGAATCAAATAGAAAATCAAAAGGAAATCAAAATATATTGATTCTTGGAATTTTGGAAAGAAATTGATAGTTTGGCTGCTGAGAAAGTTGAGAGAAAAGTTAGTGTCGTGAGAAAATGAATTTGATTAACTAAAAATCCTTTTATCAATTCTATTTTATTTTAATATTAAAACCACTTAAAAACCTTTTAAAAAGCCTAAATTAAGGGAAAAATCTAATGAAAAAGTTTGGTTAATTAGCTCCTTAAAGATTTTAAGTTTTGACCCTTTTACGATTTAGTCACTAAAAACAGCTTTGAAAACTTTACATTTTAGTCACAAGACCAAAATGTCCCAAAATCAAATTTAATTCCTTCAAATTGAGTTTACCAAAACCCTTATAATATTAATTAAACATTTTCTAGCATTTTTCCATATTTTATTTTAGCCAAAAACAATTTATTAAGATTTTAATTCCCGAAACTAGCTCAAATTCCTTCTCGGTTGTGTTGTAGTTGAGTTGGGCTTCATTCAATGTCCGCCTGACATATTAAATGGTATGAAAAAACTTTCCACGCCTTTGTCCCAACACATATCCAACGACATAATTGCTGGCATCACACATGATCTTAAAGGGCCCACTCCAATCTGGTGCCACGACTATGGGGGCATTAATCAATCTGTCCTTAAGTTCCTGAAATGCTTTTAAGCAAGAGTCATCAAACACAAAAATGGCATTTTGTTCTAAAAACAGGCACAAATTTTTAGAAATTTTTGAGAAATATTTAATGAAATGACGATAAAAACCTGTATGTCCCAAAAAACTTCTGATACCTTTTACACTTGTAAGAGGTGGCAACTGTTTGATTACCTCTATTTTTGCCTTATCTACTTCCAAGCCTCTCTTGGTCACTTTATAACCGAGAACTATGCCTTCCTTTACCATGAAGTGGCATTTCTCCCAGTTCAAGACCAAGTTAGTCTTAATTCATCTCCTCAAAACAAGCTCTAAACTCTAAAGGCATTCCTCAAATGTCTTGCCAAACACCGAGAAGTCATCCATAAAAACTTCTAAGTTATTCTCAATCATGTCCAAAAAAATAGACATCATACAATGTTGAAACGTTGCCAGAGCATTACATAGTCCAAAGGGCATTCTTCTAAAAGCGAATGTCCCATATGGACAGGTGAATTTGGTCTTCTCCTGATCCTCTAGAGTTATGGCAATCTGATTATATCATGAATAGCCGTCTAGGAAGCAATAGAATGCCTTACCTGCCAATCTGTCCAACATCTGATCGATGAAGGGCAGTGGAAAGTGGTCTTTCCTGGTGGCATTATTCAGCTTCCTGTAGTCCATGCACACTCTCCAACCAGTAATAGTTCTGGAAAGAATCAACCCGTCTTTGCTATTTTAAACCACAGTCATGCCACATTCTTTGCCACATATTGCACCGGGCTGACCCAAAGCTATCAGAAATGGGATAGATTATCCCGGCATCCAACCACTTGATAATTTCTTCTTAACTACCTCTTTCATGCTCAGGTTCAATCTTCTCTGGCCCTCAATTGTTTTTCCATGATATTCCTCTTAGATTATTTTGTGCATACAAATAGTTGGGCTTATTCCTCGGATATCAGCCAAGGTCCATTCTAGAGCTTGCTTATAATTGCTTAAAATTTCCAGCAACCTTTCCTCATGATCATTAGATAGATCAACATCAATGATCACTAGCAAAGTAGAGTCTTTACTAAAGTAGGCATACTTGAGGTGATCTGGCAACGATTTCAATTCCAATTATAGTGGCCCCTCAATGGACGATTTAGGTGCCTTGATTTCTCTGCCAGCCAACTCCAATGGCTCTGGCTGTCCAAAGTAATTAACAACTTCATTCTCCAAGGTTGGTCATTCAGTGTCTTCACTTGTCTCAATTTCGTCATCCAGTTCTCTTGCAGCATTATCTGCGTCTTGGCACAGCTGTACCACGTCTATAGTGAAAATAGACTCCATCATCTCACCAGCTTGGCATTCCTCTAGTTCATCTGCACATTTAAGAGCTTGAAACGCATTAAATGTAACATGTTGGTCATTCATGCGCATAGTAAGTTCACCTTTATGAACATCAATTAAGGTTCTACCTGTGGCAAGGAACGGTCTACCCAATATAATTGTGATATTCATATCTGCCTCATAATCTAAAATGATAAAATTAGCTGGAAATATAAATTTATCTACCTTTACCAACACATACTCAAAACTTACGCTTAGGATGTGCAAAGGATCGGCCTGCCAACTAAAGTATTATAGTGGTAGGCCTTCCTTCAATGCCAAGCTTTTTCAAAAAAGACATTGGCATCAAATTGATGCTATCTCCTAGGTCACACAATGCCTTACCCATGAATTTGTTGCCAATGGTACAAGGAATAGTAAAACTTTCTGGATCTTTCAGCTTTGGTGGCAATCGGTTGAGTATCATTGCACTGCATCCCTTAGTATGAGCTAGAGTCTCGAAATCACCCAGTTTCCTCTTCTTGGACAAAATGTCCTTCATGAATTTAACATAGTTGGGCATCTACTCAAGAGCTTCTACTAATGGTATATTGATCTGCAACTGCTTAAAAACTTCCAAGAAGCGCTTAAATTGCTGATCCTGCTTGTGCTTCTGTAGTCTTTGTGGAAATGGTGGAGGTGGGTAAGCATATGCTGACTGTAACACCCCGAAAAATGGGCTAGAAGATTCGGGTAATTTATCAGAATCGGGTTAGAATTTTTGGTTAGGCTTTAGCTAATTAATTAATCCCGGAAAATAATTTGGGTTGATTAAATTGATTTTTGGTAAATTTATTGTGGCTAATAATTTTTTGAAAATATTTTAATGGTTTTTTTCGAAGGACAAAAATGAATTTGGGTAATTTTAAATAGGTAGAGTTAATATTAAATTAAATAGTGACTATTTTGCAAAAGGTTGTAAAATATTAATAATGACAATTTTGAAAAAAAGGATTAAAGTAATATTTTTATTGAAATTATTAAATTAATGATAAAATACATATTTTCTCTTATTTTTAACAAAAAGAAGTTGACAATTATAATTTTCTAAAAGATGCGAAAGACATTTGTAAGTTTTTCGTATTTTCTTCCAAACAAAACTTAGGGATTTCTTGATTTCTTAATTATCTCTACTTAAATTTCTTCTCCATTTATTTCTAAACAATTATGGACTAATGATTTTAATTTCTATATCATTTCCTCTATTTTTCTTGTTGGAAATCAAGAAGGGAGTTCATCTTCAAGTTGGTTTTTCATAAAGCAAGGTGAGAAAATGTTCTTTAATGATTCTCTACATGGTTTTTCTTAATCTATGGTTTCTCATGCTTTGGGATAGTTAAAACGAATTTCTATTGGAATTATTGGATTTAATGGAGTTTCTCATAAATCTTGATTAGATTATAGTAATCTAATGATTGCTATGGATTTCTAATAATTTGTGCATGGGTAATAATAATCTAAAGTTGATTTTGTAATTTAATTTCCGAAATTAATCTAATTGGTTAAGTTTAGATTTAGATTCTTGAATGGGGTGAGTAGTGGAGTAATTGAATTAATTATTGAATCATATATTAGAGTGTATCATGTGTGTTTGAGGTAATGCTTGTGAGGATTTTTTAAAACTGGAAAAAAGGGGAACGAATGCTCGTAAAACAGGGGGCGTAAATAGAATTGTAGCACTGTCGAGATTTAGTGGATTCTTGTTGTGCGAATTTGTGGCTATTGCTGCTAGTGGGGTTTTGGTTTATTAGCTGAAGGCAGAAGTAAAAATAAGTAGGGTTAAATGAGGTTAAAGGGTGTTGGCAGTAACGTGAGTTACGTAGCGCGCTTACTGCTTCTTTCCTTATAGAGATTGGCAAGAGTTCGGATGATTTTTGGAAAGGCATCGAAGCGTTGGCTTCAAGGCATTGGCATCGAGGTGATAGTGAGTTGGTGAGTGGAAACGTGATTTACAACGTTGTAAAGGCTTGAAAGTGATTTTGGGAGTTTAGATTAAGCTTGAAACGCTGGTCTAAGCTCGAAAGTAAGTTTTTCCCTATTTCGCCTTTTGAATGTCGTTTTGATATGAGACTTGATTTATATGATTTAGCTTGACAGCATGGATTAATTTACTTACTGTATTATGCATCTTTTAAATGATATGCAATGATTTATTAAGAATATGATTGCCTAAGAGTATTGAGAAATGGTTCCTAAATGGAACGTGGTTGTTGCCTTTGGCAATGTGGTTTCTGCATATGAGAACGATTTTGTTTAATGCATGGTTTATTGCATTGGAAATTGGTTTGAATGATGCATATGAAAAACAATAAGGTACCATGTTTAAAATAGAATATATTGGCAATTGACAATGATTAAATGTTGATATAGTTGGCAAGCCATAGGGTTTAAAGTGCACTATAATAAGTCGCCTCATGTGCGTTAGGGGTTAATTGTGCCGTTTTCTCCACAATGGGAACCACATCGGTTGAAGGGTTAATTGTGTCATATTCTCCCTCTGGTGGATTAAGTATCACAATGGTCGAGGGGTTAAATGTAACGTATGTTCCCATTGTAGACATTATTCATCACAACCGTTGAGGTGTTAAATGTGTCGTATGCTCTGATTATGGATGTATGTTAAGTGGTCGAAGGAACCACTTGTGAAATTCGTGTATCTGATGTGTTTTTAAAAAATGGAAAGGTTTGGTTTTGGGTCACTTTAATGCCAATATATGAACTAATGTATCATGATGGATGCATAATGTTTTGTGTAATGTGATTTATACATGTTATGCTCTTTAAGCTTTGCTATTGGAAGAATATGCATGTGAAGGCTTAAATTGAGGTTTGCGTATGAGATTATGCATGTGATCCATGATACATGTTTTTCATATGGTTTAATATGAATGGTATTTGAAAGCTATGTTTGCATATGGTAATTATGCATGTTTCAAATAAAGCTTTTGTGCATATGGTTTAATATGCATGACATGTTTTGCAAACGTATTGGAAGGTTGCTTTGGCTTATTTAAGCATGTTTTATTTAAATGCTTTGGAATGGTGAGTTTGACTTGCTTTAATACGGGTTTCTAATAAGGATGTTGATTTAAAAAATGCATTGACGTTTTATCCATTTTGAGCACACTTACTAGGCATTATATGCTTACGCTCTCTTTTCTTTCGTCAATGTAGTGAATTAAACAAGTGCAGGGTTTTGGTTCAAGGCATGAGGTGATTAAAAGACAAATGTTTTAAAGAGTATGTTTATGGTGTTTTAAATATTTGTAATAAGGCAATGTGAATTAATAATTGGGATGTTATTTTTTTGCAATGTATTGCTATTTGGTTGGAGATGTATTATGTTGGATGATGACGTTAATTGATGTGAATATTGTTGATTATGTTTTAGTGCCGATTACATTTGCTGGTTATGATTTAATGTTTTAAAATGACTTAATAATTTTGATTGGGTGGATCGCTTGTATTCTAAGTGTACTAGTGGTCATGTGCTTCTATTTCTTAATTGATCTATAGTCTATGTTTGAAGTCTCGGCCATTTGGTGCCTATTGGATAATGCTTTATATTGTTAGAAAGCATTCCTCTAGATTACTTGTATGAATAAGAATTGTGTTGAATAATTGGCATGTGATTAATTGAGCTCACTTTTTTTTATTGATGGTATAATATTAGATGTATGTCAAGGTTGTTTGCATGTAACTTGAGTATGTGTAGTTAATGGGTTTTACCGAGTTTAGATCCTTTGCATTTTGGTCATCAAATGTTATCGCATCAATTGAATAAGTAAATGATGTCTGATTGACCTGAGATTTTGCAAGCATGCTTATAGTATAGCTGATTACAGTATGATACTTTCGAAAATGTGTTAGTCCCTATATTTGGCACTTTTATAATTTAGTACTTAATTTCGTATTTTGTTAAATTGGATGTCTAATTGCGATCCGTATGAGTTGAAAATCGACATGCTATCATGAAATATAATTAATTAAATATTGATAACCTAAAACTCGTGTAAGTCCCTGTAATTATTTGAATTTGCATTTTTGTCCCAAAAATTTTTGTGTTTGCAATTGAGTGCCTTATCGATGTTTGTTTCGAATGAAAATTGAACCGCTACTTGTATGAACGCCATAGGTCTTGATAATGCATCTAGATCAGTAAAAAGGAAAAAATGGACCATAATTTGAGTAAGTCATTTTGGGTTTACTTCGTTAAACCTAATACGATCTTCTTGGTTCGGGTCTAATGACTAGGCCGGGTCAAGGGGGTTATATTTAGTGGTACCAGAGCCATGTTATGATTGTTGGGTGTTGTTGTTGAATTATTTGATGGATGGGTTGTTTACATATATGATTGGAGCTTGAGTTTCACAACCTCAGACGAATAGAGTTTAATCTAGTTATTTTGAAAAATTGATCAATGGATTCGTATGTGTTCATGTTGTTAATTGCTTTTGTTGGGGTTAATCGAGAACACATTACCTACTACAAATGTTATTAAATTTTTTTTACAGGTTTGTCTTGGATCACTTACCGAGCTACGCCCCAACTGTCAGGTTTAAACACCAGTAATGAATTTGATTTTAAATAAGAAATGAATTATTCAGTAATTACTTTCGAGCTTAGTAAGCGTTGTTTGGGTTATGGATAGCATAAAGAAAGTGGTTCTCAATCTTGATTTGACTTGGTCCTCGATCGAGATTAGTTGGAAATGGTCTCCGAACTTGAGTGAAGTTGTCCTTGTTCGCGAGTTTATAGGTGGCGTTGGTCCACTATTTTGAATATTAAAAGTGGTTATTACCATCAATGTTAATGATATGGATTTTGAAGACAAGAAGTTGGTAAATTGATTTAAGTGAATGTGTACACCGTAAGGTGTTGTATCATAAAATCAAGGTTCGTAAAGTACATTCTAGAAAGCTTCTACCGAGATTTTAAAGAGAATTTTGGAGTGTTTGAGTTGATAAGTTCATGATGTACGCTTCAGGCAAAGAAGTTGATGTTTAGGATCAAAACCTGACATGTGATGCTAATGGATAATAAGAATTTGATAGTATCCCTAACATTATTTTCATGAGGGTGGTCACTGTATAAAATGCACCTAAGACATTGGATTAATTTTCATCTTTGGAAATCAGAATGCGCAGTGGAAGTCTGGAATCTGTATTTTGATTATGAAAAGGTTGAGCAATCTATTTTTCATTTCCTATTGCACTTTCTGGAGGATTCATGCTTCATTTGGTTATGCTTATCAACCGGAAGTGAGTATGCTTTGGATAATTGCGAAAAGATTTCCATTTTGGGAATTATGGTTAGGAGTGCTCTTGGTAAAACCATGGCAGTTAACCAAATTATGTCGAATATGTTTATGGGAGAATTTGGGTTTTGACGCTATTTTTGAAGATGATTGACTGTTGGAACATTGAACGATGGTTAATTTTTTACATTATAAAGTTTTAAAGATTCGAATTGATTTCTTAATAGATATTGTTATGGTATGGACCTAAATAAGATTGGTGTGGTTCTGGCTGATGAGACTGAAAGGATGTTCGGATTTTGAATGCCTTTGTTGTTCGAGAATTTTTTTCTAAAGTGCTTTTGAAGGAGAGTTTTCGTATTATTCTATGTTTGTGAAGGTGAGTTTGGTGTCGAGACATACCTTGGTATGACTCCTAAATCCTTTTTGTGTCGTATTGATGAGCATTAAAGAAGTGTATGAACTAAGAATGTGATTGCAAAAATGATCAATTTGTGGGTATATTCGTTCAAGAGTTCTTTTTCCTGAAGCACCAGCGTGGTTGTTAACGATAATGGTGTTTAAGACCATTGGTTGGTATGGGTTTATAGTTATGTTGTATAGACGTCGAATGCACTAGTGACATTATAGGTTCCAATGAGCTGAGTATCATGTGAATACTTGGTTTTGTGAGTAGCAAGAGTGGTGGTATTTTCGTGTACAATGGTACCGAGAGGGATCTCGATCGACAACCATGAGTTGTGGAGCAGGCTTTTGTGGCGAAATGATTGTTCCTTAGTTGGGTAGGTGCGAGTACTGGCTTGGTTACAAGAAATATTGGTGTAAATGATGTGATTGGGATGTGTAAGTTTGGTCTGAAAATGTTATTAGTAAGTGTGAACAGTTGAACATACACAATGCATAGACATTTATATGTATATATATAAATATGTCAGTACATGCATACATTTGAGCATGAAATTAGAGGTTTTGCATACATATACATAGACATCTATGATGGCATGTAAGTAATCATGCATACATATGTTCACACTTACGAATCACTTTTCGGAAGCCTGACGGGTGATGGTGTAAGCAAGGTAACTTATGTAAGTAGCTTTAGTGACGAGGTTCTCTAGGGTCTATTATAGAAGATGTTAGAGATTGATTCTTGGAAGTTGGAGTAGTTCTAAACTTGAAGCATCCAAGGTTGGCTTTAGAAGTACGTGGTTTTGTTTTGGGGTTCAGTTGATTACTATCAAATTTCGTCAAGGAATCTTGTAAAGTTGTTGTACCATTAGTGAATTTATGGCAAGAGATGTTCGATTGAGTTGGACGTTGGTTAGATTCCATTTGGGATCGTAGTTTAGATTTAGTTAGTTAATTAGTTCCGGGTTAATAATTGAACGTGTTTACAAATAAATTTGGCAAATTGGACTTGGCTAATGTTTTGGAAGGCTATTTAATTGATTTATCAAATAACAAGAATTATGTTTTTGATGACTTTTCAAGAAGTAAAAGAGACAAATTGGTTTTAAAGTTTTTTTTGAATTAAATAGAAATGGGGCACAAGCTATAAGAATATTTAGGGAGCAGTTTCACCCTTTGTATTTTGACAACTCAATTTTCTTTTGCTTTAAAAAAACTACTGATGTTTAACATTTTCTCTAAAACAAAAGGTTTTTTAAATTTTCATTACAACTAAAAGCCATTATTTTCATATTTTCTACTTTCCTAAAATGTTTTTCAATGATCAATTGATTTTTCGATTTCATTTCTAATCTATTTTTCATCCAAGTGATTTTTAAACTTGAGCGAATCGGTACATTTTGGTTAACAATGATTTTCACGTTAGAATACAAGGGGAAGCTCATTTTTGTTGAAATCCATGTCAAGCAAGGTGAGCTATGGTTTCTTATTGACATTCCACACGCTTTGTGTCCTTAATCTATTATTTCTATTAACATTTGTGATTAAAATGAATTTAATTGGTTTAATTGGTTTGAAATGGTTTCAAGAAAAAATTATGGTTACGTTGTTTAACCTAGTACTTTTTATTGGGTACTAATGATTTCTTATTGGTTGATAATAAGTTAAAAACCGGTTTTAAAAGTTTGATCTCGGAATTAGTTTAATTGACTAGATTGAGATAGTTGTTCTTCATGGATTGAGATTGATGTATGGTTGGGTGAAGCCTTTGGTATTGGTTGTAGTTTTGGAAATTAGTTAGTGATCCTTGCAACAATTATTGAGAGGAGAATTGTTTATGAAGGGCTAGTTGGATGTTAGAAAGGATTGGTGCAAGCTAAAAGTGGTTTTCTGTGTGTTTGGCATTGTTTTTGTAAGAATCATGTACATTTTGTGTGGATTGAGACAACGAGAAACCGGATATCATATGGGTAGTTGAGTGTTTCTTGGTGTTTCTCCGTGGATGAAGGTTGTAGGGAATGGTTCGTAATGGTGTGTTGAATCAAGACTTAATAGACGTTATAAAGAGATTAGAAAGGCTGGTTTTGTGATATGTTGTGTCGAGATGGTTTTGGGTTCGAATGTGTAATTGATGATTTTCCTAAGTTTTTATGGTTAGGTTTGTTTGACCCTGGTAAGAGAAAGTCAGGGATTGTTGGTTTTACCATTGGTGAGGGATGTTTCTAATTAAGTCTCTAGAAACTAGGTGTTGCTCATCGGGATGATTGTATTTGTAAAATTTATGCAGCGTAAGTGTAATTGAGAAAGTTGTTGGATGAAGGAAGGGTTGCATTTATTTTGTTCCTTTTACGTAAATTTTTAGGATGAAATTTCTTTAGAGGGGAGAGTTGTAACACCTCGAAAAATGGACTAGAAGATTCAGGTAATTTATTGGAACTAGGTTAGAATTTTTAGTTAGGCTTTAGCTAATTAATTAATCCTGAAAAATAATTTGGGTTGATTAAATTGATCTTTGATAAATTTATTGTGGCTAATATTTTTTGGAAACATTTTAATGGATTCTTCGAAGGACGAAATTGAATTTGGGTAATTTTAAATGGGTAGAGTTAATATTAAATTAAATAGTGACTATTTTGCAAAAGGTTGTAAATATTAATAATGACAATTTTGTAAAAAGGGATTAAAGTAGTATTTTTATTGAAATTATTAATTTAATGATTAAATATATATTTTCTATTATTTTTAACAAAAATAAGTTGACGGTTATAATTTTCTAATAGATGAGAAAGACATTTCTAAGTTTCTCTAATTTTCTTCCAAACAAAACTTAGGGATTTCTTGATTTCTTAATTATCTCTACCTCAATTTCTTCTCCATTTATTTCTAAAACATTATAGACTAAGGATTTTAATTTCTACATCATCTCCACTATTTTTCTTGTTGGAAATCAAGAAGGGAGTTCATCTTCAAGTTGATTTTTCATCAAGCAAGATGAGAAAAATGTTCTTTAATGATTCTCTACATGGTTTTGATTCTTAATCTATGGTTTCTCATGCTTTGGGATAATTAAAACGAACTTCTAATGAAATTATTGAATTTTAAAGATTTTCTCGTAAACCTTGATTAGATTATAGTAATCGAATAATTCCTATGGAGTTCTAATATTTTGTGCATGGATAATAATTTAAAGTTGATTTTATAATTTAATTCTCGAAATTAATCTAATTGGTTAAATTTAGATTTAGATTCTTGAATGGGGTGAGTAGTGGAGTAATTAAAATAATTATTGAATCATATTTTAGGGTGTATCATGTGTGTTTGAGGTAATTGTCACGGGGCTAGACTTGACCCTAGCGGATCTGTGCGGCCTTAGACGCCTTTGACGCTAATTGGTCGATTCCTACGCCTAAGTCAGCCTTCAACCAGCCTTGTGAGTACTACTGCTCGACAACGGCTCCGACAAGCCCTCCAGGTTTCAATGGATCTTGTCACGGGCTAGACCTTTGACAGACGAATCGTGTGGACCTTAGTCGCTTTCTCGATTGAAACGTCTGCTAAGTCACCCTGAAATCCCTTGTCACGGCCTAGGTGAAGCTCTCTCGACAAACACCTAACTCTGCCAGGATTCTCGCTCTGGAAGATCAAACACTTCTCGAAGCCCTTGAACGAAAGATCGTTCTAAGCGAAAGCTAATCAAAGAACAACGGAAAGAGATTGGCAATAGGAACAACGAAGGACACTCAAGAACAATAAAGAACACTCAAAGAGTTTAGAGTAAATGCTTCTTGTATTACTCAAAGTGAAGTGAAGTAATGTGAAGTGTAGTGAAGTGATTTACAAGTGAGGAGGGAGCCTCTATTTATAGTTGAACTCCCCTACATCCAACGGCTCAGTTTAAATTACATCGACGGTCGAGATTGATCTTATCTAATCAAATCTCAATTCAAATCTCTAATTATCACAAACATTATCTACAAATTATATTTCAAATAAATAGATGATGCTTTGACCGAATTACCCTCCTGAATCCTCCATGGATTTGGCTAAGTCCTGTGGGCTTGCGGGCTTTCTAGCATTCTCCAAGTGCCGGGCCAAGTGTGATGGTCTTGGCAAGCCCGTTACACCGCGCAAACCCTTTTTGGCTGATTCTTGCCTCAATGCCTCGGTCCCAAAGGTTTGGTCCACGCCTTCCTCCAAGTGTTGGGCCACATTTGGCAAGCCTGTTACATCGCGCAAACCTTCTTTGGCCGATTCTTGCGCCAACGCCTTGGTCCCAAGGTTTGGTCCATGCCTTTCTCCAAGTGTTGGGCCACATTTGGCAAGCCCGTTACATTGCGCACAACCTCCCTATTTGATGCTTGCTCCAATGTCTCGATCCAAAAAGTTTGGTCCGTGACATTCTCCCCTACTTGACTTAGCGACGCCCTCGTCGCTGTACTCGAACGATCCTAGGCAGGTCAACTTGATTACTTGTCGATGCCTCGGCTTCATGCAATTCCCCCATATGAACTGCTCACCTCGATTCAAACTGTTGTTGAACATCACGTGCTAACACGCCTCTTGATACATCTCTCTTGTAGGAGCACTCTCCCACAAACTCCGATTTACCTCGACTCAGACCCACTTGGTCCTGCGGCAAAGACTTGGAAGTTGTCACAACATTGAACACAGACTGAACTCTCAGATTCATCGACAACTCTGGCTTGCCCCTTTGAACTCTGAAAGGTCTCTTCCAATCTTCATTTCCCCCGCACTGAAGACTAGGTCTTACTTGACCTACGCTCATCAACAATGGCAAATCAAAACCAAAAACACTAGGAATGTGTTTGAGATGTACCTTCTCCTCGATCACATTTACTCTAAAACAGGTCAGCCCTTCTTTCTCCTTGAAGTCTGGCCCCCTCTGCATTGAACCTTCTTCATCGAAGTTATTTGCATGCATCGGCACTTTCGCCACAAAGTCCGTTGCGCTACTCTGTATCGACTCTTCTTCCCTGAAGTCCGTTGCTTCTGGTTGCATCCGCCCTCCTGACTTGAAGTTTGATGCTCTCTTGCATCGATCCTTCTTCCTTGAAGTTCGGTGCTTTCTCTTGCGTCGACACTTCCTACCTGAAGTTCGTCGCTCATTTCCCACCTTGCCCATTGGTGGTGTTTCCACGGTTACTATGTCCCTTAACGACTTGGCCCCCTTTGACACTCTAATGGTCTCAAAAGCGATACTCTTTCCCCGAACATCCTCGGCAAGCTCCTCGGTAGCCTTCTCGGACATGGTCACCCCTTTCTACTTTCGGTCCCCCTTGGCCTTGGCAGAACTCGACATTATATGATCAAACAATGCAGCCTCGCTCTCTTTGGGCTCACCCAACTCCTTGGATGGCTTGACTCGATCCAGGCACTCTCGCAATTTGTGAGGCCCCTTACACTGGTAGCACTCTAGTTGCTTCATCTTGCATCAGCACTTCTTCCTCGAAGTCCTTCGCTTCTTTCCCACCTTGCCCATATGTGGTATCTTAAAGGTGGTCTCAAAAGTGTTGATGAAGAGGCTGCAAGCAGCTTTTGACTGATAAAAAGCTTAAGCAGATCGAAAGCGCAAGCATATTGAGTATGAGGTTGGCGAGAAGGTGTTCTTAAAGGTGTCCCCATGGAAAGAGATTATCCGTTTTAGATGTAAGGGCAAGTTGAGCCCAAGATATCTTGAACCTTATGAGGTTCTTGAGAGAGTTAGACTAGTGACTTACCGGTTAGCTTTACCTCTGGAGTTGGCACGTATCCATGATGTGTTTCATGTGTCCATGTTGAGACGCTACCATTTTGACCCATTTCACATTATTCTGCTTAAGGAAATTGAGGTTAACACAAAACTGATGTACAAGGAAGAGCCAGTGAGAGTGCATAACCAGGGGGTCAAAGAGCTTCATTACAAGTGTATACCCCTTGTAAAGATATTATGGAGGAACCATGAAGTAGAGGGGGCTACGTGGGAGGTTGAGGCTGATATAAAGCTGCTCTATCCGCATCTATTTCTAAAAGGTAAATTTCAAGGATAAAATTTTCTAAAGGGGAGAATTGTAACAACTCAGGTTTTAGAAACCTAAGAGTCAGGTTAATCTGATAGTGTGGGCTTTTGTTCGAGCCTTAATGTTAGGCCTCGAAGGCCTTGTTTGCTTGTTGGGCTTGTTTTGTTGGATGATGGCAAGGTTAAGAGCGTAATTTCACATTGGGATAAAAAGAGGGGGAAATAAATTAATTTTGGCAGCCCTTGTGTAAGTGCTTACTTCATTTTGTTTCCCATATCTTTTCCTCCATCTTCCTCTCCAAAACTCAACAAAAAAATCCCACCTTTCATCTTTTTCCATTTTGAATCTCATTTTTGGCGTTGGAAAGAGTGTTGTTCAGCATTGTAAGAGCTATCTTTCAAGGTAAGCTTTGTTAAAAATGATGGTGGAAGATGTTTAGTTGGGGTTTTGGAAGAAGAACTGGAATGAGAGTTTTTAGGCACCATTCTTGGTTAGATTTGTTTTAGTAGCTCTCTAAATTCCCCAACAACGTTGTAAAGCGTTTGTAACTCTTTCTTGTAGTGAAAGAGGTTGGAGACTCTTCCAAGAGCCAAGGGAAAAGCAAGGTTTGAGCTTGGGGGTTTGAAGGCTTCTTTATTAGTTCTAAGATAAGGTTAGTACACTACTAACTCCCAACGTTTCCTAGAAATTATAAAAATAAGCTTTGATACATGTTATGGTGTTGTTGGTTTAGACAAGACCTTGGTTGCTCTTTAATGGTAGATTATGAAATTAATGTTATTAAGGCTAAAATTTGGTAGAAATCTACTTAAACAACTCCCCATAACTTGTAGGTGTACTTTGAGGCATAACCATTGATTTTAAAGGGTATAATCGGGGTTATCTGAGTTCAAAATTTGAATTCTAGGCTCGTATATCGGTACAGGCTATGCTAGTATCGATATGCCCTTATGGAAGATGACTCTTCCAGGTGTTTTTCAAAAGAGGGTATCGGTACGGGTTAGGGGTGTACCAATACTACTATTTTATTGCCAATTCTAGTGTCAAAATCCTATATCGATACCACAAGGGGTGTATCAATATGGGTGGGTTCTGATATACAAATATGGGTGGGTTCTGATATACAACGGTTGTGTATCGGCACGTGTCCTCGTAGTAAGGCAACTTACCAAGTGGCAGGGTATCGATACGCAATGATCGCGTATCGATACGCGTTCATGTATCAAAGCAACGAGCCAGGTGGCTGGGTATCGTTATGCATGGGGTAGTACCGATATCATACGGGGTGTATCGATACCCATGTAGGCGTATCGATACTTGTTGGGCAATCTACCCAAGGAATTAGACTTTGAGTTTGGGGGATTTATAATTCAAGGTAAAGGGCCCGAGGGGTCTCCTAAGGTATAAAATGAATACTAAAACTGAGAAACTGGTGTTTAAACCCCATAAGTGGAATAAATGGCTAATGACTTGGTAATTATTGGGTGAATTGCTTAAGGTAGTAACCCGTAGGGATCCTTGGTGGATCAATTGGTGACGTGTGGTAACTAGGGTCCTTGTTGTGTGCAGATGGGATGCCTAGGTAGTTGAGTCAATTTTTGTATAGTGGGATCTGGATACCCTATAATATATGTTGCAACACCTTGAAGACTCCCTAATAGAGGATCCCGATACTACATGGACGCGGGCCTCATCCCTAAGAGTGTAGGATCTCGATATTATGTGGATGCAGACCTTACTGGATGTGTAGGATCCCGATATTGTATGGACGCGGCCTCACTCAATATTGTTGGCATTATCAGTGTGATGCTATATGGGTTAATGATGTATATGTATGTGTTGTGTGCGAGATCATACATCCATGTTGCTATGTGTTAGGCGATTATAGTAGCGCCATCATTATCTTGCCATGATATCATTTCATGTTGCATTGGTTTATTTATGATTTGCATGAAGCATGGTTGAGTGGTTGTGTATCCATTGAGCTTGGTTAGCTCAACGTTTGGAATCGTTGTTTCCGTCCGTAGGTAAGTAGATTGTTGCGTGGATTGGAGGAGCACCATTAAGGTTAAGATTTCAGTATCGACTGTTGTTGTTGAGTACAATTATTAGATGTAATGGGCTATGTATTTCGTAGGACCCTATGTATAATTGTAACTCTTATTTTGTACTAAGTGTCTAAATCGAATGCTTTTAATATATGTATTTTGGAGCTCCACTTATACTATTTTGAAATACTTTGGATTTCTATCTATTTCTTAAATTAATGGACTTGTTATGATTTAGGCTTTGAAAACAAAAAAAAAATTATGGTAATGGTTTTGGGCTTCGGGCCCAAATGTGACATCCGGGTTGAGGGTGATACAAGTCATCTATTCTTAATTTTAATGTAATATGAACATGAAACCTTGCAAACACTGAGTTCCATGGTTTTCCACTAATTACAAGTTGGGTAACTAGCCATGCAAGACTCCTTTCTTTCATTTATTCCGTTCTAGTCACTTTTTCACAAATCTTCTCATGTCTTACATTTATTCAATTTAATCATTTGCATAAACTTTACAAATTATTATTCAATTTCATATTAATAAAGCTAACTTTATTTTAATTTTTTTTTAGTTTTTGGACTTTTGGTTACTAGATTCAGAAAATTACCGGACCAGAGTTCTGTGTGTTACAAGAATAATGTTTGTGGACTTAATCTAATATATTAAATTCTAAAAGTAATTCAAATTTTGAACAAATTTGAAAAAATGTTTCGAATGCTTTTCAACTTAGTCTATTTTTTCAAAATTAGTAATATTCGTTTTTGCACTTTAAAAGTTATCTTTCATACTTTTAGGCAAAAAGGATCAATCTCCTAAGGCAAGGGGTCAGCCCCTTTGAAGATATATTGCTTTTAAACGTTTTACCATAACCTTCAAGTGCAAAAAGATCAATCCCCTCGTTGAAGGGATTGATCCCTTGACCAAAGGATTGATCCCCTATGTGAAAGAATTGTTCATTTTCACTTAGTAACGATCATATTTTTTGAAAAAGATCGATCCTTCACCAAAGGATTGATCCAATGAGTTAAAGAATCGACCCTTTCACTTTGTAACAGCAATATTTATTAAAAAATATTGATCCCCATGTTATAAATGTTGATTTTTTATATGTAACGATTTTATTACATCCCCAACGACTCCAAACAGCTAGTATTCCTAAAGAGTATAAAAATAAGGTCAAAGCGTCTCACCAACAACAAAAACATACTAGAAAAATACCAACATTAATGTCTTAGAGAGTTAAATTATTGTATATTTCATTGTAAAATACTTGTGAGTTATAATTGTTATTTTTTTTTCTCAATTGTTCTTTGGGTGAGAGCTTATCATTGAAAACATCCATTCTTTGTAAGAATTACTTTAAGTTTGCTTTATTTGTAATTACACTTAGAGAGAGAGTGTAGTCATGATTTTGTGGTATAAGCCTTGAGAAAAAATTGTAAGGTTACACATTGTTCTTCAAGGTAAGCAAATCTAGTGGATTTTAGAAATTCTTAGTGTAGATAGCTAAGGTAATAGAGTAGACTTGGTTTAGGAGTCGAACAACTTTAAAATCATTGTGCAAAATTGTCTATATTTTTCGATTGCTTCCAAAAAAATTTAAAAGCCAATTCTCCCTCTCTTAGCATATTTCAATTGATCGATCGAGCTAAAAAATTCAATATTATGATCAATCCAAATATGCTAGTATTTTAGTATGGCATGTGCTTGACTATAGATATCATGTTAATTGTCATACTCAAAATATTTAAAAACGAGGTAAACGCTCCTTTGGTATTGATCTTGAACTTTGTGTTGAGTCGATAATAAAAATAGCTAATAGCCGAAGTTTGATAATGGTATACAAAAGTCTTTGGTTATTATTCGAGTTTCCAGTAAAATTGACATGCCATTACCCTTTTGTAGCCGTTATTAAAGACTTTGGTCTTGGTGAAGCGGATAGATGTGGATTATAAGGGTTATGTGTCCCAACAAGACGGAGGGATTATTATTGTGTTGTATCGTATTAATATTTTACAAGGAGGTGAGATTTAAATATTTGTAGACTACTAATATATCATCGAGCTAAAATCGATTAAATAAACTCTAATAAATTTAAATGCCATGAATTATTTATGTTAGGATTGCCATGGAAGTCTTTGTTATGTTAAAATGTATAATATTATGCTTTAGTCAAATATCTTGATTTGTCGTGGTATGTAATTGCTTTACTTTACCTTAACTATCTCACTATGCTATAAAAATTTACTTTGTGTATTTTATTACTTTACATGAATTCGATAATTTTGTGTTTTTGGGGATTGCAGTAAGGAGCCACAAGTCATATCAGCTCTACACTTTATGTAAATACTTCATTTTGATTTGAAACTCGTAGTATGGGGACATGCCACATACTCCCTCTGTCTCACAAATCTTGTCCCTTATTGGTTTTTTACGTAATTTTAGGAAAGAAAAGTTTGTATAAGAGATGTTTTATAAAATAATTAAAATGATAATTTTATCCTTAAAAAGTTAAAGTTTGTTTTGTTAGAAAACTAAAAAAAGGTAGAAAAAGAAATGTATCTTTTAAAAGTGATTAACTTTTTCAATGAGACAATTTAAGTTGGATAATTTTAAAAGACAAAAAAGACAAGATTTATGGGACATAGGGAGTATATTTAACACATGTTTTGATGCTTGTATATATATTGATTTGATATGATATAGAAGCTTAATTTTGTATCTATTTGATCATGTGTGCTTATATATATTATGAACAGTTAAATGGTGTTTTAATGTTTCACTGTTTATATGATGTTTTGGTTGGATTAAAATTGCATTTCAATAGGCTTGTAGGCGTTCAAACAAGTTTATGACCATTTTTACATGCAATATCGATATTGGTAAGGTAGTATCGATATTGTTAAGCTTGTCTTTATTTTTTTTTCAAATTTTTTTAGTATTGATACCGGGTAGACAACATCAATTATTAGGGTTCAGTATCAATCCTAAACAATTTAGTAACAATATTGGTTGTTAAGTATCGGTACTAAACCCTAAACTGCCCAAATTTGTTTCTTTTGACATTGTAATCTTATTTTTTTAAACTCATTAAACCTTTAATGTTTTGTAATCTAGTCCTTGTATTGTATAGTATATTTGTAATGCATTTTTTTCATTATTTATTTATTTTTTATTGTATCAATTATCATTTCGATCTTCAGATGTAACACCTCCGATCCGATTTACTACTAAATTGCGCTAGGGGTGTTATATTATCATTACGATTAAATTTCTTTACTAGCTTTATGTCTATTCATTTATAATGTGTTAAGAATCATGAGAAAATTTTATGTCTATTGGTGCATGTCAAAAATTATAACTTTATGACTATCAACGTCTGTAAAATATATTTACGGCAACTACTTTGGAGATCACTAAATTATTGTGTAGACACTGATTTTTGTCCACCAATCTCAAAACCATTACTCTCTGCCTTTAACTCTCCCACATCCCAATCTTGATTTCAACTATCCAAGCTAGGCCGTATCAAATTCTGACCGAAATCAACAGCCCAAAACTAACATCTCAATCGGGCCTACCCGAGCCAAACTTGATCCAAAAGCCACCAAATCCCTGAACAATAGTCTCCTCCACTCACTTAGTTTCTCTCTCACTCTCCCATTACCACAAGCCAAGCATCCCTCACCCGCACGACTCAAAAGCTCATCCTCTGAAAAATCTAACAACCACTCCATCTATTAAACCCCAAAAGATGACACCCTAAAGGAATGAATTCGATCGAAATACACCGAAAAACATGTAAAAAGGTTAGAGCAAAAAGGAAGAATCGAAAGAAAAATAAACATTAAAGAAAAAGAAGGATATAACTTTCTATGGGATCACTCACGATGATCAGAGCAGCCATCGATAAATACAAGCGTCAAAGAATAAACGACAACGAGTAGATCAACATATCCATGTTGATGCAAGGTGGTCTGTGGTGGTTCACCGATTCGGGTTTGGGCTGATAGCCACAGAGGGTGGCTTTAGTGAAGAGTATGTTGAGAGAGAGAGATGTCTCCTTCATTCCCCCATGTTCATGTGTATATAGATATGTTGTGGCCTTCGAAGTCGTCATTGGCAGCATGTGCCAAGCTTAGCGTCATGATGGCTACTAAAGGGTCGATAGGAGTAGGCTCCACTGATGTGACAATAGTAATGTCTGTCAGTGTACCTGGGAATCAGTGACCCAGGGGTTTCAGAGGAAAATACATCTTTTTGAAGGCAATTCTGGGTTTAGTCCCTAGGGTTTTTTGTAACACCCCTTACCCGGTCTAGGAGAAAAATCGGAATAAGAAGTGTTACTAAACAAAAACCAAACAAACATAAGGCATTTTGACATTTCTCGACTAAGTATGAAATCAAAAATCAGGGGAATGTAAAACTTTTTAAATATTGGGAAGGCCTACCCTCAACTTTAAATCATGTACAAGCAATATACATACATTAATCAACATGCTTCAAACAATAAGGTAATATCATATTGATTAGAAACTCATTATCTTTTTTTTTCTTTATTTCCATTAATGTATATTCCACTAGGAACATCTATTTTCTTAATATAGCTACCCCTTCTAAGTCAATTATAATTCAAGTTTATCTTATGTCACAATCTTTTCAAGGACATTATCCAAACATTGAATATAGAGCTAAGAAAAGAATACCAAACAAACAAGGTTAACTTAATCTGATACAAACAAATCCAAACTCTATAAAATTTCAGGTACACTTAAAATTATTACCACTTTTAAGACCATATTAGAACCATTTATACCTATTTAAGGTAAATTTAGAACCAACTACCCCTAATGGTTCAAACAAGAAAGGTAACTAAGGTTTTAACAAATTTCTTGTAACTCAAGGAAGAATTATTTGTGATCAAGAAATGCTTCCACATTATAAAGATTATTCCACATCAAACAAGAATAATCTCACATTAAGGACCATGAAAAAACAAAACCATTCGAGCAAAAGATCACACCTTTACATAAGTAATTGAAACAAACCTATACATATTTACGTAATTATTCACTCAAAGCATGTATATATAATTACATGAGTATTCGGTCAAGTATATCTATTCACTCAATTAGATTCTCAATAATTAATGAAAATACATTACTTACTATGCAAGACTTTACTATAATTCATTAATTTAATTATAAACTTTCTTGACTTCTCCTTATCGTAGATTACCAATATATATAAAATACTTAACACACTAGCATACAAACTTGACATATCTTAACATGAGTTACTTGTTAAATAAATTATCAATTTAGCATATCACAACATGAATTACTTGTTAAAAAGACATCAACCATTCAAACTAAACATGTACACGTAAACATGAATATGTTTCAACCAAGCATAAGTATATTGATAATCAAAATGAACACACATATTCTGAGATATTAATCAAACCATATATCTTCTTCAAAATAATTTTCAAGAAGATCATTGGATACATCTTACTTGTTATACAAATTATTGTAAGGAAGCATATATAAGCATTCTATCAAGCACACAATTGATCAAACCGAAGTCAAACAAACATTTAAGCCCAACCCTGAGTTTATTACATTCCGTTTAGTTAGCACATTCATGCGTGCTAGCTTCATTCAATCCATTTAGTTACTACATACATATTACTATGATATTTACTCATTAATTATTCAAATTGATTAACCAACAATAATTATTTAAACAATTTCGAGAAATAGGTAAGCCCTTTACAAACTAAATAAAATGATTAATGCAATGCTACATCAATACTATTGATATGTTTCTATACATTTACTATGCCATCATCTAAGGAGTTCAACTAAGAAAATCTAAATATATTTGGAACTTTAAGCAGTGACTTGCAACCTTCAACCATGATCGATCAACGAGAACTCTCTAAGTCCTGAAAAATGCATGAAATGAATGCATTAGGCTTAATTAGCTTAAGTGAGGTAATGAATCATGAGAGCATAATAATAAAGATATCAACGCATAGAGGAAAGGTGAGAAATTCCAAATTTATTTGTAACAATGAAATGTTCAAGTTTTAACTTTACCAAGATTAGGGCTTGTCTCATGAAACCTTATCAGGGTTTATATTCTTTTAAATTTTAATCAAAAGTCTTTCAGAGTTTTAGCTGAAGTCTTTCAAATTTCTCATCGAACTTATTAAAATTCATAACTTATAATACCAGAGTCTTATCAAAGCTTATCGAAGTTTTATCAAGTTTTCAGAGATCAACAAAGCTTATCTGAGTTCATATCTTTTAGAACATTTGCCTTGGATCATATTTGGACATGAGTAGCATTGGTCCGAATTTGACCATATTGATCTGATGTACACATAGCTCAAAGCACATAGCAATGGCTAGTGTTAGAACATAACAATCTTAACTTCTCATCTATCCAACCAACTATCACCAATCTCCTTATCATCTCCCCCGTTACCTCCTACTGTCGCCAATATATCACATATATAGGGTCGTCACCCTTGAGCCATAGCTCATGGACCGTAGTCCCTGAATTATACCTTTGCATCATGCCAAAGTATCCAAGGACTTCCATTGTTTAGGCAACTTAAATATTTTATGCTTGAAGTTAGGAGGGGTATCTTATGACACAAGTAGTCTTACTTGTTTCTTTTCTTAGTATCTTATGGTATAAGGTGAGCTATTGGCTCCTTAGAGTATAAGTTCTCATAACTTTAAAGCTTGACATTGTTTCTTGTATTTTATGCTATCAAAGGATTAAGGTTCGTTACCAATTCAAAGCAAAGCTTATACATAAATATACTTCAAATTAACATATATTAACCATCATAATATGGCATGCAATGCATTCATGATGCATATGTAATGCATACCTTTTTCATGAAACTTCAATGCCATGTCTGTAACCCGATCCCAAATGATCTATATGAGCCTTATGCAAAATGATCATATGTGATCCATACTTGATCATTTAAGACAACTATTGTATAAAAGTAAAGATCGAGGTGACTCCGTGTCACTCGAAATAAATGCAATTAAACTTACCTCATATTCCAAAGTTATGGAATACTAGAATCCACAATTACCCCTAGCTTCCAACTAACTCATTCCTTCTACGCTCCCATACCATGACATGTACCTCAAACAAATTAACAAGACATTAAAATCCATTCAATTTATTTACAAATAATCCAATTTTAAAGTATACTTATATATAAACTTACAAATCAATTCAACATATATATATACACACATGTGCATGTTCAAAACAATCCTTAACACGTGTATATACACGTATAATAATCCATACATCTATATAGATTCATATATATGTCAAACAGCTCTTATCATAACTATGTACATTCAAAACAGTCCATATATTCTCATGTTTACACAAAATAGTCCAATTTAGACATGTATACATAATTTCACACCAAAACAGTCCACATATTCTCATGTTTACACAAATCAATCCAACATGTATACATAATTTCACACCAAAACAGTCCACATATTCTCATGTTTACACAAATTAGTCCAATTTAGACATGTATACATAATTTCACACCAAAATAGTCTACATATTCTCATGTTTACACAATTAGTCCAATTTAGACATGTATACATAATTTCACACCAGAATAGTCCACATATTCCTATGTTTACACAAATTAGTCCAATTTATACATGTATACATAATTTCACACCAAAACAGTCCACATATTTCACATATCAATATCGAGCATTCAATACAACGACATACATACTTTACTCATCCAAAACATCCCTTCATTTTATATGTATATATATTTAAAACAATTCCTAAAACAGACCAACAGCCCCTCCCATTTTCTTTTCTATGCTAAAGAGTCCATACATGGATTCTTTTATCAAGATACAATTACAACCAAATTCAGCCATAGTCTCATACATAATAAACTTCAATCGATTACTCAACCACCCTTAACTCATAGAATTCACACTAGAATCTATCAATGCCATTTATACATTCAAAATTTTCTAAAAATGAAAAAGATTATCTAGCATATCCTTCGGCCATTAAAAGTAAAATCACATACATAAGTATACATTTCATATTTTCCAGCAACCAATTCTTCATGACATAAATATTGAAAGCTTTAAATTCATTCTAACATAATTACCTTAATTTTGAAGAAAGGAAAAAGGCTTTTACCTTGAGCTAAAGCAAGTTACAACAGTAATCTACCCGATTGGAACAAGGATTTCTATGAATGGTGAAAAATTCCCTTATTTTCTCTCTAGAGTTCGATTGCTAACATGAAGAAGATGAAAAACATAATCCCTTAATTTCATCACCGAAAATCTCCCCCCAAGCTCTAATTCCTTGAAAAATGTAAAGACCACAATCTAATTTTTCTTTAGCATGCAATACTTCATTGTTCAATACATTACGGTTTAGTCTAATTAGAATTGAGCACCCATTCTTCCTCTCTTTTTACTTTGGTCCCTAATCCCATACCTAATCTAAAATCACAATTAGATTGAAGAATTGAAAATGTATTCAAAGTTAACATTCTACTAGACCATACTTTTGGGGTATTACAGTTTTAGAGGTATGGGCATCTTTCTGGATGCAATACTAGGTTTAGGTTAGGACATCGGCGGAGGTATAACAATTGTCCTATTAGTTGAAGGAGTGCTATAAAGTGGCACGAGCTGAGACTTGAAATAAGGAATCATGCTGTAATTGTTATGTTTATGGAGGAAGGATGTATTTTTGTATATGAAAGAAGACGTTTCTCTAGAATAAACGTTATCATTGGCTTGAATGTAGCTAGTTTAAAAACTTGTATATGTGGCATTGTCTGAGTGGTCCGAAGCAAGGGATGCAGATTCTGGTTGTTTTGAAATGACACTTTGGTGAGTTATAAATTGAGGAAAAGACCAAAACCCTAATTTCATCGATTTGTTTTCCTAGTTTTGTGAGAGGGTAAACTATTTTTTAGTCTTCTTCTTTCTCAGTTATTCTTCAGGGTCTCAATCTGATAGTAGTTCCTCCAGCTTTTCTTTTAATATCGGTAGGCATTTTATTTTATTATAGCTATGTTCGTAAATTGTATTTAACGCCTTGATTTATTGTTTGTAGATGCTGAAGTTGTGCATTCAGGGAGTTATGTGGAGGGGGCGTTAGGAACACCTCAAGTTGACATCCCAACAAGTCATCCATGGGGAAAAGGGTTGATCATCTGGTTGATTTCGAGGAGATGTAAAGTGGAATTGAAGGTCCTTGTGAGTTTGAGCCTTGGAAACGATTGAGCGCATAGGCTATTTTTCTAGGAGGTGCTTTGAAGAAGAAAGGTGCTTTGGAAAAGAAAAAAAGAGCAACGTGACCATGGAGGTGCCGATATTTGTGACAACAAAGGTACTAGTAGAGGTGCTCATGGTTTTGGAGTCTACTATAATTAAAGAAAAATCAACATTTAGGACTATTATATCATGTGGGGGCGTTAATGCTTTTAACATTACTACACCTATACTCTAATTGTTGCATGTATTTTATTTAGTGCTTATTCATTAATTATTTTGTGGTAATCTGTCAATAATTTCATTTGTGTTGATGACAGATTCTCCAAAGATATCTTTTCACCTAGTCTGGTCAATTAGAGGTGGGGGAGCTTTAAATCCTACTCTGTCTGTTTTAGGTATATACGTGTGATATCATCCATTGCTTATTTGTTTGGATGGGTATTTACTCTTTTATTGTCTATAGTAGAGACTCTAGTGACTCAGCCTCCGGAGGCTAGTAGCTCAAACTCTCAATTTTCATAGGGTCTACTATGCTGAGGCTACTCGGTTAGCTACTGAAATGAGCTTGATGGTAAGTAGATTGTAATCCTCGATCTGTGAGGTAAATAAGGAGATACATTCAAATTTTTACTGATGTTGGAGCAACTTTGTAAAAACCTAAATTTTAGAATTCGTGGGTTGGCTTAACCAAAATCGTGGGCTTTGCATGCTGGGCTGAGAGTTTGGGCCTTTGGGAGCTCAGTGAAGTCTTAGTGGGCTTCCTTTATGTTCTTGGCTTAGAGGCCCTGGGTTGAGTGTGATTAGGAGGATGATGGAGGGCTAAAAGGGTAAATTTCCTCATTTTGAAGAAGATGATGGAGGGGTTTTTATTTTCTGCAAAAAGTAAAGGATGATGATCTCATTTTGTTCCCTCCTACCTCCTCATCTCTCTCTCTCTTTTTCATTTCTTCTATAGAGATCCAAAGGTAAAGGCTCATTTTTTTATCTTTTTGAGTTAGATTTTAGGAATACAAGTTAAGGGTGTTGAAATCTGAATCAAATGATCTACCAATCAAGGTAAAAATGAAAAGAAATGGTGATGGTGGTGAAAATAGGTTCTTAGTGGGGGTTGGAGAAGATGAACGAGAATAGAAGATTTAACCTTTTTTTCTTGTTGTTAGATTATTCCATAGTCATCTTTATTCCTTTTAACAATGTTGTAATTTTTTTACACCATTTGGTTGTAGTGAAAAAGGATGGAGAGCATTCCAAGGAGCAAGGAAAGAGGAAGGCTTGAGCTTTGGGAAAAGACTATTTTTCCAGCTTTGAAGGAAGATTAGTACACTTTCAACTCCTTTTGTTTCATTCACATTCTAAGGATGATACTTTGTTTGCTAGATTTAATGTTTTGGTTGTTGTTTGGGTGTTAAGATCTTGAGACTCTTTTTAATGGTAAAACTCAAATTTGATGTTAATAACTTGTAAACAATTGTAGCAAACCACCCTAATAACTTCCATAAGATGTAGGATCGAGTTAAGGGGTTAAAGGTTATATTTTAAGGGCTTGATAAGTGATTTTCCAAGCCTAGAAAGCCATTTTTGGGCTTCGATATTGGTACTCGGGAAGGCAGTACCGGTACCCTAGTGTTATGGGTTTAAGAACGCTGTTTCATTAAGATGAACATTGAAGGGGGTACTAGTATGATATCCAGCATGTACCGATACGCCATGTAAAGTAGTATTGATACGGGAAGGCTAGATAAAATTCAAGTAAACTAAAATCGTATCGATACGCTATGAGTATTGGTACCCAAGGACATCGAACTGATATGCGAGATACAGTACCGATACCCACTGAACATTCTGCTTGAAAATTTGAGTTTGATCCTGGGGGTTGAAAAATTATAATATTTGATCTTAGATATTTCTAATAGTGTAAAATGAGATGCAAAATTGAGAAACCGAGATTTTACCCACGTTCTTGATCATAATGTGTATTAACTTGGTAAATGACATGTGTGGCTTAAATGTTTCTAGCAACCATAGGGTTATATGTTGTATGATGATGTTGTGTGTCATATGGTCACTTGATTGATGGGATCCGGATAGCTGAGACGTGTTGCAACACAATGCTTAGAAACACCTAATGAAGGTTATCGATGTTGTGTGACCTGAGCCTCATTTGAAGATACTCAGGGGGATTCCGTGTATGGGTATATGTTCCGATGCTATGTGACCGGGTCTCATCCAAGGTGTATGTTCTGATGCTGCGTGGCACAGTCTCACCCATAGAGTGTAAGTTCCCGATGTTGTGTGATCCAGGCCTCACTTCAGTAATGTTGTTGTATGGTAAGGATGGGCCTTGTGTTCCGTATATGATGATTGCTATGATGTTAGCATGTGTTTAGGCGACTAACGTTAGCGCCATGTATCATTTTATTTGTCATATCATCTTATGTAGCTACATGCTTATGTTTATGATTTGTACTAAGCATGATAGAGTAGAGGTGTATCCATTAAGTTTTATGAGCTTAATGCTCGAAATCGTGTTTTTGTTCATAGGTTTTTAGGTTGTAGCATTGCATTGAAAGAGCCCATCGAAGTAGGACTTCATCTTATCGACATGTTTTTAGGAGTACAATACTTAGATTTTTCAGGCAATGTATTCATAAGACCCTTGATTTTATTTCTGTAACTCTTATTTGGATTTATTTGATCACGTAGTATGTTTTAAACTATTTTGTTTTAAATTTGGAGCTCCCTTGTAAAGGTTCTAACTTTTTCTCTGTCGTATCAATTTAAAATTTGATGGGTTTATAAAAATGTTTGTGGATTGGGCTAAACTAGGTAAAAAAATTTTATGCTTATGTTTGGGCTTGAGACCTAAATGTGACGTCGAGTTTAGGGCATTACATTTAGTGGTATCAGAGACTAGGTTTAGTCAGTTCTAGGAACCTCGGGGTATTAAAGAGACATAAAAATGGGTGTCTAGTGAATACATGCCCATAAGTCGAAGTTGTACTCGTTTAAAGTTCAATATCCGATGGAGTAATCTTGTTTGTTTATCTATGTAGAATTTAATAATGCCCAGAGGAGTGTATGATCATTACGAAGGTTAGGGCTCTAGAGAAGATATTTATGATGAGGATTATGTTCCTGACACCGATAAAATATCAGAGGATGAGGGGTCGAGGGGCAAATTACTTCACCCATCTGCATCAGGCCTTTCACTGCATAGTAAGGGCAATTCCTAGGCCTTCAACTACACCTCGTGAAGCCACGATTGAGAGGGTACACGGTCATGGTGTGGTGGATTTTCTTAGGATGGGACAAGACAATCCGATCAAGGCAGACCAATGGTTAAGAGATACCCGTTGGATCTTGCGTTAGGTGGGGTTGAAACCTGAAGACAAGTTGAAGTGCAACCTTTCTCTATTAAAGCAGAATGCTCGAGAATGGTGGGAAACCATAGAGTTAAGATGGTACCATAACCGACCAACATGGGATAACTTCCTAGATGAGTTCGAAAGAAAGTATGTAGGTGAAGCCCATATAGATAGTTTGATGGACCGGTTCATACACCTGATTCAAGGGAACTAACCTATTTTTGAGTACGAGCAAGAGTTCATACAGCTGAGCGGGTATGCCCTAGAGTTGGTTGCTACGGAAAAGATGAGATGCAAGAGGTTTCAGAGGGGATTGAGGAAGGAGATCTAGACATACTTGATAGCTGATCTACTAAAAGTGTTTTTTGACTTGACCACTAGTGCCAAGTTGCTTGAGCAATTTGTAACTCCCTCGACCCGGCCTAGGCTCCAAACTGAACCGAGCGAGTCATATTAGGTTGTCGAAACAAACCCGAAATGTATATCTCTAACTAGGTCCATTTTTCCTTTTTATCTTGTTTAGATGCATCATTATGACCTAGGGTGTACAAACTGGTAGCGGTTAAAAGACTACCGATACGACATCAAAACAACATCCAAATATACAAATTTGGATTTTAGGTACCAAATTGCAAATTTGTAAAATTATGAGGACTTAACTAAATTTGGGGTTACAAATCTTTAATTAGCCAAGTTACATGTATACACGTCCATTTTCAGCTTGCACTAACCATTCAATCACCATTCAATTGCATACATACGAAACAATGACCAAAATGGAAGAATCTAAAACCATGCCACCATTTTAATAGAAATAACGACTTGGGTATCGATACTCGGGACAAGATATCGATACCAGGCCATATTTTTAAGGGTCGTACCGATACCCTCCTTCGAGTATCGATACCTCGACCAAAATGGCCAAGGTCCCAAATTCTAGTAGCTAAAACTCGTACCGATATAGCTCTTCGAGTATCGATACCCAGGCTAATTTTGCACTTACTCGTACCGATACTGGGGCTCGAGTACCGATACCTCTGGACCTGTAATGCCCAATTTAGTTGGTTTTCATCCAACTGGTACCCAAAACATGCCTCAATCAAATTCATACATATACACCATAAAACCCAAAACTAAAAGGAGCCAAAAGCCCTAAAAAACAGAAGCAGTTAAGAAAGATTGAAACATATTACACTTCCATAGGCATGCTTCCTAAACTTACACAATCAACATACTCAAACCAAATCTAGGTCTAGAAACTTACTAGCATAGTATTCAACATTTATATATTTGGCATATGAACTTGTTCAAACCACACGATAGTACAAATAGGTATCCAAAACATATAATGCATTATAAAGCAAACTAGAGCATATAGTCAACATAAGCAAACATCAAATTTGCAACTCATCATGTTTAAGGGAAAATCAAAAAACAAGATTAAAACTCCAACAACTTGAGAACATCTCAAAAAAATCTATTACAAACCCCCAAATATATTGGTGACACATCGCCTTATTTACCGAATCACAAAATGATTCATCATACCAAGTGGAGAATGATGTCTTTGGATTCTCTTCGCTCAAAACCCTGCCTCCAAACCTTAGTTTTCTATAAAGATGAAAGAGAGCGTAAGCTAATCGAGCTTAATGAGGTTTCTCTTACAATAATCATCCATGCAATTAAGTAAAAACATTGATAAACCTTACTTCATTTTCAAACTTTCATTTATGCACATTACATAATCAAAATCATGCTTGAATGAAATCAATGCATCAAATTCATTTTCTTTCTTTCCATCATATCAATATATTGGCATTTATAGTGACCCTTTTAAAACTTTCTTTTCAACAAAACCTTATCGGATACACAGATAGGTGGAGGTAGTCATTTTCAACAGTGGTAATAATCTTTCAATTACCTATTTTATCCTCAAGGTTTGGATAATTTCTTTCACTTAGCTCAAGATCGAGGGACACCTTAAACCTAGATAGTTTCTTTCAACTACCTCAAGACGGAGGGCTGATCGATTAGGCTGAAGCCCCTTTTATGTTTATAGTCAAATTTCATCCTATGGCTAGCCATCTATATTCGATACTTTTCTTTTAATATGTCACTTAGCCAATATAGATCATACATGCATGGGAACATAATTTTTTTCAATGCTACACATACTCATTTCATCACTTTATTCAATATCATGCTCATAGCATTTATATCAAGGATAGCATATCATGCTTAATCATTCATACCAAATCTCATGTTTATAGACATGGTAAATCATGATTAAGGTGCATTGTAACAGCAAGTTTCATCCTCATGCATTTATTCAAACCTCATTTCAAACCGTTCATTTGCAACTTTATGTAAAAATTAGCAAAGTACAAAAGTGAAAACCACTTCAACTTACTCTCAGACTTACACACTTTCCCTAAGTCCCCAAAACAGAGCCATCAAGCTTTGGCACTCTTTTAAAACCATTTTCACTCACCTCTACACGATTGCTTCTAAAGTCGTCACGTTGCAAGCATCTAAAATGATCTGAAAGCTAAGAGATGAATTCTCCTTGACCTCACCATGTTTCTACAACATAAAACAAAGGGAAAATACATTAAAATGAATTCTTGCAACAGCCTACACCAATCCCCTGCATCTTTAACAATGGCATCTATAGCAACTATTCAAAAATTCCAAAATCATTCAGAAACTCCATCAAACATTAACCAACCATAAGCCTTCGGATCTAACATCTAACCTTCATCATATAACATCCAAAAACACAACTAACACAACCTTATATCATCAACAAGCATAAAACACTTATAACAACCCAAAACTAGCTAAAACCAACCTAAAAAATTACTCAATTAAGTAGTTTCAGGATTTTAATAAAAATATGTTTATACAATTGAAATACAAACTAACCCAATCAAAATCTCCAGCATTCATAAATTGAATAAAAAATTTAGGCAAAATGCCATAATCATCATTTTACAAGAATTTTCTCAATTAAATTTCAAAATCACATTATAAACCATCAAGAAAGAGCCAAATGCTAGGGAATTTCAATAAAAACCTTTGTTTTTGAGAGAGAAGAAGAATTACCTTTAAAAGGGATTCCACCAATATTTAACGTAAATTCCTTCTTGAAAAGAGTTGAGAAAATAATAAAGATTTTAAGAAATCTTATGTAAAGTTTTGCTAAAGATTGAAAGAGGAATCTAGAGATATAATATCCATCAAAATCAATTAGAAATATGAATTCTATTTTCAAAAGATTAGTAAGAAAATGGGAGAAATTTGAGAGAAAAGTAATAGGAAAATTGACGTAAAGTGAGAAAATGAATTTTATAAATTAATTAACTGTAAAAAATATTTGTTAAAGCAATTTGGTAATCCTAATTACGATTTTTAGAAATAATAGCTCTATAACGATTCTTAGCTTTGGCCCTGCTTCAATTTAGTCACTTTAAAACAATTTGTAAAACTCACATTTTAGTCACCCGAAATTAAAATGCCAATTAATTCAATTTAATCAACTTTTGGTCTAAATTTCCAAAATATTTAATAATTCCATTAAACCTTTTAGAAATCCCAAATCCAATTTAAATCCACCGATTTTTCAAATTAAAATGCAAATTTTCCCAAAATCTACTTAATTGACCAATCCCAGTTCGATCGGCTTAGAACCAATCACATCGGACCTTGAATTTCTTCTGACCCTATTTTTGGGGCGTTACACAAGTATAAGGGCTGACTTATGGGCACATGAGAGGTTATGGAGGTTCGAGTGGAGGCAATCATTTTCACTCCAATAAGTCATAGTCTCATTCTAATAGGTATAGAGGTAATTGGAATCAAGGTAGAGGAGCATCGAATTAGTCTGTAAGTTTGGAGCGTAGGTCTGATTTGGCTGGTCGTCAGAGGCCAAATTCCTCCTCTTTGACCATGAATTCTAGAGATTTAGCTAGAAGGTAGAATGCATTTGTTTGTGGCCAATGTGGGCGTAGGCTCCATGTGGAGTGCTAAGGTATGCTATGGTTGATGATCACCTGACCACTTTGTGAGAGACTGCCCTAAGGCCATGGACACTGCCCTAGTTTAGAATCCATAAAATTCCTTCACAGCTTAGAGAGGTCGAGGCTTAACTAGGGGAGGTGCAAGCCACATATCAAGACAATAAGTGGGGGCACTTTCAAGTCGATTGTAAGGTCACCGACAAGACATTATACAGTCAAGGCTCAAGAGGACTATGAGTCTAATAACATCATCTGAGGTATATTTACCTTGTTAATCTATTCCTATCGTTGCCTTGGTAGATTTGTGGTCTACCCTTTTATATAACTATAGTGGGATATCCCATTAGTAGGGTATTCATGTCAAGAACCTAGAGATTGGAGTTCGTGTAACTAGTCCCTTGGGGTATGATGTGTTGGTACGCAATGTTTATTGGAGGTGTTTGATAGAGGTTCAGGGTTCAATTTTCTTTGTAAATTTGATGTTTTTGCCCTTTCAAGAATTTGATGTTATCTTGGGCATGGATTGCTTGTTTGAGCGTGACGTAAGTCTGGGATGTAGAGCGAAGAGCTTTAAGCTTCGTGGTTCAAATGGGGCCAAGCTTGTGGTAAAAGGTAAGAGGAATCCTTGCATGTCCAATGTGGTGTCAACCTTGGCGGCACATAAGATGATTCAACAGGGTTGTGATGCCTTATTGGCTCTCGTGATTGATACCAGAGTTGAAGGTTCGATGCTTGAGAGCCTTCAGATTGTTAGAGAGTTTATTGATGTGTTTTTGGAAGAGTTACGCGGACTACCTCCAAACTGTGAGCTAGAGTTTTGGATTAAGGTGATGCCAGGTACGACACCGGTACCACATGACACCGACAAAATTAAGAGAGTTAAAGAATTATATTCAAAAGTTGTTGGAAAGAGATTTCATTTGACCAAGCATATTACCTTGGGTGTTTCTGTCTTGTTCATCAAGAAGAAGGATGGTTCGATGAGGTTTTGCATCGACTATCACCAACTCAACAAGGTGACGATGAAGAACTGTTACCCTCTTCCAAGGATAGATGATCTGTATGACCATTTGAGATGTGCTCATGCATTCTCAAAGATCGATATGAGATCGAGATATTACCAGTTGATAGTGAGGGATGAGGATATCTAGAAGTTCGCTTGTAGAATACGGAATGATCATTATGAGTTCTTGGTGATGCCCTTTAGATTAACTAATGCACCAGCAACTTTTATGGATTTGATGAATCGAATCTTCTAGCCCTATTTGGATTCTTTTGCGTTGGTCTTTATAGATAATATCTTGGTTTACTCAAGCTTGGAGGACGAGCATGATTATCATCCTCGTGTCATCCTTCAGATCTTGAGAGATAGATAATTGTACACCAAGTTTAGTAAGTGTGAGTTTTGGCTTTCTGATGTGGTATTCTTGGCCCATATTGTGGCAACGGATGAGATTCATATGGATTCGCAAAAGATTTATGCTATGGTAGAGTGGAAACCAACTAGGAATATCTCGAATGTTAGCAGTTTTGTTAGACTTACCGGGTACTACCTTTATTTTGTCAAGGGATTTTTTATCACAGCGGCACCTATTACAAAGTTGTTACAAAAAGGAGTTTCATTTGAGTGGATTGAAAAGAGGCAACAAAGTTTTGAACAGTTAAAGTCTTATCTAACGGAATCTCCAGTGTTGACGTAACTCAAACCGGGAAAAGATTATGTGGATTTCAGTAATGCTTCTTTGAATGGGCTTGGTTATGTTTCCATACAAGAGGGTAATGTGGTTGCTTACGCCTCGAGATAACTTAACGTATGGAATTACCCTACACATGTTTTGGAGTTTGCCGCAGTCATCTTCGCGTTGAAGATTTGGAGACATTAAATGTATGAGGAGAAGTGCTACATCTAGACCGACCATAAGAGCTTTAAATATCTTCTCACTTAGAAAGAGTTTAACTTGAGACAAAGAAGATGAATTGAGTTGTTAAATGATTATGATTTCATCATAGAGTATCATCCCGGTAAGAGTTAATGTTGTGGCCGACGTTTTGAGGTAGAAGTCTATGTCAGATTTGAGGGCAATGTTCACCCAATTGAGGATGACCGAGTATGGTGGGTTGTTAGCTGAGCTTTGTGTAGAACGTACCTTAGTACAAGAAATCAAGAGGACTGAAGTGTTAGATGAAGAATTGGTATCCAAGATAGAGTTGGTTCAGCGAGGTGAGACATCACGCTTCGGAGTACGAGATAGTGGAGTCTTATACTTTAAGGATCGATTATGTGTTTCGAACTTAGAGGAATTATAAGATCGGGTTCTTCGAGAGGCTTACTGAAGCCCATTTGTCATACATCAGGGCAATAACAATATGTATCAAGACTTACGTCTTTTTTATTGGTGGCCTAGCATGAAAAAAGATGTGTTAGAGTTTGTAACAAGGTACCTAGCTTGTTAGCAAGTTAAGGTGGAACATCAAGTTCCTTCTAGTTTGCTTCAACATCTAGATTCCATAGTGGGAGTGGGATGAGTAACCGTGGATTTTTGTGACGGGTCTGCCATTAACACAAAGAAGGCATGATGCCATTTAGGTGATTATGGATCATTTGACTAAGACTGTTCATTTCTTACATGAGAATATAGATTTCATGCTTGGGAGGCTTGCACGGTTGTACATTCAAGAGATAGTGAGGTTGCATGGAGTACCCTCATCGATCATTTTGGATAGATATCCCTGGTTCACATCGAGACTGTGGAAAAAATTGATGAAGCTTTAGACACATGATTACATTTCAGTACTACTTTTCATCCTTAGACTGATGGTCAGCCCGAGCGAGTTATCCAAATTTTGGAGGACATGCTTTGGTGTAGTTTTGTTGATTTTGAGGTAAGTTGGTATGAACATCTTCCACTATTTGAGTTTACCTACAACAATAGTTTTCAGTCGAGCATCAAGGTGGCTCAGTTCGAGGCATTGTATGGGCACAAGTGTAGAACACTGTTGTGTTGGGCAGAACTCAATGGGAAGAGGATCGTGAGATCTGATTTAATTAAGCAAATCGAGGAAGAAGTTCAGATTATCAAGGAAAGATTGAAAGTTACCTTTGACCGTTAGAAAGCCTACGTAGATTAAAGATGTAGAGACATCAAGTACGAGGTTAGTGACAAAGTATTCCTTAAGGTGTCACCATGGAAATGAGTTATCCGCTTTGGGTTGAAGGGAAAGTTGAGCCCAAGGTTCATTAGACCGTATGAGGTGTAGAGAGGGTTGGACCCGTGGTGTACCGTTTAGCTTTGCCTCAAAGAGGACACACTTTTATAGCATCTTCCATGTTTTCATTTTGAGGCCTTACCATTTCGATCCATCTCACGTTATGCTACTTGAGGAGATTAAGATCAGCACCGACTTGACCGATGAGGAGGATCCTATAAGATTCATTGATAAAGAAGTTAAGGAACTTCGCAACAAGTGTATACCCTTGGTAAAGATATTGTGGAGGAACCACGGGGATGAGGAAGTCACGTGGGAGGTTGAGGAAGACATGAGATTGCTTTATCTGTACCTTTTTCTACTAGGTAAATTTTGAGTACAAAATTTTCTTTAAGGAGGAGAGACTTGTAATGACCCATATTTTGAAATCCGTGGGTTGGTTTAACCCAAACCATGGGCTTTGTGTGTTGGGTCAAAAGTTTGGGCCTTTAAGAGCTCATGGAAGCCTTAGTGGGTTTCCTTTATGTTGTTGGGTTAAAGGCCTTGGGTTGAGTAGTGATTAGGAGGATGATGGAGGGCTATAAGGGTAAATTCCCTCGTTTTGAAGAAGATGATGGAATGGCTTTTTATTTTCTGTAGAAAGTAAAGGACGATAATCTCATTTTGTTCCTTCTTACCTCCCAATCTCTCTCTTTCATTTCTTCCATAGAGACCCAAAGGTAAAGGCTCCATCTTTATCTTTTTGAATTAGATTTTCAGAATACAAGTTAAGGGTGTTGAAACCTACATCAAATGATCAACCAATCAAGGTAAAAATGAAAGGAAATGGCGAGGGTTGTGAAAATGGGTTCTTGGTGGGGGTTGGAGAAGATGAACAAAAATGGAAGATTTAACTATGTTTCTAGTTGTTAGATTCTTCCTTAGTCATATTTATTCCTATTAGCAATGTTGTAATTTATTTTACAACATTTGGTTGTAGTGAAAAAGGTTGGAGAGCATTCCAAGTAGCAAGGAAAAAGGAAGGCTTAAGCTTTGGGAAAAAGGTTGTTTTTCCTGCTTTGAAGGAAGATTAGTACACTTCCAACTTCTTTTGTTTAATGCACATCCTAACGATGATGCTTTGTTTTCTATATTTGATGTTCTTGGTTTTTGTTTGGGTGTTAAGCGCCTGAGACTATCTTTAGTGGTAAAACTCGGATTTGATGTTAATAACTTGTAAAAATGATAGTAAATCACCCTAATAACTTTCATAAGATGTAGGATCGAGTTAAGGGTTAAAGGTTGTGTTTTAGAGGCTTGGGAAGAGATTTTTCGAGCCTAGGAAGCCATTTTTGGGCTTTGGTATCGGTACTCGGGGAGGCAGTACTGGTACCCTAGTATTCTGGGTGAGTAGAGGATGGATGGGCCTTGTGTGCCGCATATGGTAATTGCTATGATGTTAGCATGTGTTTAGGAGACTAACGTTAGAACTTTGCATCATTTTATTTGCCATATCATCTTATCTAGCTACATGCTTATGTTTATGTTTTGCATGAAGCATGGTAGAGTAGAGGTGTATCTATTGAATTTTATGAGCTCAATATTCAGAATTGTTGTTTTCGTTTGTAGGTTTTTAGGTTGTAGCGTTGAGTTAAAGAAGCCCCATCGGAGTAGGACTTTAGCTCATAGATATGTTTTTAGGACTACAATACTTAGATTTATTGGGCAATGTATTCATAGGACCCTTGATTTTATGTCTATAACTCTTATTTGGATTTATTTGATCATGTCGAATGTTTTAAACTATTTTGTTTTAAATTTGGAGCTCCCTTGTAAATGTTCTAACTTTTCTCTATCGTATTAATTTAAACTTTGATGAATTTATAAAAATGTTTGTGGATTGGTTAAACTAGGTCAATAATTTATGTTTTTGTTTGGGCTTGAGGCCTGAATGTGACGTCGAATTTAGGGCGTTACAAGCTTGTACCCATCAGCAAGATGAGGTGGCTACCAAGGGAAAGAGTTTTTCGAGGCCAATGACAAGATTACTTTGAGTCAGCAACTAGTAGAGGCCTAGGATAGCCAGAAAAGAGCTAAGATACAAGCTGCTAATGCTTGGAAAAAATATGCCCCATCCTAGACAGAAGCCCATAGGAAGAAAGAAATAGCCATAAAAACAATTACATAGGTAAAAGAGAAAAAAATGGGGAAATAGCCCAAATTCAGAAAGAGAATGGAGAGTTGAAAAAGACTTTAGAGTAGAAGATTTAGTGTCTCGAGAGGGAGTTGGAGAAGGAGAAAGCCACTCATAAATGGGAGGTTGAAACGGAGAAGGTTGCGAGACTTGACGCTAAGAAGAAACTACGAGAGTATGATGGCTATGCGAACAAGTGTGAACGCAACCTCATGTGTGTTGTCTAAGCGGTTGCAGGGCTGCTAGATTTAAGCAATTTGGACCTCCACTACAGTTGGAGGGTAGTAGAAGAGAGGATAAGTTTTAATGTCTATAATCCTTCGGGTGAGTCTTGGGAAGACGCCCACGAAGGGCTATTACCCTATAATCGAAAAGAGGTGGTTGGCAAGCACTCTAGCCTCACGGATGATCCTCTAGAGGCTAAACCAAGAAACCCTTTGCAAGCTTAAATATTTGTAGAAATTCTTTTAGTTTTTAATATATTAATAAAATTGTAGATTGGTTAAGCGACTTTTCATTTTATTCTTCTGAATTTTGGGTGTGTGTTGGACTTGAGTATTTCTTTGTCTATGATGTTTTGTTGGGCTATTCCGTATGTTCACGTTTCTTGTGCCTTTTTATACAACTAAATAATCTTGCTGTAAATTATATGCCATACGTTTTAGCGCCTTAGTCGAGGGGTTTCTATATTGTTGAAAAAACATACTATTTCCTTTGTTTAGTCATGCAAGTTATTCTAATACTTGGTAAAAACTTGATAGAAGAGATGGACATATTTTGAAAATTTTAGAGCATTAGGCCATGCTCCTCTCCAGAAGTATCTCACTTGCGATCTGGCAGAGATGATCTCCACATGTTTTGAGTGACAATGGTAAATGAAGTGAGAATAACCCACATAAATTCTGGGAATTATCTCAATGCTTTGGAGCAATCAGTCACGCGTAGAGCATAAACTTCTCAAAATAGTAAAAAAGGAGTGAGAATATTTCACGTTTAGTCATGTAGGAATCATCCCATGACCTTGAGAATCAACCAAAAATGGGGCGGAGACATCTCAATGCTCTTGGAGAAACAAAAATAAATTGAGTGAAAGTATCTCCCTGCTCATAGAGCATTAGTACTAAGTAGCATAGAGGCATCCTATACCCTAGGAGTAACAGCTTTGAGTGGGGTTGAGGCATATCAGCACTCTTGGAAAAACAAGCGCAAACTAAGTGGAGATATCTTGACACTCTTGAAGAAACAAGTAGAAATTAAGTGGAGGCATCTTTGTTATCTTGGAGCATCAATCTTAAGTAGCATGGGGCATCCTATACCCTTGGAGTAACAACCGTGAGTGGGGTTGAGGCATCTTAACACTCTTGCAGAAACAAACATAAATTGAGTGGAATTCGATTTTTATTATAAAGTCAAGATTTAATGACATGCACTTCTACAAAGTTTTTAATGTAAATTTTAGGAATACCTATTTTGTTGGGGTTTTTATTTTGACTGATATGGGTATGTGTAGACTCTCTAAGTGAATGCTGGCAAAAGAGGCAGAAGATATGTATTGGTAGAGTATAAAATAGTGCCAAGCTGAGTCCTTTGTGTGCAAGTAATACAACAGTTAAGCTGAGTATCGATCCCATAAAGATTGACTTGGAATCCAATTGTCTTTGTTTGCTACTTGCCTTGAGAAAAAGTTGTTTGTTTTGAAGTGGTTTTTAAAATAATTGAAAAATAAAATAAATGAAAATAAAATAAAGTAAGACGTTGGCAAGGAAGGTGCTTTAATGAATGATGAGTATTGGCAGGGAATGTCTAGTTTTTATGCTATTCATGTCGTGCCAGCCTTCAATAACAACCTGTCTTGGCATTGTTTGCCGAGCAGATTCAAAATTGGCAAAGCCTCTTGATAAGTGTTCAAAAGTACTATTTTTCTTACCCTTTTTACTCATATTATTGTTAGACTTAGGCTCATATTAGTTGCATAATTAGCCATTCATGCATTAATCCATGTTTCCTTCCATCGTTGAGCTTGATTACATAACTTGGTAGTTTTTGTGGGAAAAGATGCTGCTTTGGTGTGTTTTGTGTGTATATGCAGGATCACTTGCCAAAGCAAGGCTAGAGCTAGTTGCTAGGGCAATACATGAAGGATATTCCGAACTAGTTGCCAGGGCAATGCATGAAGGAGACGTCGAGCCAGTTGCCATGGCAATTGTTGACAAGAGCAAAGGTGATATGGTAGTCGAAATTGATGACTATACAATCCCAAGATGACGTGGAGCAAAGACCAAACCCAAAGGAATTTGATTTCCATGCAGAGATTAAAGAAGAATTAAATTAAAAGAAGATAGGTGAAGTTCTAGTAGGAATACAATTATAATAAAGAATTATATTCTTTAAAGATAATTTAATTCCAACTTAACTTCCTCCTCAAAGAAGGACTTTGGCCTAGCCCTATAAATAAGATGGAGATTTCGACAATCAAGAGAGAGCAAGAGAGGGGAATTTCCACAAGCATCAAAGAGGGCAAGAGGAGAGAATTTTCGACAAGCATCTAGGGCAAGGAGGATTTCGACAAGCCTCCTCCTTCATCCTTTTCTTTCTTGTTCAATTGGTTTCATGCTAGGGATTAATTATCTTGTGTTTCTTTGGAACCTAGCCATGAACTAAATCTATTTGGCTATGGTTATTGTGTTTTGTGGTTGTGAGAACTTACTGGTTTTTGTTTAGGTAATAAGAGTTTGTACTTTTCTATTCAAGGTTTATTCATTCTTGGTTCTTATTCTTGTTTGCGAGTGAATTGGGAGAGGATCTCGTGATTTCATTTATTTATCTAATATCGGGAGAGTTAGATTCAAGAAACGAATGAATATGATCTTTATTCAATCTATTGATGGTGAAGATTAATCCGGCTTAGGAATAAGTTAAGGATTTCAACGGCTAAGAGGAGCGCAAGATTGGTTGTTGTTCACCCTTAATTCACGCAGGGATGTATTATCAAGGCATGCACAAGTAGCTAGAGTTTCGACTTAGGGATAAGAAGAAACCATTGAAGAACACTCTGCTGAACCTTGAAGGTTGCTGCCCAGACGCCCAACTAGTTGCCCAAGCAACCATCGATTAGTTGCCAAGGCAACCCCGTTGTGCAAGTTGCCACGGCAACTGAGTTGCCCGTGCACTCTTTCACCAAGATGATCCAATCGGCTATCACACCTCAACTCACGATAACCTGGCCTATCTCTCTCTCATTTGATCTCATCTTTTCTTTTACTTTATTGCTTTCTAGATTAGTTATTAGTTAAACTCCTATAATCTTGTCTTTGTGTTTTTACTTTTTACAGTGCAAGAGACTAGATTCTTGAAGTGGCACCAATCCCTGTGGAGACGATATCTTTTATACTATAACTTGCAACGTGTATACTTGCACAATTGCGTAGCACTTATTACGTGCAACAAGTTTTTGGCGCCGTTGCCGGGGATTGGCAATAGCGACTTTGTTTTTATTTTCTTGCACTTTCTTTTTACTTTTCTTGTTTAAAATTCAAAGGGCTAACAAACTTTGGTTTTGCATTGGTATATGACCAGGGCGAGACCAACTTCACCAGAATATCCCTTTGATCTAGAAATCGAAGGAACCTTACAAAGACTTAGACGAAGGATAAGAGAAGCAATGGCAAATCAAGATGGCAATATGAATCAAGATGTTCGAGCAGGAGGAGGAGTGATTCTTGCATGAAACAGAACTATTCGAGACTATCTTGAAGAAGATCTTGATGGACTTAACCCAGGAGTTGTCGCACCTGAAATTGAAGCCAACCACTTTGAGTTGAAACCGGTAATGTTTAATATGATCAACACAATTGGTCAATTTGGCGGCTCAGCAACTGAAGATGCACGACAACATCTGAAATCTTTCCTCAAGATTTGTAACTCGTTCAAAATACACTGAGTCACCCCCGATGTCTTACGATTAAGATTATTCCCCTATTCACTGAGGGATAGGACGAAAGCATGGTTGAATAGCATTCCTGCCGGATCAATAGCATCTTGGACTGATCTTTGTCGTGATTTCCTTGCTAGATTTAATCCTACAAATTTGACTGATAAGCTTCGTAACGACATTACTTCTTTTCGACAGGCAGATGATGAATCCATGTACGAGGCTTGGGAGCGATATAGAGAACTTCTACACAAATGCCCCCTACATGGATTCCCGGTGTGGACTCAAGTAACAATGTTTTACAACGCCGTGAATACACCAACAAGGATGATGCTAGATGCCTCGGCAAACGACATACTCCTAGATAAGCCATCGGAGGAAGCAATGCAAATTTTAAACAGGCTGGCCAAGAATGATTATCAATTCCTATTTACTAGAAGAGGAGGAGTTAGACGCCAAGACACAATACATGAACTAGGATCATCAGATTCAATTTCGGCACAATTGGCCACTTTAACCAAGATGGTCCAGAACATGCAAAAACCAAACAACACACATGAAGTCAAGGTAATGGATTCTTTTTGTGAGTTATGTGGTGATAACCATAATTCTTCCGAATGTATGCAGAATCCGGAATCCAGCTTCTATGTGGGAAATTACAATCGGAGCAATAACGTGATGTCCAATACATACAATCTAGCTTGGAAGAAGCACCCAATTTTTTCATGGAGTAACCCCAACAATGCTCTAAACCATAACAATCAGAATGCACAAGCATCGGGATTCCAGCAGAATATGCCACGGCAACAATTGTCACAGCAACAACCGACAACATCTAGTTCTTTGGAAAATTCTCTAAATGTTTTTATGATGAAAGGCAATCATGGCTGAGAATAGTAAGTAAAAATGGATGCTTTTATTAACAACTTAGATGAGATTCAAAACCAAGAGGCGGTAATCAAATCATTGGAAAACAAAACTCTCATACAGAAAAGATCAAGATGAAACCTGAGCAATGCAAAGCAATCACCACTAGAAGTTGCCAACAACTTAGAGAGGTTCAAACCCGCTCATCAAACAAAACTCCACAAAAAGATCAAGATGAACCTAGCGGCAAAGCCTCAGATGCTAAACCAGGAATTGCCGCGGCAACCGGCAATAAGCATGCCTCGGCAATCGATGGTAAAGACGCCTCGGCAACTGGCGATGAGCATGCCTCGGTAACCCCAGTTGATAACGCCTCGGCAACTCTAGTTGTCCCGGCAATACCGTCAATTAGGTTTCAAACCAATGAGAGGATCGAAGATATCCGACTTCCAACACCATTCCCACAAAGGTTGAAGCGAAAAAAGCAAGAATACCAATTCAAGAAGTTTCTTGATATCCTAAAGCAAGTCCACATCAACTTGCCATTGGTGGAAGCAATTGCACAAATGCCAAACTATGCCAAGTTTCTTAAAGACATTGTGTCCAAGAGAATAAGGCTAGGAGAGTTTGAAACAGTTGCCGCAACAGAGGGATGTATGGCAATGTTGCACAATCGTATGCCACCCAAATTGAAGGATCCCGGAAGTTTCACAATACCCTGTTCCATTGGAAATCACTATGTCGGGAAAGCATTATGCGACCTTGGGGCTAGCATAAACTTGATGCCTAAATCGGTTTTCCAGAAACTAGGAATCGGGAAGGCAAGACCTACAACAGTTATGCTGCAGCTAGCCGACAGATCCTATGTGCATCCAGAGGGAAAAATCGAGGACATACTGGTAAAAGTTGATAAATTTATTTTTCCCGCTGACTTTATTGTCTTGGATTGTGAAGCAGATGAGCATGCACCTATCATTCTCGGGAGACCATTCCTAGCAACAGGGAGAACCTTGATCGATGTTGAAAAGAGAGAACTCACAATGAGGGTGAATGACCAGCAAGTTAAACTAAATGTGTTCCAAACACTAAGGCATACCGATGATCCAGAAGAATGCCAACTTCTGCATGCCACGACAGAGTTTAACTTTGACGAGGAATTTAGTTGCCTCGGCAACTACATTTCCGATCAAGAGAAACCTGAGGAGTATGAAGAACCGGTCGATGAGGAACAACAAGAAGAGGCAAATTGGCTAGTCAATCGACCAGGTACATACTTTGAACCACTGGATTACTCAGGTAAGGAAGGTAAGCTCGAAAAACCCTCTATTGAACAACCACCGATTCTTGAGTTGAAACAATTGCTAGAGCAACTAAAATATGCATACTTAGGAACCGATAATACATCGCCTGTAATTATTTCTTCTAAGTTACAGCCTGAGCAGGAACAGAAGCTGATCAAGATGTTGAAACTACACAAAAAGGCAATAGGATGGACAATTGCCGACTTGAAGGGAATTAGCCCGGCAGTGTGCATGCACAAGATTCTGTTGGAAGATGATCACAAACCTTCAATTGAGGCCTATAGGAGACTGAATCATGCCATGAAAGGGGTTGTAATGAAAGAAATCATCAAGTGGCTTGACGTCGGCATTATATACCCTATCTCTGATAGTACATGGGTAAGTCTGGTACAATGCGTACCGAAAAAGGGAGGTATAACGGTGGTAAGTAATGAAAACAATGAACTCATTCCAACCAGGACTGTGACCGGTTGGAGGGTTTGTATGGATTATCGAAAGCTAAAGAAAGCCACCAGGAAAGATCATAACCCATTACCCTTTATTGATCAAATGCTTGACGTCTTGCAGGTAAACCCTTTTATTGTTTTCTTGATGGTTATTCAGGTTACAATCAAATTGCCATAGCACCAGAAGATCAAGAAAAGACAACCTTCACATGCCCATACGGTACTTATGCCTTCCGAAGGATGCCGTTCGGATTGTGTAACGCCCCAGCAACCTTCCAAAGATGCATGATGGCACTCTTTTCAGACATGGTCGAAGACTTCCTTGAGATCTTCATGGATGATTTTTCTATTTTTGGTAATGACTTCGACAGTTGTCTCAGAAATTTAGAGAAGGTGTTGGCAAGATGTGAAGAAACTGATTTAGTCCTCAATTGGGAGAAATGCCATTTTATGGTAGATGAAGGAATAGTGCTCGGCCACAAGATTTCATCCAAGGGAATTGAAGTAGACAAAGCCAAGGTGGACGAGATCGAGAGATTACCCCCACCAAGTTCGGTTAAAGGAATTCGAAGCTTTCTTGGACATGCAGGTTTTCACAGGAGGTTCATTCATAATTTTTCAAAAATCACTAAACCCTTGTGCAATTTGCTTGAACAGGATAAAGTCTTCGATTTTGATGAATCTTTCACCCAAGCATTCGAAACCCTAAAGGAAAACTTGCCTCAGCACCCATTGTCATTCCACCAGATTGGACGCTACATTTTGAACTCATGTGTGATGCAAGTGATTTTGCGGTAGGAGCAGTCCTAGGCCAACACACAGGTAAGACCTTCCATGTGATATACTACGCTAGTAAAACTCTTAATAGTGCTCAAGTGAATTACACAACAACGGAGAAAGAGTTAGTAGCTGTAGTTTTCACATTTGACAAGTTCCGATCCTATTTGATTGGTACAAATGTAATTGTTCATACAGACCATTCGGCAATCAAATATCTATTTGCTAAAAAGGATGTCAAACCTCGTTTGATTCGTTGGATATTACTTTTACAAGAATTTGATATTGAAATTAAAGACAGGAAAGGAGCAGGAAATCAAGTGGCCGATCAACTATCACGTTTGGAACGCAATAGGGAGGAGGACGCGGATCTAGAGATATGCAATGCATTCCCGGATGAACAAATTTTAGTTGCCTCGGCAACCCTCGACGCTGCAGTAGCCTTGACGCGCACGCCTCGGCAATTCTGGTACGCAGATTTAGTTAATTTCCTTGTTTGTGGTATTTTTCCTTATGGCATTACTCACCAAGGGAAGAAGCGGTTCTGCCATGATGCTAAGCATTACTTTTGGGACGAGCCTCTTTTGTTTAAACAATGTGCAGATCAGGTTATATGCTGATGTGTCCCTGAATAAGAGCAACAGAATGTACTCCGGCAATGCCATTCTTCACCCTATGGAGGACATTTTGGAGGAACTCGTACCACGGCCAAAGTGTTGCAATCTGGTTTGTATTGGCCAACATTGTACAAAGATGCCCAAGACTTTTACAAGCAATGTGATCGTTGCCAGAGGATGGGCAATATCTCTAGATGACATGAGATGCCGCTCCAGAACATCATCGAGGTGGAATTGTTTGATGTATGGAGGATCGATTTTATGGGACCTTTCCCATCTTCATTCGGCAACCTCTACATTCTACTTGCCGTCGACTACGTGTCTAAATGGGTTGAGGTAGCTGCAGTTCCCAACAATGATTCCAAGACCGTGCAACGATTCTTGCAGAAAAACATATTTACACGGTTTGGGATGCCGAGAGCAATTATCAGTGACGAAGGCAAGCATTTTGACAACAGACTAATTGCTAAGATATTGCAACGCTTCGGCATATCACACAAGATCGCCACGGCATAACACCCACAAACCAACGGGCAAGCAGAAATTTCCAACCGGGAATTGAAGGGTATACTTGAGAAAGTTGTAAATCCCTCTAGGAAGGATTGGTCATTAAGACTAGATGACGCACTTTGGGTATATCGCACTGCATTCAAAACACCCTTAGGTATGTCCTCCTTCCGACTTGTCTATGGCAAGAGATGCCATCTACCCGTGGAAATCGAACACAAGACATATTGGGCAATCAAGACCGTGAATATGGATTGGGAAAGTGTCGAACAAAAGCGTTTGTTGGACCTCAATGAGATAGAAAGAATTATGTGCACTCGCCTATAACAATGCACGAATCTACAAGGAGAAAACAAAGCGATGGCATGACAAGAAACTATTGCCACGGCAATTCATGCCAGGGCAACAAGTTCTCTTATTCAATTCTCGGCTAAAACTTTTCCTAGAAAAGCTGAAATCAAGATGGTCGGGACCATTCGAAGTCGTCAAACCATTCTCTCATGGTGCTGTGATAATCAAGTCCATCTATGACAACCATGAATTCAAAGTTAATGGACAAAGATTGAAGCACTACAATGGTGCCCATGTGGAACGTAACAAAGAAGTGGTCAACTTAGGAGATGCATGAGCATGCTCTCCTTTCAATATTTTCTTTTTCTTTTTTCTTTTTATTTTTATTTTTAGGAGATATTTTATTTTTCTTTATTATCTTTAGTTTCCAGGTTTTCTTTTCTTTTTCACAACAAGACTCACAACTACTATGCTAAGGAATTTTACTGCCGAGATCCTTACCCCGGCAACCAATGAAGCAGTCGCCACAGCAACCGCAACAGATGATGTCGTGGCAATCTACTCCATGCCTGCACAAGCTGACTCCATGGCAACCAACCCTGAAGATGCCACGGCAAACAAAGCTAAAGACATCACGGCAACCACTGCAAAAGCCAAAGGTAAAACACCTATGCCCGAATCAACTCCTAAGAAAACAACCATCACGTTCAAACAAGAGAATCAAGACACCAACGAAAAGGAAACTAATCATCTACGATGACGAACTTTCGGAGTAAGTCCTCGTTTGCATTTTATTTTTCGTTATTCTTATTTTTCTTTAATGCATGCATTGAGGACAATGCCTCACTCGAGTTTGGGGGGATTGTTATTAGTAGTTACCATGTTTAGTTATATTCATCTTAAGTATTACATTTAGGATACATAAATTGCTTGCCATGCCTTTAATTGGAACAAGAATTGCTTAGATTTGATGAATATTCGATGATGACTTTGCCAATGCACTTAATTGATAGAATTTTTATTCTAGGATAACCATGGAAAAACTTAGAATTTTACTATGATGCTAAATTTGATGAAACACTGTTGTGGTTTGATTGATTTAAGGAATTCTAGTGAACTTAGGTTGATAATTAACAAATTGGGGGATTAGAATAAAAATTGGATGAATGTTAGAGGTGCCCGAAATTGGCTCTAGCATGTGCTAAAAATTTATCACTAGAGGTGCCCGAAATTGGCTCTAGTATGTGTTAAAAAAATTTTGATCGCTAGAGGTGCCCGAAACCGGCCCTAGTCGAATAAATTCACTTAAGAAAACTAAACACTAGAGGTGCCCAAAACTGGCTCTAGTTAAAACATGTTAAAAAGAACCCAATGAAGTAATTTGAAAGCCTATTGTTTGCATAGAATCCGAAAAATCAACTTGCACACAACTCCGCACACACTCACAAGCATTATAGTTTGATTCCGAGTAACTCCTAAGTTTTCCGAAAAATAAAAATCCAATCATACTTTGTGCCCCGGTTCAAAGAATTGAAATCAAGTTCAAAGCTAAGTTTGTGAAAATTGAAGTCTTGGCAGGTAATTAGTAGTTTGCATTGCTTGAGGACAAGCAATAGTTCGAGTTTGGGGGTGTGATAAGTGTTCAAAAGTACTATTTTTCTTACCCTTTTTACTCATATTATTGTTAGACTTAGGCTCATATTAGTTGCATAATTAGCCATTCATGCATTAATCCATGTTTCCTTCCATCGTTGAGCTTGATTACATAACTTGGTAGTTTTTTTTGGAAAAGATGCTGCTTTGGTGTGTTTTGTGTGTATATGCAGGATCACTTGCCAAAGTAAGGTTAGAGCTAGTTGCCAGGGCAATACATGAAGGATATGCCGAACTAGTTGCCAGGGCAATGCATGAAGGAGACGCCGAGCCAGTTGCCATGGCAATTGTCGACAAGAGCAAAGGTGATATGGTAGTCGAAATTGATGACTATACAAGCCCAAGATGACGTGGAGCAAAGCCCAAACCCAAAGGAATTTGATTTCCATGCAGAGATTAAAGAAGAATTAAATTTCAAGAAGATAGGAGAAGTTCTAGTTGGAATACAATTATAATAAAGAATTATATTCTTTAAAGATAATTTAATTCCAACTTAACTTCATCCTCAAAGAAGGACTTTGGCCTAGCCCTATAAATAAGATGGAGATTTCGACAATCAAGAGAGAACAAGAGAGGGGAATTTCGACAAGCATCAAGGAGGGCAAGAGGAGAGAATTTTCGAAAAGCATCTAGGGCAAGGAGGATTTCGACAAGCCTCCTCCTTTATCCTTTTCTTTCTTGTTCAATTGGGTTCATGCTAGGGATTAATTATCTTGTGTTTCTTTGGAACCTAGCCATGATCTAAATCTATTTGGCTATGGTTATTGTGTTTTGTGGTTGTGAGAACTTATTGGTTTTTGTTTAGGTAATAAGAGTTTGCACTTTTCTATTCAAGGTTTATTCATTCTTGGTTCTTATTCTTGTTTGCGAGTGAATTGGGAGAGGATCTCGTGATTTCATCTATTTATCTAATATCGGGAGAGTTAGATTCAAGAAACGAATGAATATGATCTTTATTCAATCTATTGATGGTGAAGATTAATCCGGCTTAGGAATAAGTTAAGGATTTAAGAAGAAAAGATTGGTTGTTGTTCACCCTTGAGGATGTATTATCAAGGCATGCACAAGTAGCTAGAGTTTCGACTTAGGGATAAGAAGAAACCATTGAAGAGCGCTCTGCCGAACCTTGAAGTTTGCTGCCCAGACGCCCAAGTAGTTGCCCAACTAGTTGCCCAGGTAACCATCGATTAGTTGCCAAGGCAACCCCGTTGTGCAAGTTGCCACGACAACTGAGTTGCCCGTGCACTCTTTTACCAAGACGATCCAATCGGCTATCACACCTCAACTCACGATAACCTGGCCTATCTCTCTCTCATTTGATCTCATCTTTTCTTTTACTTTATTGCTTTCTAGATTAGTTATTAGTTAAACTCCTATAATCCTGTCTTTGTGTTTTTACTTTTTACAGTGCAAGAGACTAGATTCTTGAAGTGGCACCAATCCCTGTGGAGACGATATCTTTTATACTATAACTTGCGACGTGTATACTTGCACAATTGCGTAGCACTTATTACGCGCAACACCTCTCTCGATGGTCATTGCCCTAAATTGATCATGTAAAAGCCCCTATATCTCTATAGTGCATGCTTTTAAATAAACCAATTTGATTAAGATCCAATCTATAATCCTAAGGGGTAGATTTCACTCCCGAAGTAAGTTCATTTACTTGAATGACTTCTCTCGAAGCTTCTCTCCTTAGTATTCAACAACTTAATTGTTGCACCCCAAGTCTGTTAAGATATTGAGGAGCAATAGGCCAACAATGCCAGCTCTCGCTTGGCATAGTATTTAGAAAACAGTAAAGTATGCCGAATAGATAAAACAATGCCGAAGGCAAAATTATTATTAAAAACTAAAACATAAAACTGCGTTCAACGCAAACATCCCCCACCAACTATTAAATTAGTTCTTGGGGAGGGATTTAACCAAAAAACCATAAATGTTTTCAAAATAAATCATCATTAAAAACAAGATAAAATAACTTGAAAGAGAGAATGGGTGAGAAGGGGTATCTCAATACGTCACTTCAAGATCCAAGTTCTATGCCAAGCTGGTCGAACCACCCTTCCAAGGTGCAGCCGGTTGTCAATCGCCTTGCACTCCAACTCCTCACTTCGATCATCTATCTCTCCTTTAAAGTCCTCATTGGTTGGTGTTTAAATAGGCGTGCAAGGAAGGGATAGGATAAGCTCCTCATTTGAATTTTAAATGCTGAAGGGATAAGAGATAATCATCTTAACCAAATTTGAATGAGAGCTGATCAGGCTAAAGCTGACGTTATACTGCCGACGTTGTCTTGGTATCCAAGCTTGGCATGAATCTACCAACCAATCTTGGCACCATTTTATCCGCTATTTTTTTCAGAGATTGATCCAATTGCTGTCTTTTCAGAGCCTGATCTTATCTTATTTTTTCGGGGTCCAACAGCTTCTTAGCGTGGCATCAAGTTCACTTCTCTATCAACCAGTGGTTGGCATTGCCTGGTCCATTTGTGCCAACAGCACTCGACATTCTCTCTGAATTCCTTCCTATGTTTCTTTCTGGGCCAAATATTATGCCAAACCTACAAAATTGCCAACAAAACAACCCTTCACACTAGCATAGATAGAATTCTAAACTCCTTATCCAAATGCAAGGTTTTAACATCCTAATGCAACTAAATGTACCTAAAAACAAGCAAAAGCATTGTAAGATTGGCATTAAAAACACTACTTTTGAAGAGGTAACACACTCCCAAACCTAACTCATTGCTTGTCCTCAAGTAATGCAATCAAAATAAAACAAAAAACTGTGAAAATGTTACCTCGACAAAATTTTGGTTGAATGCCAACACATGCTGGCAAGCATAATTTAGCTCTATTTTTGTCCTCAGTATCTTAGTGCAATAATGCCAAGCAGGTAGTAATTCAAGTGCATCAATATAACTCTAGTCTAAGTTCATGAAGAGTGCATGATGTGTAGGCAATATGCATCGAGTATTCTTTCATTCCCTTAGCAAATTTTACTTCATAAACTCAGATTCTTATTTTTATCATTTTTTTCTTTGCCAAAGATTTCTATTGACATTAATTTAATCTTGCTTTGTGACACTATTTAGCATGAGAGATAAGAGGGAGCATACCACGAATCCCCACCTTAATCTAGACATCACTAGGCTTTCTCTTCAGCTCATACCCTAAAGTTTTGGACTTCAGAACTAAAAGGGAGCAAACCATGAAGCCCCAAGTAACTTATTATCCGTAGGTAGAGGAGAGTTCATTTTTTCATTGCCCTGGCAGAACATTGTTGCCTTATTACTCCCTCTGTCCCACGATTTTTGTCCAATTTTGACTTTTAAAAAGTCATTTTTTTAACTTTGACCGCAATTATTTTAAATATTTGAATTAATTAAAATTTATAAAATATATATTTTTAAACTACTTGATATAAGGTTTTAAAACATATTTTTTTCTTATTTTTACCAATAATACATTTAAAGTAATAAATAGTCAAAGTTTTAAAAAATTGACTTAAAAAAGTCAATATTTGACATATTTTGTGGGACGGAGACAATATTTTCTTTTACCCTGGCATCATTTGATTTTTTTAAAATCTGAGCATAGTTTCAAAGAGTCTAAGTTTGCTAAGGAACTAGATACATACTACGTGTAAAGTGAAGTTTCAGTTCCCTAAACTAGAGATCAATTGCCAAGCTAACCTGGCATACTACTCTGCTGGCATGGCATGACAACTAAAGATTAAAATTTCCTCATTGGACAGGCACCTAGATCAAGTTAAACTTGACTAACAAATGTTAACATTTTTTAAGATTAAATCGAGGCAAAATTTTATTTTTTAGTGGTTCGGTATGCATCTATTCTAAATGACCTAAATGGCATGGCAATAGAAATTAAACATGAAATGTATGGCATGGCATAAATATGAGGAAGCGCACACCCCCAAACCCAAGGTGTGCATTGTCCCCAATGCATGAAACAACACATATATACAAGAAAAATAAAAAAATAAAAATGCATGATCATGTAAATGCAATGAAATGAAATTTAAAGGAGTTTAGATGGAAGAAGACTCTCCTTCGGAGACTTCCTCTTGTGTGGAACGGGTCTTTCATTTCAAAAATCGGCCATGAGCAGGGGCCATTCATTTTTTTCCTTTCATGATTGGTTGTAAAGTGGCAGTGGAGGCTCCAACTTCCTCCTTTTTCTTGGTAGGTTTCGACGCGGCAGGTGCATCAGTGGCATCAGATGGTGTTTGTATAGCAGGTGCCACTGGCGACTTGGCTTTGGTAGACTTGGCTTTGGTTTCCTTTGATTCAGATGATGAATCAAAACTGGCAGAATCAGCTTATATTGGAGACAATGGGACTGTGGCATCGGATAGGGTATGAACTAGACTTGCTGCATGGCATCATCGCTGGCAGAGGACTCGGCAGGGAAATTTGGGAATTCTGGCATAAATGTCAGGGGACAATTTTTTAAGAACCTCCCTAATTACAACATCCCTGGCCTATGTTTAATGTCTTAGCTTGACATTAAGCTCTTTCGCTTTTCCATCTTTCGGAGAATAATCTCCTAGCGATGGTAAATTTGTGACAACATTGCCAGTGAACTGTCTGGCATGGTTTCTGGCTCTGTCTTTGACACTTTCAGTCTTGGCATGGGCACTTTGGCCTTCCCCTTGCCCTTGTCCTTGTCCTTTGGCTGGCAGCAACGAGATTTCTCCATATAGGAGCTGTAATTGTTGTTCCCTTAATTTTTTGTCCCTTATCTGTATCAAGCTTGGGCACACCATAGAGCATGAAAATGTTAGAAATCAACAAAAGAAAGAACAAACTGCCATTACCTTTCACTGCACACTTATAAGTTTCTTCAATAATAAGCTTGTCCATATTAATCTTGCGCCCCAGAACAATGGAGTGCAATAGGATCAACCTTTCTTTTGTCACAGTCTCATTATGGGATGTAGGCATCAAATTTGCCTTAAGAAAGTGATTTCATCCTCTCCATTAGGGTTTCATTTCCAACCTCTTCACCATACGGCACCCCTTGGATGGCACTGTCCATGTCGTGCCAGGTTCACACAGGTTTGCCAATAGCCTCTTTCTCTTGGCAGCATTCATTGAATCATCATACTCAAAATATTCATCCCATGCACTGTCCAACTCAAACATAGTGTTAATATACCCTTCATCGAAACGAACACACTTACCTCTAATCATCAAGAAGGGCAAATCCTTGGTCACAAGATGCGCATAGAATTCTTGAACGATGGTGGCATAGATCTCCCCTTTTTGCTGGCAAAACAAACTCCATTTGTGCAGGCTAATCGTTGACATGACTTCTGGAGGGAAGCCATTGTTCGTCTCTATTTTGAGGTTGAAATGCTTCTCATAGCAAAAACTTCTCGAGACAAAGTTGGTTTCAAACTTTTTCTGAATCTCCTCATTGAAGAATCTCTTGAAAGGGGTAGAAGAAGAATCCATTAGAGACGTGCAAGAATTTGGACTGATTTTGAATCAAGGAAGAAGAAGAAAATACGATGTAGAGCTTGGTTCTTGTTTTAAAAGAAAAGTGGAAAATTTAGAGAGAGTTGGGTTCATTAAATTTAGTTATGGAAAGAAAGTGAAAAGTTTGGGAAGTTTAATGGGGTTGGTAACCGAGTAAATAGGGATAATGATGGAAGGTAAAAAGATTTGATTTGAAAAGAGGGTAAAGTGAAAAGGTAAAGTGATAAGGTTGTAAGTGATAAGATTTGATAAAGATTGGAGTGATAAGGTGATTGGATTGAATTTAAACATCAACCTAATTTTTGGGCAGCTAGGGTTTAAATTTAAAGAAAATACTCTCTCTTATCTAATAGGCCGATCAAGCTAAGGTTTATCTTATCTTTTCATTTTTCCATTCGCTGCATGCCAAGCGGCTCTGGCATTGTGCTTGGCACATAGAATTCTCCTATTGTGGCTTCGGTTCATGCCATGTCTCTCATTGGCATTATTCCTGGCATTGCTCCTGACATCGTTCCTAGCATAGTTCATGGCATACTGATTCTGCATTGACTCAAAGAAAACCTTTCAGCATAGACAAGGAATAAAGACTAAAAAAACATAAAGGAAAGACTTATTAAAAACCTAGAAACCTAAAAACAAAAAAAAACAACTATCCTAATATTTACAAGAATCCAAACCTGATGGTGCTTCATGTTACCTCTGCCAAGAGGATCACCTCCTTGGCATTGTTCTGATCAGCTTCTAGGTAGTGCTTTAAACGTTGGCCATCCACTTTAAAAATTTCCCCCATCCTCAAGTTCTTAATGTCCACAGCTCCATGGGCATAAGGCTTCACAACTTTAAAAGGGCCCATCCTCTTGATCTTAGTTTTACTAGAAACAACTTAAGTCGTGAGTTGAATAAAAACACGTTCTCCTACCTCAAACTGTCTCGACATTATCCTATTGTCATGCCAGCATTTTGTCTTCTCCTTATATATTATGGCATTCTCGTAGGCTTGCATCCTGAATTCCTCCAATCCATTTAGGTCTAGTAACATTTTTTCTCTAGTAGCTCTCCATGCCATGTCAAGTGTTCTGATGGCCCAGTAGGCTTTATTTTCAAGCTCAACTATTAGATGGCATGGTTTTCTGAAAACAAGTCTAAACGGTTAAGTACCCAAAGGAGTTTTAAATGTAGTTCTATAAGCCCACAAAGACTCATCTAGTCTTAAGGACCAGTCTTTCCTTGATGGATTAACAGTCTTCTCTAGAATGTTTTTAATTTCCTTATTTAAAATCTTGACTTGCCTGTTTATTTGTGGATGATATGCCGTGGCAATTCTCTATTGTATACCATACTTGCACAAAGCTTTAGAGATTAGATTACATTTAAAATGGGTGCCCTCATCATGAATAATTACCCTAAGGGCACCAAATCTAGTAAAAATGTCTTTGTGCAAAAACTTGGCAGTAGCTTTAGCATTATTTGTTGGCGGGCAACAGCTTCTACCCATTTAGACACATAGTCAACAGCCACAAGAATATATACATTACAAAATGAAGGGGGAAAAGGACCCATAAAGTCTATCCCCCATACATCAAATAAGTCCACATGCATAATGTTTTAGAGCGGTTGTTGGTGTATGCCAAAGATATTTCCTGTCCGTTGGCATCGATCGCATGCCTTGGCATACTCGTGGGCATCCTTATATAGTGTGGACCAAAATAATCTTGATTGCAGCACCTTGGTGGCAGTCTTCATCCTAGCAAAGTGACCTCCATATGGTGCGGCATTGCACAAATGCAATATGTCATACTGCTCATCCTCGGGCACACACCGGCGGATCACTTGGTCAGCACACTGTTTGAACAATATTGGCTCGTCCCAATAGTATTGCCTAACTTCTCGCAAGAACCTTTTCTTGGCATTATATGCCAAATTTGGTGGTAAAATGTTGGTTACCAAGTAGTTGACAATGTCAGCATACCATGGCACAACATTAACTGCAAGCAAATACTCGTTAGGAAATTCATATCTTATACAATTGGTCTTACCATCTTCAAGATGATGCTCTAAACGTGAGAGATGGTCAGCTACTAAGTTTTCACTGCCCTTTTTGTCTCGGATCTCAAGATCGAATTCTTGAAGTAAGAGCGTCCATCGGATTAGTCTGGGCTTAGCATCATTCTTTGCCAAGAGATACTTCAATGTTGAATGATCTGTATAAACCACCACTTTGTTACCAATTAAGTAAGATCAAAATTTATCAAAAGAAATACAACCGTGAGAAATTCTTTCTCGATTGTAGAGTAATTCAATTGTGTTTCATTCAAGGTTTGGCTGGCATAGTAGATGGCATGGAAAACCTTCCCCTGCTGTTTTCCCAAGACTGCTCCAACAGCATAGTCGATGGCATCGCACATGAGCTCGAAGGGCTCATTCCAGTCCGGTGCCACAACTATAGGGTCATTGATTAACTTTTCTTTAAGTTCCTAAAATGCTCTTAAACAAGAATCGTCAAATGCAAAAGTTGCATTATGTTCTAATAACAAGCATAAAGGCTTAGCAATTTTTGAAAAGTCTTTAATAAAACATGTCCTAAAAAACTCCTTATATCTTTAACACTTGTTGGCAGCGGTAATTGCTTGATTACCTCAACTTTTGCTTGATCAACTTCTAATCCTCTCCCAGTTACCTTGTGCCCGAGAACAATGCCCTCATTTACCATGAAGTGGCATTTTTCCCAGTTCAACACTAGGTTCGTTTCTACGCACCTCTTCAAGACTTGCTCCAAACTTTGAAGACATTCCTCAAATGTTTTGTCAAACACTGAGAAATCATCCATGAATACTTCCATGTTGTGCTCTATCATATTGACAAAAATGGACATCATGCAAGCGTTGGAATGTTGTCGAAGAATTGCATAGACCTAATGACATCCTTCTAAACGCAAACGTCCCATATGGACACGTGAATGTGGTCTTCTCTTGATCACCAGAGGCGATGGCAATCTATTAAAACCTGAATAACCATCCAAAAAACAATAGAAAGCTTTACCTGCCAGCCTGTCTAGCATTTGGTCGATGAATGGAAATGGGAAGTGATTCGTCCTCATGGCATTATTCATCCTCCTCTAGTCCATGCACACTCTCCATCCTGTGATAGTTCTGGAGGGAATCAATACAGCTTCACTATTTTGTACCACAGTCATGCCACCCTTCTTTGGCACATATTGCATCGGGATAACCCAAGAGCTATAAAAAATGGGATAAATAATCCCGGTATCAAGCCATTTTATGATCTGTTTTTTCACTACCTCTTTCATGCTCGGGTTTAGCCTTCTCTGGCCTTTAATGGTTTTTCCATGGTAATCCTCCAAGATAATCTTGTGCATGCAAATGGTTGGGCTAATACCTCAGATGTCTACCAAGGTCCAACCCAATGCTTGCTTATAATTACGTAATATTGCCAGCAATCTCTCCTCCTGATCATTAGTGAGATTAGTGGCAATGATTATTGGCAGAGTTGAGTGTTACCTAAATAAGCATACTTCAAGTGATTTGGCAACGGTTTTAGCTCCAACTCTGGAGGCTCCTCAATTGATGGTTTAGGTGCCTTAATCTCTCTGCCGACCAACTGTAGTGGCTCAAATACTTAGCCTCCTCAGCCTCCATGACTGATTCTTTAGGTTCTTCAAATAACTCAACTATGCCGTCTAAATTGCTGGCATTGAATTCTGCATCCTAGCATAACTGTGCCATATCCAAAGTGTAGATCGACTCCATCATTTTTTCTACTTGGCACTCATCAGGTTCATCTGCACATTTCAAAGCTTGAAACACATTAAATGTAACATGCTGATCATTCATGCGCATTGTTAGTTCCCCTTTATGAACATCTATCAAAGCCCTACCCGTGGCAAGTAAAAGTCTGCCCAAAATAATCGAAACATTAATATCATCCTCATAATCCAAAATGATGAAATTAGCTGGAAAAATAAATTTGTCTACCTTTACCAACACATCTTCAATCTTACCCTTAGGGTGTGCATAGGACTGGTCTGCCAGCTGAAGTGTCATCGTGGTAGGTCTGGCTTCTATGCCAAGCTTCCGAAAGACTGACATTGGCATCAAGTTGATGCTAGCTCCTAGGTCACATAGTGTCTTGCCCGTGAATTTGTTGCCAATGGTGCAGGGAATGGTAAAACTTCCTGGATCCTTCAGCTTTGGTGGCAATCGATTTAGGATCATGGCACTGCATCCCTCGGTGAGAGCAACAATTTCAAAGTCTCCCAACTTCCTCCTTTTGGACAGAATATCTTTCATAAATTTCACATAGTTGGGCATTTGCTCAAGAGCTTTTACCAATGGAATGTTGATTTGTAGCTATTTAAGAACTTCCAAGAAGCGCTTAAATTTCTAGTCTTGCTTATGCTTTTGAAGTGCTACTGGATTTGCCAAGGCAGTGCTGGCATCAGTCTATTTGGCATCAATTTTGGCATATGTTTCTGGCATCGTATGCTTTTGTTTCCTCTTTCTTTGCTTCCTTGGGGTTTTCTGCAGGCGCTGGCTTCTCGATTTGGCATTTAACTGGCTCCTTGGCAGCCTTCTCAATCTCACACTGCTTACCGCTCCGAAGAGTTATGGCTTTACATTGCTCATTGTCTTTGTGCCGAGCATCTTTGGTGTCACTTAGCAATGCTCCTTGGGGTTGATTGCTAAGTGCATTGGTAAAATGCCCAATCTGAACTTCCAAGTTCCTCATTAATGCTGCCAAACTCTGGACTGTGCCATCATTTCTCCTCATGCACTCTGTGAGAGTGCCTCCTTGGTTGAATCTCTGCCCTTGCTGGAAATTGTTTTGAGCTTTCTGTGGCATGGCATTCTGATAGAATGTTGGCATGCCATTTTGTTGAAAGATGGCATGGCATTGTTATTCTGCCTCTGGGTATTCTAGCGATGGGCATTGTACTGGTTACCTCTTTGATTTCCCCATGCTAAGTTAGGGTGCTACCTCTATCCTGCATTATAAGTATTGAGTTAGGATTATGGTAACGATTAACATTGCCAACAAAATTTAGCGATTCAAGGTTGGCAGTGCATTCATCCACATGATGGCTTTCTCCACAAATTGTACAAAATGAATCTAATGCTTAAACTTCTTGGGACTCATTGTTCTTTTGCAACGTTCTCACCATACTGGTAAGATTGGAAATCTCTGCATGAATGGATGTTAATTCATCAACATGTCAACAGGATATTCAAACTCATTATTGCAATTCTTTCAAGAATGTCAACAGCCTCGGTATACGTCTTGTTCAGCAATGAATTGGCTGCTGAAGCATCAACAACAGTCCTCGTTTGTGCATTCAATCCATTGTAGAAAGTTTGTATTTGGGTCCAATTTGGGAATCCATGCATAGGACACCTTCTCAATAGATCTTTAAATATTTCCTAGGTATCATATAAATTCTCGTCCTCGGCCTGCCTGAATGTAATAATCTCACCCCGCATCTTGGCAGTGAGTGTTGGCGGCTGAAATCTTGTCAAGAACTTCTGGCATAGGTTTGCCCATGAAGTGACTGAGCCAAGTGGCAAGGAATTGAGCCAAGCCTTAGCTCTATCTCTTAAGGAAAAAGTGAATAACTTCAGCTTCACGGTATCTTCAGGTACTCTACTGGCAAATCTCCATGAACTGCTTCAGATGTTGCCTCGGATCTCCAGTAAGTGCTCCATCAAACTGACCTACATTCAAAAGAGTTTGAATCATTATCGGCTTAAGTTCAAAATTGACAGCATTTACCTCTGCGCCAACCAGCCCTGGCTTCAGATTGTCAATGGTTGGTGTCAAATGTTCTTTAATAAGTCTTTCTTCATTAACCGATGGTGGTAGCATCACATTGTAAAGTGCATTTCCTTCATTTTTCACCACACCATTCCCTCTATTACTTTGATTATTCATCTCTCGAAATCCTCTTTTTAACCTCCACAAGGTTTTCTCAAATTTCAGATCGTATGTGTAACACCCTCGACCCGAATGTCACATTTGGGCCTCAAGCCCAACCCGTTATTATAAAATTTTGACCTAGTTTAGCCCAATCCACAATCTATTTTGAAAGTCCATTTAATTACAGCCTAATAAAACATAATAAATAATTAAAAACATATACAATGGAGCTCCTTTCAAAATTACATTATAAACCCTTGACTCGATAGTTTGAAAATCCAAATACGATTTACAATATACAATAGGTTCCTACGAACACAAATCCCAAAGACCTAAGTACTGTAATCTGAAGAGACGAGGCGCTGGAATCCTTCCCAGATGGTGCTCCTTCAAGAACGTGCCAAACCTACTAACCTGCTAACGGAAACAACGATTCTGAATGCTGAGCTAACAAAGCTCAGTGGATACACCTCCACTCAACCATGCTTCATGCAAATCATAAATAAAGCAATGCAACAAGAATGATATCATGGCAAGATAACAATGGTGCTACCATATCCGCCTAAACACATAGCATTATGAATGTATGATCATACACACAGCTCATACAAGAACCTCATACGTTTACCTAGCATCACACAGATAACACCAACAACATTAAGTGAGGTCAGCATCCACAAAGCATCGAAATCCTACACTTGAGTGAGGCCCACGTCCACAAAGCATTGGGATCCTAAACTACGAGTATGGCTCGCGTCCACAAAGCATCGGGATCATATACTCTGAGCAAGGCTTACGTCTACATAGCATCGGGATCCTATACTCGAGGGATGAGGCCAACATCCACAATGCATCGGGATCCAACATTCCGGAATCTTCAAGGTGTTGCAACACACTTAGGGTATCCATATCCCAACAAGGGATGACTCGACTACCTAGGTGTCCCATCAGCACACAGCAAGGACCCAAGTAACCACACAACTCTAAACCTCGACACAAGGGTCTCACCGCACACAGCTCTATCACCTTTACCATAGCCTTATGGTTTTTATCAGTTATTAAACTGCCCTATTGAGCTTATCTATTTATTAGTATGTTATGAAGGTACACATTAGTCATTCTCATTAATTTATCTTATTATCCGATAAGACTCAACCTTATAGGAAACCATTCCGCACACAGCAAGGGCCTAAATTACCACACAGCATCAACGATCCACCTAGGATCTTTATGGGTTTCCATCACACATGATTTACCCGATATTTATCACGTTATTAGCCCATTATTCTCATTCGGGGTTAAAAATCTCCATTTCTCAGTTTTAATGTTCATTTTACACCTTGACGGACCTCTAGGGCCCTTTGCCTCGAATTATAGCACCCCCAAACTCAACCTCGAATTTATTGGGCAAATTGCCTAGCGAGTATCGATACTCCAAGGTGAGTATTGGTACTCCACTATAGGTATCGGTACTCCCCCATGAGTACCGATACTCCAATTAGGTTCGAAAGAATTAAACCTCAAGTCGTACTGATACGCTACGTACCGTACCGGTACTCATCATCGATACTAGGATCGCCTCGTACCGATCCACCCCATACCAGTACTTCCACATACTTATACCGGTACGCCAAGCCTTTCCTAGGCAAACAACAACGCGTACCGATACTCCCCAATGAGTACCGATACCCCCGCTAGATTCGAAGGAATTTAACACAATGGCGTACTGATATGCTACGTACGATACCGGTACTCAAAGCCTTTCTAGGAAGTGTAACAGTACGTACCGGTACGCTCCCTTGTGTACCGGTACATGAAGGCGTCTCTAGAATCCTTACCTTGCAAGGGGTACCGATACACGGGAGGCATACCGGTACTCTCCTCACAACTCTTCACGCATTTACACTAAGGCGTACCGATACTCTAACCCTAGTACCGGTACGCAAGCCCGATTTTTGAACTCTGGTGTGGGTTTCACCTAGCAACCCTATTTAACACCCATAGTTAAACCCCAAATCGATTCTATAAGTTATTGTGAAGGTATTAAGTGGGTTTCTACCAATTTTAAGCCTTAGCAACATCAATTCCCCATTTTACCATTAAAGGGGTCTACCCAAAGTTTATCAAACCATAAACACCAAAACATGCACAAAGCTTATTTTTATGAATTACAGGAAACAATTGGAGTTAGTAGTGTACTAACCTCGAATTAGAGTTGAGGAAGAAGCCTTCAAAGACCATTCCCGTTCATCCACACTAACCCCACCAAAACCTCAATCTCCACCATAACTAGCCATCCTTACCTTGATTGGTAGATCTCTCAAAGCTGAACAAGCTTCCCTTCTTGCCCAAATGAGATTCTTACTTAAACTTTCAAAGATTTGACCTTTAACATGAAGAAGTTTGAGTGATAGATAGGAATGGGAGAGAGGGGGAACAAGGGGACCAAGATGATCTCACTCCCTCTATTTTCTGCAAAAATAAAGTCCCACATCAGCTCTCTTGCATTCAATTATGCTTTTACCCATTTGCCCTTCTTATTTTCACCTTAACCCATCAACAACCCAACAACACAAGCCCAAAAGCTTTCCTTCAAGCCCAACAAGGCTCTCAAGGCCCAATATCTTGGCCCAAACGTGAAGCCCATACCTCGGGTTAACCCGACTCTCGAGTTTCAAAACCCGGGTCGTTACAACTCTCCCCTCCTTAAAGAAAATTTCGTCCTTGAAATTTAGATGGATGCAAGAGAGATGTAACCAAAACAGACCTACCCACCTCACCATTCAAACAACCAATGACACTTATCTTGAAATTTCTCACGACTCTTTTTCAACAACCAATGACACTTACGACGATCTGCTAAGCATGGTAACACCACCAACCTCGAGCCACGCTGTTCAAACATCAACTTAAAGAATTCACCTTCAAAGGTTCTATCTCGGTTAACCAACCTTTCTATTAGCATTCGACAGCCAAAACTAAACTTAGACTTTATCTACGTCTAAAACACTGCATCATATTCACAAGACATTTTCAGGAACACATCACGCCTAACAACCATATCCCGGTCAAACCACTAAAGGACAAGAAAACCCTAACAATCGGTTATCAACATCAATTTACCTTGAACTAAAAGCTCCTTTCTCCAGACTTGACCCACCAAGTCAGAACCTAGAACTTCACTTTATCCAAACTTACTTTCAACAGGATTGAAAACTACTTACGATTCAACTACTTGGTTCCGAGAGATGACCACCGCCACTTACGAACTCGCACAAGCAACCCAAAACTAACCATTCTATTTGCAAAGGTCTAAACAACTTCTTCAAACCCTTGACTCGGCCCAAACAATCAAACGCGAAGAATTGTCTGTCTGCTCTCAAAGATCTCTAACTGGCCCGTCTAAAAACATTTCTTTACACCACAACCATTCGGTTACCCTCAACACGTTATTGATCCACGATTCCGGTACGCTACTCTGATAACTTCCACCATGTTTACCTTAACCGATAATAACTTTGGTTGAACTTAATTGGGCAATCCTCTAACTCCTGAGATCTAGCTCAACAGGTGTACAAGCCAAACAACTATCATCGCGATTCACCCTTAAGACCTTAACCATGTCCATCACAACCTTTATTTACCCCTTTTGACGGTACCTTACTCCTACAAACAACACGCAAAGCTCTCACATTCTATGGCCACAAGAAGGTCGCCAAACTCACAACGGTCTTCCACTATTGCACTACGGCTCACACATCCAAATCCACCCTACACGCTACTCTCACGCAGCCACGATTCTCGGTGAAACACTTGGCAACGACACCATATCGGTCGCTTGCACAAGTGTGCCTCCAACAAAGAGTTTGTTAAGTACCATACCACAGGGCGATGGACACTAACACGAACTCAACCTTACCTTTATCATCGTTCTAAACCACAATCAATCGGTAAGATTGCTCGTTCACCAAGAGTACCTCCATGCCCTCAAAACACCCACAACTCTAAGACCAGGGACTCTCAACCCTTGCGTCTACCATGAAAGCTAAGAACATCTTGCAACATACATAACCCTCCTCGAGCTAGCACTACGGAGCACAACATTCACTCTAGAGAGGTTAAGATTCTTCTCATCTAACACTAACAATTAGATTCAAGCAATCTAAAACTTTTCAACTTCCCATTCACATCATACGGCCCTTATGCACTCTCAACAACCGTCTATGATAAAACCTTATCTAGCAATGGATGCAACTCTATTTACCATCTAAAGCAACAACAAACCCAAGATTTACCCAGATGCACCTCACAAGAACCAGTCTATTACACAACCAAAGAGCTAATCGGCTAACACAAAAGCTGAAACCAACACTAAACTTAATTAACTGACTTATCCTCGGTCGTAACGCTGTCAACTCTAATCTGAGCAGCAGACTGCCTCGCAACACCTCTTGCGCCAACCCTAGCAGTGGATCTCACAAGACCTCCACCTTGATGACCTGACGGTGCCCTAGCTCCGCCTTTAGCAAAACTCTAATCATGTTGGCAAGTAGCCAACCTCTGAGACTGAACTGATGTATCCTCATCCACAATCGGGCAGTCTCTTGCCATATGCCCTAGTGCTCGGCACTGATATCAACCCTCCGAAGCAAAACATAGCCCAAGGTGATGTCGGCCACAATGTTCACATGCCGATGGAAGCAATGCTCCAACAAAACCATTAATACTCCCTTCTAGAGTAGGAATCAAAGAGCCTTTATGAACCCTCATCTAGATTCCTGAACCGACTCTTGGTGACTGATCCGAAGCAACTGTCTTTGAACTCCTTGAAGCACAAGACCCCTCATACAAATAGGGAGAAGAATCAACGATATCCTGGGTCTCCACATCATGACCTCTAGAATCTTCGAACTGATCAAATGTTGAACTCTGAAGTCGCTCAAGTGCCTTTGCACTATTGGCTAACTCAGAGAATGTCCCAAGCGGACTCGCTGTCACATGCAACTGAAAGTCAACATTCATGCCTTGTCTGAACCTCTTGCACCTCAACTCTTTCGTGATGACAACTCTATGGCATAACGGCTCAACGCAAATACTCTTGTTCATAAGCAAACACCATTCGATCTCCTTGAACTAGATGTAGAAACTGGTCCTCACTTTATTCATATGTACCTTACTGATGTATTTCTTTCGAAACTCATCCACAAAGATGTCCCATGTCTAGAGCGCAGGCTATATACTCGACTCTACGGTCTCTTACCATTCGTATGCATTACCTTTAGGAAAAAGACGATACAATCAAGATTCTTTTAAGATTATTCCACGTCATCCTTAGATCCCTCTGAGTGTTTCTTAACCATTAATCCGATCGATCAGGTCATCCTTTCTCAACCCTTTTTTCTATACTTAGATTCGTAACAATACTGCTCCTCCCTTTAAAGGAACATGGCTCCCTTCACGACTCTCCTTGGTCAAACTCGCGCTGTCGACCCAACGGGTCTGAACAACATTCAGAAGATGGTAGTTTGTCTTTCTCATTACTCTGGGTTTGGTTCCCCCAAAACCTCATAGCTTCCAACACTACACTCGTCATCTCAAGCTAGCTCATGACCGAACAACAACCGGTGGCCAAGATCATATCTACTCATTTAGGAGATAACTCCGTTGTATTTGTCAACCATGTATTCTCAAGCTTTACTCAAGCATCACCTCGTGCAAAACCCATGATGTCCTTCCGACCACCACTATAAACAACCGTAACAAGCATACCTTGCTCGATATCTCAGGGCATTCAGCCTACTAAGATCATACTTGAGACCTCACAACCATCATATACTCCTCAAGCGATGGGAAGAGGGCACACCCTCAACTCCTCTATACCTTCATAAGCCCAAGCTTAATGTCTGAGATAACTCCGATCTCAAAATCATTCTCAAGAGTCGTAACCAACGCCACGCGCGAACACAGGGCACACCATCCAGATTCTAGTCTTGAAAAAGTATAACTTAGACACAAGGGCTCGTATTCGCTAGACACCTATTCCCGACTCCTAACCACCTAGGGTTTTACTAGAACCGGCTAAACCTAGGCTCTGATACCACTAAATGTAACACCATCGACCCGGATGTCATATTTGGGCCTCAAGCCCAACCCGTTATTATAAAATTTTGACCTAGTTTAGCCCAATCCACAATCTATTTTGAAAGTCCATTTAATTACAACCCAATAAAATAAAATAAATAATTAAAAACATATACAATGGAGCTCCTTTTAAAATTACATTATAAACCCTTGACTCGATAGTTTGAAAATCCAAATACAATTTACAATATAGAATAGGTTCCTACGAACACAAATCCCAAAGACCTAAGTACTGTACTCTGAAGAGACGAGGCATTGGAATCCTTCCTAGATGGTGCTCCTTCAAGAACGTGCCAAACCTACTAACCTGCGAACAGAAACAACAATTCTGAACGCTGAGCTAACAAAGCTCAATGGATACACCGCCACTCAACCATGCTTCATGCAAATCATAAATAAAGTAATGCAACAAGAATGATATCATTGCAAGATAACAATGGCGCTACCATATCCGTCTAAACACATAGCATTATGATGTATGATCACGCACACATCTCATACAAGAACCTCATACGTTTACCTAGCATTACACAAATAACACCAACAACATTAAGTGAGGTTCGCATCCATAAAGCATCAGAATCCTACACTTGAGTGAGGCCCGCGTCCACAAAGCATTGGGATCTACACTACGAGTAAGGCCCACGTCCACAAAGCATCGGGATCCTATACTCTAAGCAAAGCCCGCGTCCACATAGCATCGGGATCCTATACTTGAGGGATGAGGCCCGCGTCCACATAGCATCGGGATCCTAAATCCATGTTCGGGATCTCTCATCAAGCATCTTCGAATGAGGCCCGCGTCCACAAAGCATCGGGATCCAACATTCGGGAATCTTCAAGGTGTTGCAACACACTTAGGGTATCCATATCCCAACAAGGGATGACTTGACTACATAAGTGTCCCATCAGCACACAGCAAGGACCCTAGTAACCACACAGCTCTAAACCTCGACACAAGGGTCTCACCGTACACAGCTCTAACACCTTTACCATAGCCTTATGGTTTTTATCAGCTATTAAACTGCCCTATTGAGCTTGTCTATTTATTAGTATGTTATGAAAGTACACATTAGTCATTCTCATTAATTTATCTTATTATCCGATAAGACTCAACCTTATAGGCACCCCTTCCGCACACAATAAGGGCCTAAATTACCACACAGCATCAACGATCCCTCTAGGATCTCTATGGGTTTCCATCACACACGATTTACCCTATATTTATCATGTTATTATCCCATTATTCTCATTCGGGGTTAAAAATATGCATTTCTTAGTTTTAATGTTCATTTTACACCTTGATGGACCCCTAGGGCCCTTTGCCTCGAATTATAGCACCCTCGAACGCAACCTCAAATTTATTAGGCAGATTGCCCAGCGAGTATCAGTACTCCAAGGTGAGTATCGGTACTCCACTATAGGTATCGGTACTCCACCATGAGTACCGATACTCTAATTAGGTTCGAAAGAATTAACCTCAAGCCGTACTGATATGCTACGTACCGTATCGGTATTCATCATCAATACTAGGATCGCCCCGTACCGATCCACCCCGTACCGGTACTCCCACATACGCATACTGGTATGCCAAGCCTTTCCTAGGCAAGCAACAATGCGTACCGATACTCCCCAATGAGTACCGATACCCCCACTAAATTTGAAGAAATTTAACCCAAGGGCGTACCAATACGCTACATACCATACTGGTACTCAAAGCCTTTCCAGGCAATGTAACAGTGCGTACCGATACGCTCCCTAACGTACCGGTACATGAAGGAGTCTCTAGAATCCTTACCTTGCAAGGGGTACCGATACACGGGGAGGCATACTGGTACTCTCCTCACAACTCTTCCCCTATTTACACTAAGACGTATCGATACTCTAACCCCAAAACCGGTACGCAAGCCCAATTTTTGAACTCTGGATACGGGTTTCACCTAGCAACCCTGTTTAACCCCCATAATTAAACCCCAAATCGATTTTACAAGTTATTGTAAAGGTATTAAGTGGGTTTCTACCAATTTTAAGCCTTAGCAACATCAAATCCCCATTTTACCATTAAAGGGGTCAACTCAAAGCTTATCAAACCATAAACACCAAAACATGCACAAAGCTTATTTTTATGAGTTGCAGGAAACAATAGGAGTTAGTAGTGTACTAACCTCGAATTAGAGCTGAGGAAGAAGAATTCAAAGACCATTCCCGTTCATCCACAATAACCCCACCAAAACCTCAATCTCCATCATAACTAGCCATCCTTACCTTGATTGGTAGATCTCTCAAAGCTGAACAAGCTTCCCTTCTTACTCCAAACGAGATTCTTACTTAAACTCTCAAAGATTTGACTTTTAACATGAAGAAGTTTGAGTGATAGATAGGAATGGGAGAGAGAGGGAACAAGGGGACCAAGATGATCTCACTCCCTCTATTTTCTGCAGAAATAAAGTCCCACATCAGCTCTCTTGCCTTCAATTATGCTTTTACCTATTTGCCCTACCTATTTTCACCTTAGCCCATCAACAACCCAACAAAACAAGCCCAAAAGCTTTCCTTCAAGCCCAACAAGGCTCTCAAGGCCCAATATCTTGGCCCCAAAATAAAGCCCATGCCTTGGGTTAACCTAACTATTGAGTTTCAAAACCTGGGTCGTTACAGTATGGCCACTCATCCACCATAGGATGGCTTCTGGTCATACACCGATAAAAGTAAAAAAGTAAAATAACAAAAATAAAAGAAAGACAAGTAAATATTTAAAAACAACCAACTCTGTTGCAATCCCCTATAACGGCGCCAAAAACTTGTAGACTCTCTAAGTGAATGCTGCCAAAAGAGGCAGAAGATATGTATTGGTAGAGTATAAAATAGTGCCAAGATGAGTATTTTGCGTGCAAGTATACACGGTCTGCATGTAATACAATAGTTAAGCTGAGTATCGATCCCATAGAGATTGACTTGGAATCTAATTGTCTTTGATTGTTACTTGCCTTGAGAAAAAGTTGTTTGTTTTGAAGTGGTTTCGAAAATAATTATAAAATAAAATATATGAAAATAAAATAAAGTAAGACGTTGGCAAGGAAGGTGCTTTAATGAATGATGAGTGTTGGCAGGGAATGGCTGGTTTTTACGCTTTTCATGCCATGCCATCCTTCAATAACAACATGTCTTGGCATTGTTTGCCGAGCAGATTCAAAATTAGCAAAGCCTCTCTCAATGGTCATTTCCCTAAATTGATCATGTAAAAACCCCTAAATCTCTATAGTGCATGCTTTTAAATAAACCACTTTGATTAAGATCCAATCTATACTCCTAAGGGGTAGATTTCACTCCCGAAGTAAGTTTATCTACTTGAACGACTTCTCTCGAAGCTTCTCTCCTCATTAGTCAACAACTTAATCGTTGCCACCCCAAGTCTGTTAAGATATTGAGGATCAATAGGCCAACAATGCCAGCTCTCGCTTGGCATAGTATTTAGAAAACATTAAAGTATGTTGAATAGATAAAATAATGTCGAAGGCAAATTTATTATTAAAAACTAAAACGTAAAACAGCGTTCAACCCAAACATCCCTCACCAACTATTAAATTAGTTTATGGTGAGGGATTTAACCAAAAAACCATAAACGTTTTCAAAATACATCATCATTAAAAACAAGATAAAATAACTTGAAAGAGAGAATGGGCGAGAATGGGTCTCTTCAAGATCTAGGTTCTCGACCAAGCTGGTCGAACCACCCTTCCAAGTTGTAGCCGGTTGTCAATCGCCTTGCACTCCACCTCTTCACTCTGATCGTCTATCTCTCCCTTAAAGTCCTTTTTGTTTGGTGTTTAAATAGGTGTGCAAGGAAGGGATATGATAAGCTCCTCATTTGAATTTTAAATACTGAAGGGATAAGAGATAATCATCATATCCCAATTTGAATGAGAGCTGATCAGGCAAAAGCTGATGTCATACTGCCGACGTTGTCTTGGCATCCAATCTTGGCATGAATCTACCAACCAATCTTGGGACCATCTTATCTGCTACTTTTTCGGAGATTGATCCAATTGCTATCTTTTTGGAGCCTAATCTTATCCTATTTTTCGGGGTCCAACAGCTTCTTGGCGTGGCATCAAGTTCACTTCTTGTCCAACCGGTGCTTGGCATTGCCTGGTCCATATGTGCCAACAGCACTCGGTATTCTCTCTACCATTCCTTCTTGTGTTGCTTTCTGGGCCAAATACTATGCCAAACCTGCAAAATTGCCAACAAAACAACCCTTTACACTGGATAGACAGAATTCTAAACTCCTTATGCAAATGCATGGTTTTAACATCCTAATGCAACTAAATATACCTAAAAACAAGCAAAATATTGTAAGATTAGCATTAAAAACAATACTTTTGGAGATGTAATAGTATATTAGCTAAATATAAAACTTTTGAGGTAACGTGCGGTCCATGTACGGGGTATTTCTCTGCCATTCATCTCTTCCAACTTGCACGCACTGAAACCAATCTTCTTGGTTACTTTGTAAGGGCCTTCCCAGTTGGGTGTCATCTTTCCTCTCTAGACTATGGGTAAATTGGCCTTGGTTTTTTGCATGACTAAGTCTCCAACTTGGTATTGCCTATTGCGGACTTTAGAGTTGTAGTATAGGGCCACTTGTTGGTTTTGAGTGGGAAGTTTGATTTCTAGTGCATCCCTAGTCTCTTCTAGCAGGTCAAGGTTGCTTCAGAGCTTCTCTTCATTGCTGGTTGGATCATAATAGGATGTCTGGAAGGAATTAGCTCCTACCTACTTTGGGATCACTGCTTCTGAACCAAACATCATGTTAAAAGGTGTTTAGGTAAAGGTATGTTTTGAGCATCTCTTCATTGTTGGTTGGATTGTAATGGGATGTCCAGAGAGAATTAGCCCCTACCTCCTTTGGGATTACTTCTTCGGAACCAAAAATCATGTTAAAAGGTGTTTTTCTCGTACCTATTTGGGATGTGATTCGAAGGGCCCATAAGATGCTCGGTAGCTCCTCTAGCTAAACTCCTCTAGCGTCACTAACTTTCTTTTTTAATGTTGTGAAGATCTTTTGGTTTGTGCTTTTTCCTAACCATTTGTTTGGGGAGTTTTTTTATAGAAGTTTAGGAGGGAACAATCTTCAGGTTGGGACAGAATTCTTCAAACTTCATTGAAATTATGTCCTGTTATCTATGATGATAACATGCGGGAGACAATATGTATATATGATAGCCTTCCAAACAAAACTCTTAAACTGCTTCTCTATGATGATGGCCAAGGCTTCGACTTCTATCCATTTGATGAAGTACTCAAAACTACTATAATAAACTTCTTTCTGGCCACTACCTTCGAAAAAGGTCCTAGAATGTCCATTCCCCATATAGAAAATGGTCAGGGACTATAAATGGCTTGTAATGATTCGGCCAATGTCCTGGGGATGAACGAGTATTTTTGACAAGGTTCACACTTAGTGATGATGTCTAGGGCATCTTTATAAATAGTCAGCCAGTGGAAACCTTAGCGGAAGACCTTCTGTGTTAGGCACTGCGATCACATATGATGCTTGTAGACATCTTCTTATATTTCGTAGTGGAAATAATATGCTTCCTTAGAGCCCAAACAATGAAGGAATGGCTGGAAAGACTTTTTATGTATAGAACCCCGTCAATCAACATGTACCTTACCGCATTATTTCTTAACTTGGGATCCTCTAGCTCTTCATCCTCGACGATGAATTTTATAATGTGAGTCATCCAGTTAGGTTCCTCATCTATACACATCATGGTGCTCTGAGTGTAGCTTGGGTAGGACTTGTATTCAAAGACTTTCCCCTATCTTTGATTTCAGTGGAGACAGCCAGCTTGGACAGGCATCAACACGGGAGTTCTCAAATCTCGCTATTTGTTAGAGGTTAGTTGTCTAAAGTTTTCCCATCAAAGAAGTCACCATCTGATGATACCGGAGTAGGGTAGAGTCTTTGATTTCATATTCTTTTGTGACTTGCTTAGAGATTGGTGAAAATCGGTATAGAGAACCACCAAAGGGTCATCTGCTGTTACATCTAGGACTTGGGAAGAATCTATGTCTGTGAAGTTGATCATCCAATTCTTCACGGGTCTGGATCACTTCATTGTTGTTTCTATAGACAAAATGCTCCTGGGATTATGCCTTATATCATAAGTGTTATAGGAGGCAGCAGAAGGCTGTTACCCTTTGATTATCACATCAATTACTCTGCGGACAGGTCGTTGTACGCAATCTCCTACCTGGCCTTTATTTTGCTATCAAGATTGTTGGTTGTATTGATTTAGCAGGCCTTTCCTGACTGCTTGTTCTACAACATCCTTGATATTGACACATCAAGCGATACTATGCCTCTTCTGGACATAGGATGTAGAGTAGAAATAACTATATCAATGAAAACCCAGTTTTATTGGCAGATGGGGCCGTAAGGTTCGTGACCCTTTGACTTGGCAGATGATCTCAAGTAGAGATGTTTTCAAGGGACCGTAGTTCGTTCAAGCCCTATAAGGGGCTCCCTTGTGTTGTTTTGTCACAATGACTAGGCGACTAAAACTCGTTCTGTTTCTATTTTCCTCTTTGCTCCTCGATGAGTGAGAGTCTCTAGACCTATGGTTCACCTTTAAAGAGCCGTGGAACCTTGGTTCGAGCCTGTGATTCTTTCAAATTTATTGATTCTAGGAGAAATGTTGTCACGGAGAGGAGCTTTGGGCTATACTGGCCACTGATCTCTTCTCTTCAGCTTTTGTGTACCTATTGGCAACTTCGTATAGCTGGCTGATTTTAGTTGGTTTGTTATCCATCATAGCATATTTCATAGGGTTATGCCTTAGTCTAAAAATATATGCTCAAATAAAAGAGTCAGACAGGTCCCGAATGTCATGTGTTGCTCTAGAGGACCTTCTGGTATATTTTCTCATAAACTTAACGGGATTCTGAATTATATTGAGCAGGCTAGTCTTAGCCTTGAGAATTGCTTTGTTAGCCAGTAAGTGTCTGACAAAGATCTGTGACAGTTGCTTGAAATCTGCAACGGATATAGCCACCAAGGATTCAGACCAGTTTTTGGCCCCCTCCTAAGGGTTGTAGGGAAAACTTTATATTTTAATTCATTGGTTGCCTCCATGATGTCCATATATTTTTTATATTGGGACAGGTGGTCGTAGGGGTCCTTGGTCCCAACGTAAGTTTCCTTAGGAAGCTTAAAATATTGTAGATAAGAGGCGACAAGTATATGGGGCATGAGAAGACTTTCCTCCTACGTTATTCATTCGTTATTGGGGTCGTTTGATGTACAGTGGTCATTGTAATAACTAATTTTATCCTGGGTATCAACCCATTTTTATATTTCGTTAATATTTACAATAACGAGCTTTCATTTATTTATTTTATCTAATGCTTTATTATTATTATAAGCTGTAGTTATTATGGTTTGAAAACATAAAAATATTATTATTACTAAAAATAAAAAAGATATTAAATAAATAAAGCCCAAGTTATATTAAATATAAGTCCAGTTACAACTAAAGTTTTTCAGAACCCCAAAAAATATAGATATATAATTACATGGCCCGTTTTAAGATCCCAAATAATTAAACAACCCTAATAAACCCTAATTTTAATCTGCCCTAATTCCTTTTTGGCTTCTGTGCAGCCTAGTCTCCACCGTTAGATCAAGAATTGATCTAACGGTCCCGATGCCACCAATGCGGCTCCTCAGCTTACACCACGCGCCTACATGCGACCAATTATCTCTTTCATATGCTTGTCTGGCTCCCACACGCGACTATCCAGATCACTCAAGATCCCCCAGCTCCTCATTGGTCCCCCCACCTTCTCTGATAGCCACATTGGCGCGCCACTGGTCCCGTTCTCACAGCAGCAAACATATGCGATAAAAAACAAATACATCAGGTCCAGATCTTACATACAAATAAAAATAACTAGCATATTCAGAGTCGACAAACCGACAATGACAGGAATGCTACATGAATCTAGCCAAAGTTTCAGACATCAACCAATAGCATTATTTGTTGTTTTTTTTATTTCTAAAAGTCCATATAAATTAGGGTATAAAAGAAAACCCTAAACTAATTATAAAACCCATTTTCTGGGCACCCAAAGATCAACAGACAGAAATCCAAAGTTTGAGGTATCTTTACTCTCAAATATCGTTGCATGCATTTTAAAAAAATAGAAAGAAAAGGAGAATAAGGTTTATTTTTTTTACCTCCGCGGAGTCGCCACTGTTGATTGTCTACTCACCTCCCTTCGCCTAGTGATAAACCTTGGCCTACCTAAGTGGCCGGTGGCGACTTAATTAAATTTATCAAACTCCTTGGCTTAAATCTAATTTAATTAATTTAAATTTATCCCTGACTTATTGAGACGAATGTTAAATTAATTAAATCAGTCGTGTCACTTCTTAATTAATTTAGGATAAAATTGATATTTGACTTAGATAAAAACTCAATTAAAATTATAATTATTAATTTGATTCGTTTTAAATAGTGTCCTTGGCTTAATAGGATGCTAGTTTAAAATTAATCAAATTAATTATTTTGATTCAAGATAATCCATAAAATGTTAGGGTTTCTAATTTTTAGGATCTTAATTACTTTAGGGTTAATATTAGACTAACTTATTTAATAATTAGATCACTAATCAACTTTTCATAATTTGGGCCCTTTTAGCTTAGAACTTTAGTGGGCCTAGGGTTTTATTTCATGCAATTCTTTGCCATTCATTTTACGTAACGCCCTGATTTTGGGCCTAGCGGTTTTGTGGCTTGTTAGACGGTCCAGTGGACTAGCTTAAGGATTCGAGTCAGATTTTGGACTAAATATTTTTCAGTAAGATAAAAATATGGAAAATGGTTAAAAATCATATTTTAATATATGATTAATATTGGTGAAAGCAATTTTGGAAAATGGGTTTTGGAAGTGTGACATTTTGGTTAGTGACCAAAATGCGATTTTTGAAAATTGGTTTTTAAAGGTGACTAAAATGAAAAGGATCAAATTCTTAGAATCCTTAAGGAGCTGTTTTACCAAGTTTTTGCTGGTGATTTCTCCTATCAATTAAGTCTTTTTAACATGTGTTTTAAAAGTTAATTTAAAGGGAATTTGGTTATTAAAAGTTAGTTATCACTTTAAAGAAAATTGACGTAACTTTTCTCTCCACTTCTCTTCTTCCAAACACTCAAGTTTTCATTAAAAACCAGAGGTGAGAGATCATTTTACTCAGATTATTGATTTGTAATTGATTCTTTAACTTTGATTTACAAAACCTCATTGAAATCTTGTGTTTTCTTAGCATTAAACAAGCCAATTGAGGGAGAAATCACACAATAGGGGTAAGTTCAATGATCTCCTCTATTGAATGGTTTTTATTGATATTCCCAAGTGTTTGATCCTTGATTTATGGTTTATAATCTGATTTTGTGTTTTTATATTGAATTAATTGATTTAATTGGGTGAATTTGATGAAATAGTGAAAGATCCGTATTGGATCTGTTTTCCAGTGTTGAAGATTGATTTTAATCATATTTTGGATGTATTATTATGTTGATAAGTTGTTTTTAACAATGGAATCCCGAAACTCTTGAATCCCTAGTTGTTAAGATTATTATATTTGTGTTATTGTGGAGTTGTGGTGGTTGTTTAATTGCAAGAAGTATTTGGATGAATTAATCATGTTTTTAAGTGTTAATTGATGATTATGGAAGTGTTAGATTGTTAGATTGTGGCCGGGTTGTGCTTGGAAAGGAATTGATGATGATTTCAGTTGTTGTGGTTTGGTAATTTTGAGTGGATTGTGGAAGTCCGTGAGGAATTGTTGTTGCAGTGTTTTGAATGCATTGAAATGCATTAATCCGCTGTTGCAATGTGATTAAAACAGGGGAGGTTGATCCGAAAGTGATCGGTGAGGCTTTGGAGGCTTCGGATGCTTGATTTTGTGTCGACGAATCGAGGTTTCACGTATCGGTGAGTGAGAACGTGGATTCCAGCTTTGGAAAGTTTTAAAGGCAGTTTATGGGAGTTTAAACTTAGCTTGATACATTGGTTTAAACTCAGAAGTAAGTAAAATATGGTTTTCTATATCGGTCGTGCTAGTGTAAAATGATTTTTATTCACTTGTTTTGATTTACAATGTACCTACTGTCGAAGCATGATTTAGAGTATTTGAGATACTGTTTTTAAGCATGAAATGTTGAAGGATGCATATGGTAAGTGATCCTTGTAAGTATATGGTTTATACTTGTGTTTTAAAGCATGGTTGTTGCTTTGGAAAATTGGTTTGGTTTATGCTTGTTAAAAACAATGAGGTAAATGGTAAATGGTTAACTATATTGGCAAGTGATGTGGTTTAAAAATTATTATCGGATATAGTTGGCAGGCCATAGGATTGATAGTGCACTATAATAAGTCGCCTTGGATGTTGAGGGGTTTAGATTCGTGTACAAAAAACTCCATCTAAGTACCCTAACGGTAGATGGGTTATACAGTACCGTAAACTCCCGTAAGTGAATTAAGCATCTAACCGAGGTAAAGGGTTGGTGTCCCCGTAGGTTGAAAGTGTACCCGGTTGTTTAGGTACCACGATTGTGTTTGTATCGCTATTCTGGTTGAGATGGCTTGAAGTGTTGGGAGAACACTTGTTGAATCTGTGTATCCGATAAACTATTTTGGTAAATGAACTTGGTTAATGATCACTTGTGAGCCAATATAATTGTTGATGTATCACTGAAATGGTTTATGTTGTATAATGGAATTTATACATGTTTACTCTTTAAGCTTTGCATATGGTCGTTATGCATGGTAAGGCTTAAATTGAGGTTTAGCAATGGGATTTGTTGTTGGTTAATGATACATGTTGCATATGGTTTAATATGTTGGTTTTTGAAGATGTTAAGTGCATGGTTTTCAAGGCATGATAATGTTTTAAGAGATGATTGAAATGAGATTTCAATGTAATGTTGAGAAATGGTTTTAATGCATTGATGGTGTGTTGTTTTTGGGCACTCCTCACTAAGCCTAGTATGCTTACGCTCTCTTTGTCCATCAATGCATATAATTAAAAGTTTGGAAGGCAGCGGGGAGCAAGGGATCACAGCAAGACTTGATAACCAAAGTATGTTTTTGGTATAGACTATAAGCAATAAGGGCAATGGGGGTTCCGTTGTTTTTTTGGGAGGTGTTTTGTCAAACTCCCTGTCGAGCAAGTTTGTATTGTTGCTCTTGGTTTGTAAATGGCCATTATTGATTGTTTGTGGTGATGGTTTGAAGTTTCATGTTTTGCTTGATTGGTTTTCTAGGAAGCATGCCTCTAGATTTACATTTGAAGTATAATGCCTTGAATGGATGTTGAAATTAGGTTGTCTTGGTGTGGTTATATCCTTGAATATGTTTGATGTGTGTTAGGGGAATGTTAGGATGTTTTGGATTGTTCAAAAGCATGATAAACCAGCAAAAATGGACATTTCAGGTCCAGGTGTACCGGTACGAGTGTCCCTATTTCGGTACGAGTAAGCCATTCCAGGCTTAGCATACCGGTACGAGGGCAACTGTTTTGGTACGGGCCTAGGCAAATTTGGCCAGTGTTTCAGTACTAGAAGAGGTGTTTCGATACGGTACAATGTTTTCATGAAGGACGTTTCGATATGCGGGGGCATATCGAAACAGAAATTGGCTATTGGAATTATGGGGTTTTAAAACAATAAAGGCGTATCGAAACACCCATGTTTTATTTGCATGAACTTTAGATGGAATACTAATTTGACCTCATGAATTTTATTTGTAATAACATTTCACCCCTAAACTTTAAGTACAATATCAACTTGACCCTTGAATTCCACCAAAGTCTCCCACTACTGGCCACCACTAGCCACCTTCTCTGGTTGCCATCGACCACAATTGTCTACAACCATTGGACCCACAATTGTCAACGGGTCATTTGAGTCGGAACATTTTGGTTTAGGTTGATTTTCGGTTCATGTTCGATTCATATTGGGATAGGTTGGGTCTATGGTATTTTGGGTCAGATATCGGGTCGGATTAATATCGGATCGGTTGAATTTCAAGTTTGATAAATATCTGATCGTTCATTTTTTTGGTCGAGTCAATAGGAATTGGTAGGTTTTGGCTCAGGTCAATATCAGATAAGTCGATCTCTGACTCTAGTCAATCTTTGGATCTTTCGGTCAATTCGTGTAACACCTCGATCCCGATCTGGATCTGAAATACAACATTTGGGTCAACCAAAAACTAACCCATAAATTTCCAATTTAAAAACTACAGTTTAGCCATGATTTAAAACATTAGACATCCATAAATCCATGAAGGTTAATAAGCATTAAAATTAAGTTTACAAAACGGAAGCTCCAAGTTTAAAACACCGTATACCAAGATAATGTTTCAAGAGAGTTTACAGACTCAATAACTAGTAAGTTTCTATGAATATATAAGCCTAAAACTAAATACTAAGTATTGTACTATGAAGCAAAGTAGTGCTGGGAAATCCCTTATTGATGTGCTCCTCCAAGGGTAACCTGTCAACCTACACACAAAAAAACAACATATTCACACGCTAAGCTAACAAAGCTCAGTGGTACATTTCTATTTTATCATAATTCGTGATTATCATACAAGAAGCATGCAAGATCAATATAGTCTAGAGAGCATAGATAAGGCTTTACTATCTATGAGTTATCATCTAGCCTACATTAGCTAGAGTTCTTAGATCACCTATCTCAAGGCATTTTTAAGTTAACAACAAGTCATACATGCTTCCACAAAGCTTTGCCATAATCGAGGTCACATAGCCTATCAAGATACTCGAACTCTCATAGCCAATCGAGTTAATACATATCGTACCATGATCACTAAGCCATCGAGTGCATAAGCCATCATCTATAACATCCCCACAGCATACAAAAATACATCCATAAATCATCTACATAATGGTCAACGAAGCCCTACTTTACCCGTGCTCATATACAGTTGGGTTAAATAGACCATATCTGGATCACCATAGCCACACATACATCCTAGACATACTTGGATCACATTAGCCACAAACAGTCTTTACCTAAGGTCACACAACCTATTAGGTTACTCGACATCACTTAGCCTATCGAGTTTATACCTTATCCGGATCACCATAGCCACGGATAGGTTTCTAACCGCACCTAGATCACTCAGCCCATAGGCACATCGGATGTACTTGATCACTCAGCCTGAAGTACATATCCGCTCATATAAGTACCGTAGTAGTGACTCTAGGGCATCCGGATTCCTTTACCACAACAAGATAACAAATACTCGCCGAGCATTCATACACCCCACCAAGAGGTAAGTGGTACCAAGCCAAGCCATCACAAATGCCCCATGGCATAACACAAACCATCATAGTTATCTCAATTCATCGCTTACTAAGTTATTACACGTTATTACGATCTATGAGGGTTAAATCTCGGTTTCTCAGTTTTACAATTCATTTTATCACCTTAAAAGCCCATTGGGCCATAGCCTTCAAATTATCAACCCCTCAAACTCATTTTCAACATTTACAGATAGATTTCCAGTGAGTATCGATACCCACCTAAGAGTACCGATACGCTTTTGTGGGTATTGATACCCACCCTATGTGTATCGATACACTACTTCGTACGTAAAGGGGTTCAACTAGCAACCTTGTTCCAGTATACAAGGGATGTGTACTGATACCCTATCGGTACTAATACGCCCCCAAGCATACCGATACACGTTTTAGCTATTGGAATTCTGGTAGAACAGGGGGTATCGATACCCACCTTAGGCGTACCGATATGCCCTTTAAGAATCATCTGTGTTCATCATTTTAACATTGGGTACTGATACGCGTTCAACCTGTATCGGTACTCAAACCTAGAATTTATTTTCTAGAGTTCACAAATCATCTCCAATACCCCAAAACAAACCTACAAGTTATTAGAGGCATTTTAAGTGGTTTCCTACCATTTTTACACCTTACTAACATTTAATTAGGGGGTTTACCATTAACAAGGCTTTAAGCTACCCTAAGCCAAAACTAGCAATCATACACCATAAAATAAAGCAAGGCAATCACATTATGATCTTCAAGAATCAAATGAATCAGAGATGTACTAACCTTTAGCAAGAAATCTCAGATTTAAGCTCCCAAGCAACACCCTTCAACTTTCTCTCTTGACCTAAGCTTGGAAGAACCCTCAAACACTAACTTTTTTCCATACGAACATGAAAACAAGACATTGCTTGAGATAATAGCTTGGGTGGGCTTAGCTACGAAAATACAACCTTAAAACCAAGGGAAAGCTTCTTACAAGCCTTGAGAACCAAAAATCCATAAAAGACAAACTCATCTTCTTGAGAAGAGAATACCATTTTCATAAAGCTCTTGGAATGGTGATTAATTCTCCTTCACACATAAACCCCAAAATCAACTCTTGGTAAATAAGATTTGAGCTTTGGTATAGAAACCTAAGCTTGGAGAAAGACAAAATACGAGAAAAAGAAGGGAAAAGGGTAACCTCACCATGTCCCTCATTCCCATGTATAAAACAAAGGCCATAAAGGGTGATCACCCCTTTTATTTTAAAATGGGTCAAACTACAACATAAGCCCCCAAGGTTTTCCCCTTTTTGAAAAGGTCACCTACCAAGCCCAAACAACTCAATTCTCATCCAAACAAGCCAAAACTGGGCCCAAAGGGTCTAATTATTCAATCCAACATGAAGGTCCATAACATGGGTCAACGCCCATATATTGACTCAAAAATTTGGGTCATTACAACTCTCTCCTCCTAAAAAGAAATTTCGTCCTTGAAATTAAACAAATAGAGGAGATGCAACCATCTCAAAACCAACCTTTACCCAACTCACATTACTGGACTCCTCAACATCCCTCTCCTGAATCCCAACGATTTATTCCCAACAATCAAACTATACTCACATCGAACCATAAGGCAGAACAACATAAGGTAACCTCAAGCAATACTGCTCAGACATCAACTCAAGGGACTCACTTTGGATGAGTTTCATCTCAGTTAACAATCTTCTCTACCATCATCCCCATTTCAAACTCTTAAACTCAAACCATATATGTGTCTGGAATGCGACACCTCCTCAAAGGTATACCACTAGGAACACTCATTGTCTATCATTTACACCACGACCAAACGTTTTCAAGAACAATCAAAACTCCAACAACTGAACTCTACCGCCAACCTATCTTGAATTAACAACCCTTTATACCCGACTTTGCCAACTAAGATTGAACTTGGCACCTCACTTTACCTAAACTTGCCCCAACTTGAACGAAGACTATTCATTACTCAAGCCACCTGATTCCAACAAAAACCGCTACCGCTTACAAACTCTTACTAGCGATCAAAACTCACCCAACTATCCTCGAAGGTTCAAACATTCTTTTCTAAACCAATCACTTAATCCCAATGAACAGTTGTGTTGAAACTCTTACAAGCCCTCAAGGAATTTCAAATGGTTCTTCCAACAAGATCTGTTGCAACACAGACAATTTTGGTTCCACATAACCTTAGCCGATAACCCATATTTCTGTTGTGGTACTTTGATAGTCATCATGTTGTTTTACCATACATGTAGACAACCCATCTCAAAAACTCGGTAGAGCAAACACCCAAATCATAGATCTCAAGATTATATTGACGTACTCATGAGCCCAAACCACTTCACAACTTGTCCTTAAAGTCCAAACATCACCTCAAACACAGTCCTTATCACCACTTCTCTTTAACTTTCACTTGCGATACTCAAATTCTGAACGATCATACAGAAACCTCAAAACTCTTTAACCAATTACAAGATGTCAACCCCGAGAAATCGGGTAATGGTCTTTCACCGTTACACAATGGCTCACGACATCAAACGCCACCACTCTTCACCATACAACCACAAGCATGTCCCAAGGTGAACCACTAGGCAACGACCCCCGTATTCACTTCTTTTTACAAATGCTTCCTCGCTTCCAAAGTCCAGTCAGTGCCATACAACAAGGTGTTGGACACTAATATCGAACTCGATGTCACCTTTATCATGGGTTTTAATCCATGATCAAGAGGTAAGCTCGTTCATTCCTCGAAGAGCACATCAACATCCCCTTAAACATTTGCAACTCTAAAGCCTCATACTCTCAACCCTCGTATCTACTACGTGGTCTAAAAACGTCTTGAAACTTACAAGGTTCTCTTTGAACTAACATCACATGAGTATGTCACTCACACTAGAAAGGTAATGGTTCCTCGCATCTATTACCAACAACCTGGTTCATTTTGAACCATAAAACTTTGAAATGCTTGCTCGAAAACCAAGGCATACGTCGTGCTCACAAGACTAGCTTATACTAAGGATAACATCCACAACTAGGGAGAGAGTAAATCTAACAAGTCTATGGGGACTGTTACCCTCAATCCTCACTCACCATCCACAGTAGAAAAAATTACCTACCAGTAATTACAAATTTGACAAAATAATTAACCCAACATCAACCTTTAGATCTTACCACAACACTTACTCAACACAAACCAAAACCATTGTACAACACAAAAGATCAATTTCCATTAATACAACAATTGTAAGCCAAAAAGAAGCATAGGTACCTGACATATCATCGGTGGCAAAGCTGTCATTTTTGGCTTAAACGGTAGACTGTCTAGCAACAACTCAATTGTTGACTCTAACGGTAGATCTCATAGTACCTCCACCTTGGTGTCTAGATGATGCTCTAGAACCACCTCTAGCAACACTCTGACCATGCCAAGAAGAATTCAACCTTTGAGACTAAGTAGGTGTACCATCATCCGTAACTGGGCAGTCCTTCTCTATATGACCTAGTGCTCAGCACCTATAGTAAACCCTTCGAAGCAAGAAGCATACCCCAAGGTGATGTCGACCAAAATGCTCACAAGCCGATAGAAGCGACACTTCAGTTGAACCATCAATATTCCCTTCTGGAGTAGAAATTAAGCAACCCTATGAACCTCGATCTAGATCCCCGACCGTCCCTTAGTAGCTGATCTAGAGTAGCTTTCTTTAAACCCCTCGAAACATAGAACCTCCTAGACAAAGCTTGAGAAGGACTTATGACGTCCTGGGTCCCCACAACATGGCCTTTAGAGTCCTCAATCTGACTTGGTGTTGAACCCTAAAGTCGCTCAAGTGCCTTTGCACTATTGCCTAGCTCAGAGAATATCCCAAGTGGACCCAATGTCACGTGAATCTGAAGGTCAACCTTCAACCCATGACTAAACCTCTTACACCTCAACTCCTTGGTGGCAACTGACTCTGATGCATAATGGCTTAACCGTAGAAAATCTTGTTCATTCTCAAACATTATCCTGTCGCCCTAAACTAGATATAGGAACTAATCTCTCATCTTATTCATGTAAACCTCAATGATGTACTCATTCCTGAACTCATCCAAGAAGACATCCCATGTCAAAAGTAGGGATTGTATTCCCAACTCAATAGTCTCCTGCCACTCATGTGCGTTACCCTTAAGAACGAATATAATACAATCAAGGTCATCTTCCAAACTTCCCCTCATTTGTCTTAGAATCCTCTGAGTTTCCCTTCATAACTGATCAGCCTTGATTGGGTTATTCTTACCCAAACCTTCAAAATCTTTAGGTCCATAACTGTGAAGCCTCTCAATAAAGGTCCTGCGAGGCATCTCAGATTACCTCAGGAAGGCTTGCACTACTTGCAATAGAGTATAGGTAAGATCATGAAGGTGGCTTACCCCTCCACTTCTTATACCTCTTAGAACACTCGTGTCCCCAATATCCAGGACAGACTCTTTACCGAAGTCCTTCACTTGAGAGACATAGCTCTCCTCATGACTCTCTTAGTCGCGTTAGGCATCACCCGCTATCGAACTTTTTGAAAACACAATGAAACAAGGCAGTATTATTAGGATTCTCATTCTTGGAAGAGTACAACTTAAATTTAAGGGCTTGTATTCACTAGACACCTTACCTAGACCTCTATACCACCTCAAGGTTTCCTAGAATCAGCTAAACCTAAGCTCTGATACCATTAAATATAATACCCTAATCCGAAACTGAATCTAAAGTACTACATTCGGGTTACCAAAAATTGACCCATCAAATTTCCAATTTAAAAACTATAGTTTAGACATCATTTAAAACATCCATAAATCCATGAACGTAAATAAGCATTAAAATTAAGTTTACAAAATGGGAGCTCTAAGTTTAAAACACCGTATTCCAAGATAATATTTCAAGAGAGTTTACAAACTCAATAACTAGTAAGGTTCTATGAATACAAAGGCCCAAAACTAAATACTAAGTATTGTACTCTAAAGCAAAGTGGTGCTAGGAATCCCTTCTTGATGTGCTCCTCCAAGGGGGACCAGTTAACCTACGCATGGAAAAGCACATCTGCACGTTGAGCTAACAAAGCTCAATGGTACATTTTTACTCTACCATAATTTGTGATTATCATAAAATAAGCATGCAAGATTAATATAGTCTAGAGAGCATAGATAAGGCTTTACAATCTATGAGTTATCATCTAGCCTACACTAGCTAGAGTTCTTAGATCGCCTATCTGAAGGCATAATTAAGTCAACAACAAGTCATACATACTTCTACAAAGCTTTGCCATACTTGAGGTCACATAGCCTATCGAGACACTCGAGCTCACACAGCCTATCGAGTTAATACATGTCGTACCCTGATCACTCAGCCATCGGGTGTATAAGCCATAATCTATAACATCCCCACGGCATATATAAATACATTCGTACATTACCTATATAATGGATAACGAAGTCCTACTTTACCCATGTTCACACAGTTGTTAGGTTAACTATGTTCACACAGTCATCGGGTTAAATAGAGCATATTCGGATCACCATAGCCATAGATACATCTTAGACATACTTGGATCATATTAGCCACAAGCAGTCTTTACCTGAGGTCACTCAGCCTATCAAGTTACTCGAGCTCACTTAGCCTATCGAGTTTATACCTTATCCGGATCACCATAGCCATAGATAGGTTTTTAACTGTACCTAGATCACTCAGCCAAATTACACATCCCTTATATAGGTATCGTAGTACTGACTCTAGGACATTCAAATTCCTTTACCATAACAAGATAACACATGCTCCCCAAGCATTCATACACTTCACCAAGAGGTAAGTGGCACCAAGCCAAGCCATCACAAATGCCCCAAGGCATAACACTAACCATCATAGTTATCTTGATTCACCGCTTACGAAGTTATTACACGTTAGAAGCCCATTGGTCATAGACTTTGAATTATCAACCCCTCAAATTCATTTTCAACATTTATAGACAGATTTCCCAATGGGTACCGATACCCACCTAGGAGTATCGGTACACTTCTGCGGGTACCGATACCCACCCTATATGTATCGATACACTGCTTCGTACATAAAGAGGTTCAACCAGTAACCCCATACCGGTACACAAGGAACGTGTATCGATTCTCCATTGGTACCGATACACTCCCAAGCATACCGACACACATTTTAGCTATAGGAATTTTGGTAGAACGGGGGTATCGATACCCTCTTTAGAAGTATCAATGTGCCCTTTAAGAATCATCTGTGTTCATCATTTTAACGCAGGGTACTGATACTCATTCAACCCGTATCGGTACTCAAACCCATAATTCATTTTTTAGAGTTCGCAAATTATCTCCAACACCCCCAAACCCTTATGGAAACACCACAAAACAAACCTACAAGTTATGAGAGGTATTTTAAGTGGTTTCTTACCATTTTTACACCTTACTTACATTTAATTCGAGGTTTACCATTAACAAGGCTTTAAGCTACCCTAAGCCAAAACTAGCAATCATACACCATAAAATCAAGCAAGGCAATCACTTTATGATCTTCAAGAGTCAAAGGAGCCATATATGTACTGACCTTTAGCAATAAATCTCAGATTTAAGCTCCTAAGCAACAATCTTCAACTTTCTCTTTTGACCCAAGCTTGAAAGCACCCTCAAACACTACCTTCTTCCCATACAAGCATGGAAACAAGAAAATAGTTGAGATAATAGCTTGGGTGGGATAGCTATGAAAATGCAACCTTAAAACCAAGGGAAAGCTTCTTACAAGCCTTGAGTACAAAAAACCCATAAATGACAAACTCATTTTCTTGAGAAGAGAATACCACTTTAATGAAGCTCTTGGAATGGTGATTAATTTCTCCTTCACACATAAACCCCAAAATTAACTCTTGGTAAGTAAATATGTGAGCTTTGGTATAGAAACCCAAACTTGTAGAAGGAAAAATAGTGTAGGAGAAGAAAAGGGAAAAGATGAAGGGAAATGGGTGACCTCACCATGTCCCCCCATTCTCATGTATAAAACAAAGGACATAAAGGGTGATCAACCCTTTATTTTAAAATAGGTTCAAATTACAACATAAGCCCCCAAGGTTTTCCCTCTTTTCCGAAAAGGTCACCTTCCAAGCCCAAACAACTCAATTCTCATCCAAACAAGCCCAAACTTGGCCCAACGGGTCTAATTATTCAATCCAACATGAAGATCCATAACCCGGGTCAACGTCCATATGTTGACTCAAAAATTTGGGTCTTTACAATTCGAGTTGAGTTGGGTATGTATCTAATCGAGTATATGTAGAATTATTGATATATTCTTGTTACAAATGTAGTTTTTGTTTGTCAATCTTATCATTTATACTCAATTTCAACTCTTACCATTCAATGTTTCGGATTCAACCCTTATTAAGGATGACAATTTAACACGAGCTGAACCTATAAGACTTTAAAGTTTATAACTTGAATCTCGTATTGTGGCCATTATCGAGTTTAACTGACTGTTTTTTATTTTTTTAAATAAAATTTTACATAATTTCTAAGAAGGTAGAATTTTATTTTACGAAATTAAAATTAGACTATGTAGAAATTATTTAATAAAAAATATTTTATCATATTTATTTATTTAATTATGGATTAAAATTATTTTAGGTATATTTTACTTGTTTATTTAATTGGATATTTGAATTTTTGACTTTGATATTTAATTAATATCATAAATTAAATAAAAGACCAAATCAAATAAACAAGTAAAAAATAAAAATTATACATATATATATAAGTTGGCTTGAAACAGAGAGAATAACTTGATTTTATAATACTTCATTTCAAATATTTTTTAAATAAAAAATTATCGAATCACATATGAAGATCTTTTAAAGGAAAAAAGTTGATATTAAATCATTAAGAGTTTAATAAAGGTTGTTTTTAATCAAACATAAAAGGAGAATAAAACATAACATATTTACTATTTATCGTATTACTAAAAGATAAATAATAATAATAAATTATTTGTTCATTTTGGCTCTATTATCGGGTCAAATTGGGATGATGTTCGGATCAAATTTGAGCAAATTAAATTCATATTGCTTTCGGTTCGAGTTATTTTCAGTTTGGTTTACTTGCGGTTCGGGTTGATTTTTAGTTCAACTAAATTTCGGGTCAATTTTTGTTTGTTTTTTTAGTTCAGATCAAATTTAAACCATCATGTTCGAGTTGATTTCTAGTCAGATAAATCCATTATGTTCTCGAATCTCGGGTCAAATTTGACAATTAAATTATTAACCTCATATTTTATAATAAACGGATAATGCATCGTAACTTTTGTTTGCTACTCTTCTTTAATTGTATATTATCATGGGACCATAATCTCACTAGCGAAATTATGCGATCCTGGTCGATAAACTCTAGTCGGTCAACTAAGTTAGCCTTCAAAAATAAGCAAAGAGCTTAGAAACGAGCAGAAGTTAAGACATGGAAAGACCAAAAGATAGGGTATGAGTGAATGTTTTTTATTACTCAAAAGAAGATTGGATAACAAATGAGCTGACGGTGACCCACTATTTATATGCGAACCATCTTGCATCTAACAGTTGAGAATAATACAAATAAATGGCTAAAATTAGTGCCTAGATGGATGCTATCTATCTATGGAAACATAATCCTTATCTATAAAGTTGCCAACTTTCTTTCCATAACTGGTGGGGGATGAATGCTATATTTGTTGCAATCTGGTTCCCAAGAATACTTTCCATGGTTAACTTGGTTAATAAAATGATCATTGATTAGCTTGCTTGGGCTGAATGGTGCTGGACAGGCCCAGAGTTTAGACAAAACCTTTTGAGCTGCATGTAGTGTGCTGGATTTGGCATTTTGGTGTTAGTCTCAATCATGACCTGGTCATCTGCAACAATATGCTAATACTTCCGGCTTATGGAATTTTTTTCGGGTATATATATCTTCAGAAAGCTATAAGATTGAGGCCCGAAAGTGATTTTACACACATTTTCAAAGGAGGAAGACTACAACAAACTCTTTATTTTCACACACCGGAGGACGAGATTGATCCCTCTAAAGGTCTTCATTTCTAGTGTAAGGAGCATTATTCATCTTCTTCATATGCAATTTTATACTCTTTGTCAATAATGGAACTTCCAAGGTGGACTTTTTCATGTTGATTTTTGGGACGAAATGTATTAACTATACACAATTTTGGCAAGTATTCCCACCTGACAGAGATTATCCTACATAATCTGTACTACTTGAAAAAATATATTATGATATTAACTTCTAGACTTTAGGACTCAAATGTTCTGATTCTGACACTCTTGTTAATCAATGAACTTTTCTGGACCAAACAATATTTGGATTTCTAGAAAGTGAGATATCACATTTTGAGGTTCTTAACTTCTTATTCTTTACCAGAAAATGTCACATTTTCTCTCCGCCACTTTTTTCTCTCATTTTGCACTATCGAGGAGCTTCCTCTCGGATGACTCCAACGTCAACGAAAGCCGGTAACTCTCTACCAACCACCTTCCCCTAGTCCTCTTGTCTTAGGAGGCATTTTCCTATCCTTCCCTAGTCATCGTTCTTGTTTGGGATTCCGATTAATAGTTTATTGGTGGCCACTCTTCTCGACGTCTTACGATCCTTCTCAGGAGTTACGGTGGTTCGGAAGGTAAAAAAAATTTCTCTGTTGGTTGGGGTTTCTGAGAGTCTAGGTGCGTCGCTAGAGTACCCTTATCGGGTCCATCGTCGATCTATTTTTCCTTCCCCCGATGATTTTCCATGCCTTTCGGCCGCCTCTTAAGCCCTCTTTCTCCACGATGTTTCTTACCTGTTGGAAGCCCCTAAGCCCTATTTCAATTGATGTTGCTTTCAAAGTTAGGTTTTGTTTGTGTCTTTTTCTCGACAGTGGGCATTGATGGAGGAGAAAGGTCGCTCCGATGGTGTTATCATTTTTGGTCAAAACAATATTTGATGGTGTTATCACTTATTGCTATGATATATTTTATCTAATGACGATATCTAAACTTTAGAGGTTAAATTAAAAGTTTATCTCTTTTATTAACGTATCGCGTCATGTCTTTAACGTCTTATTGGCTAAAATGTTATAAATCAATAACATAAATGATCAAAATGTCAATTTTTTAAAATTTATAAGTAAAAGTAAACACTTATGAAACATATGTTCAATTCCTGAAGTTGTAAACAAAATAAATAAGGGTGGGTGGATCACCCTAATAATGAGTCTATATAAAACTCGACCCAGACTAGTCAATTAATGAATCTAATACCAATGATTATATTAAAAATATATTTTAATTTAATTTACTTATAAAATAGCTTCAGTTACGTACAACTATATTTATATACAAATATAAAAATTTTAAACTATTAATTTGGTTGAAAACACTAAATTTCATGATTATAAATATGTAATTGAAAAACAAATGTGATACAAAAAAATTCAATTTAAATTAATAATATATAAATTAAGCATAAGACCCTGTTTAATTTAAATATAATTTTTTGTCAACCAAAAATAAATATTTAGTTCAATTTATTTGTTAAGTGTTGTGTCAACACCTAAATCATAGGTTCAAATCCACTTAAATAAATATAAATTTTAAAAATTATCTTTCATTAACTACAATTTAACCTACTTACAAAATGTTGTCAACCATAAATCAAGTATACTTGGCTCAAAGGTTACATATGCCATTATCTCATGACCCAAGTTTGAGTGCTGATTCTACTCTAATTACCTATAATTCTCACCACTAAAATAAATCCTAATACAAAATTCTTTATACTTTAACAAATAATATATTTAAATTTGAACATTCAATATGTAACTGTTACCAATGACATCTTGAATGATAAAAATTATTATAAATGTCTAACTGAAACAAAAGAAATTAATGCAACAAAATTCCGAAAACATGGGGGGACAGATATATTCTCAGCCATTCAGTGCAACAAGCACCATAAAATGAACTAAAAGTTCCAATACACCTTAACCAGCATAACACTGTCGCCAAGAACCTTTGTTCTCAAGGGAGACCTGAGGCGCCAGCAGACCCAGCACCACCAAAACCACCCCCGCCGCGACCAAAGGCAGGCCTTGAACCAGGGCCCTGTGTGCTCACAATAAATTATATCAGTTTCCGAGGAAAATAACCACATTCATATGACTGATGCCTAAGCATGAACATCAATATTGGATGGCTTCTTCAAATAAAAGAGATCATTCAAGCAATCATATGCGAAAAGCTGGCATTCTCTAGAGTGAAACAACCACGCAGCATATCTTAAGAACAATTCCCTTCAAAACAGTCTAGGGGTAGGGAGGATGAAACTATATGGTTGAACATTCAATTAACAACTCAAATTCAAAATTAAGCTGGTACAACAAAACATGAAAATACCAAAAGAGCAAACAAATGATTCCACACTCCACCAAAAACTCAAATAAGTAAACAACATAAACCTTGCACACAATCTGAACTTTATCAACAATTCATTCAAATCAAGTGATGACAAGGAAACAAGCAACAGTCTCGTGCAAATATTTGGTTACATTCAAATGAAAATGTAGAAGTTCCACAATTGTTCCAAGAAACATTACCCTGAAAGAAGGCTGATAATCAGCAGGAGCACCTCCCTTGTCACCAAAATCACCTCCTCGTGGACCTCCACGGTAACCATCTCTGTCACCAAATCTCCTCTCACCGTCACCAAAGCGCGGTGGACCACTGGTTCACAACAAACAAAAATCTCAACAAACCTATAAAAAAAACCATTTGCATTAAATCAAATAAATGGAACTCAAACTATTACCGTGGGCGGCTATCAGAAGGTCCCATGGGACGACCACCGGGCCTAGTTTGTTTCTTCAGAGTAGCGGGAACAATCTCAGAGGGAAGATTAAGGTAAGTCCTCAGAAACTCAATGCCATCATTGGTAAGGTACCAGTAATAATGCATCCAAGCAAAAGTTTCACGGACGTATTCCTTGGATTTGAAGCTTTGCATCAGCTTTATTACTTGAAGATTCGGAACATCGATTTCTGGGTGCTTCGCCAAGTTGTAATTTTTCTTGGCGTAGCAAACACCCTCTGGTGAAATACATAAAACCCAGATTTTGAATCCAGATTCGTAAACAAATACATGGGTTGATTGAAATGGGGATGGAATTTTATTTGTTTACCTTGGAAGAGGTACTTGGATATCTCCCGGCGGTTCTTTTCTGGGATGATCTAGAAAACAAGAAAACAAACATATTAAGAACATTTTATTGCAACCAGTTTCTGTGAAACCAAACAAGATGTATGAAACAGAGAAAACTTACCATGTTCGTGATGAGATTAGAGGCGGAGAAGGGGGCGGCTATCTGTTCTAAGGAGGAGGCCTTCAACTCTGGTATAATAGATAAATGAAAACCCTACTTTAGAAGCTATTATAGTGTCTTCTGTTTAGAATTCATTTTGGGCTTTTGGTACATTTCTCCTTAGGTTTATGGGTTTAATATCGTTTTGGGCTATAATAATTTTTTTCTAAATATTTTAATTTGATTTGAATTCTAAATTTATTGATAAGGAGTTAATTGCATCACACATTCTCAACAAAAAAAAAATTGGTCTCCTAAATTTTGAATATTTCAATTTCTTCCCTAAGCTATAGCCTCCTCCTCCATTCTAATTGGTCTCTAATTTTTTGAACGTTTCAAATTATCTTTTTTTTGGATAAATGAAATTCTTATTCATCCAAAAGAACCTCCTTCGTACAACCTCAAACGTACCCCGCCTTTACAATCAACTCTCAAATACAAACAAACAAAAGAACAAACAAATAAACTAAGTCTATATCACCCATTCAACAATTAAGAAAATATCAGAACAAGTTATATTTTTACTGCTCAAGAACCTCAATCTAACATCCTGCTTGACAAGGGAAACAACGCTAGCAATCTGTCTAGGCCTCTTCCCATGCAATCTACTATTTTTTTCTGCCAGATATAGTAATTGAAATTACACCATGCAAGCCGAATCAAAGTAACATATAGAGATTTACCCTTCCCATACTTTTGCACCCAATCAAACATCTCCGTCCAATAACAATGAGAAACATGAATATTACAAGCCTGCAAAATAAACTTCCATACCTCAATGGAAAATTCACACTCCACAAATAAATGATTATGAGTCTCCAGAGCAGCATCACACAAGATACATCCAGGAACAACATGGCATCCCAACGCAACATTCAATCCTTCGTTGGAAGTCTATCAAGCACTACTAATCAAGAAATAAACGAATAACAGGGGATAGAAAGCCCTCCCCAAGTAATCTTGAACCATGAGCATTCCCTTGTTTAAAACCTCATAATTTCCCAAACCTTCTGAGCCTTAAAGCTGCCTTGCAAGTCCCAACTTGAGCCAATAGATCCCTAAGCTTTATTATCAAATTATCGTTTATGACACATTGTGATACGCGAATTTTGACCGGGCTAATAAATAAATAAATAGTAAAGAAATAAATCCAATATTATAATAACCCAAATAAATATATAATAGTCCACAGTCCATTTACATATCCATTACATTTCAAAAGCCTACAAGCCCAAATTTTTTACAATCAAAAGTCCATTTTCGGATACCCAAAATAAACCAAATTCTCGCCCAGATACAAGCTTTATCGGATAAAAGCCCAAACAAACAAACATGGCCCACCCAAACTGGCCACGTGGCGTCCAGGGAGTGGTCAATTACCCTCTCATGCGGATTCAGCCACAATGACATCATCTTTATCAGCTGTTATAAATAGAGAGAGGGAAAAATTAATAGGAATAATGATCCAATTATTGCAGCAATAATTAAGGAAAGAGAGAGAGAAGCCGAAGGGTTTTACCTGAGATCGATGAGACATCTGGAAGCTGAAAGTTCGTAGGAGAAGATCACCATCGTCGAAGCCACGTCGTCACTAGATCTACACCGTTTTTTCAAAAGGCAGTCCTCTGTACGATCCTTTTTATTTTTCTGCAATAAAAATAAAATGTTAGATTTAGGTAAAAAAAAACTAAAAAAACAGTAAAGGGAAATAATAAAAAGGACATAGGAGTTTATTTAAGTCCGCCTGAGGTCTGTTTCGAGGTCGTCAGAGTGAGTTTAGGTTTCGGTTAGAGTCGAAAATGATAGAAATGTGGCAGTTTTGGGTAGATCTAGGGGGAGTCGGGAGATCCTGTCGGATCGGGTAGTTTAGGCCAAATTGGGGTGATTTTTTTTTATATTTTAGGGTTCTGGCACGGTGGTTGAAAATTGCCTCACGATGGAGGACTGTGGCCACAATTAGGTTAGGGGTGATCAGAGTTTCAGAGGTGGTCGGAGGTATAAGGTTGGCCGGAGAAGATGACCAGAGACGATCACCGTAGATAGTCGGCGTCGCCTTTGGCGGATGGTGAACAGATTAGGTAACCGGAGTAAAGCGAAGCTAGATCTAAAGGTGTTTGGCTAAGGTAGTTGTTGCGCGTAATAAGTGCTACGCAATTGTGCAAGTATACACGTTGCAAGTTATAGTATAAAAGATATCGTCTCCACAGGGATTGGTGCTACTTCAAGAATCTAGTCTCTTGCACTGTAAAAAGTAAAAACACAAATAAAGTAAAAGAATAAATAAGATCAAATGAGAGAGAGATAGGCCAGGTTATCGTGAGTTGAGGTGTGATAGCCGATTGGATCGTCTTGGTAAAAGAGTGCACGGGTAACTCAGTTACCGTGACAACTTGCACAACGGGGTTGCCTTGGCAACTAATCGATGGTTGCCTGGGCAACTAGTTGGGAAACTTCTTGGGCGTCTGGGCAGCAACCTTCAAGGTTCGACAGAGCGTTCTTCAATGGTTTCTTCTTATCCCTAAGTTGAAACTCTAGCTACTTGTGCATGCCTTGATAATACATCCCTGCGTGAATCAAAGGTGAACAACAATCAATCTTGCGCTCCTCTTAGCCGTTGAAATCCTTAACTTATTCCTAAGCCGGATTAATCTTCACCATCAATAGATTGAATAAAGATCATATTCATTCGTTTCTTGAATCTAACTCTCCCGATATTAGATAAATAGATGAAGTTACGAGATCCTTTCCCAATTCACTCGCAAACAAGAATAAGAACCAAGAATGAATAAACCTTGAATAGAAAAGTGCAAACTCTTATTACCTAAACAAAAACCAATAGTTTCTCACAACCACAAAACACAATAACCATAGCCAAATAGATTTAGTTCATGGCTAGGTTCCAAAGAAACACAAGATAAATAATCCCTAGCATAAACCCAATCGAACAAGAAAGAAAAGGATGAAGAATGAGGCTTGTCAAAATCCTCCTTGCCCTAGATGCTTGTCGAAAATTCTCTCCTCTTGCCCTCCTTGGACTTGTCGAAATTCCCCTCTCTTTGCTCTCCATGGATTGTCGAAATCTCTTTCCTATTTATAGGGCTAGGGCAAAGTCCTTCTTTGAGGAGGAAGTTAAGTTGGAATTAAATTATCTTTAAAGAATATAATTCTTTATTATAATTGTATTCCTACTAGAACTTCTCCTATCTTCTTGGAATTTAATTCTTCTTTAATCTCTGCATGGCAATCAAATTCCTTTGGGTTTGGGCTTTGCTCCACGTCATATTGGGCTTGTTTAGTCATCAATTTCGACTACCATATCACCTTTGCTCTTGTCGACAATTGCCATGGCAACTGGCTCGGTGTCTCCTTCATGTATTGCCCTGGCAACTAGCTCGGCATATCCTTCATGCATTGCCCTGGCAACTAACTCTAGCCTTGCTTTGGCAAGTGATCCTGCACATGCATACAAAACACACCAAAGCAGCATCTTTTCCCACAAAAACTACCAAGTTATGTAATCAAGCTCAACGATGGAAGGAAACATGGATTAATGCATGAATGGCTAATTATGCAACTAATATGAGCCTAAGTCTAACAATAATATGAGTAAAAAGGGTAAGAAAAATAGTACTTTTGAACACTTATCACACCCCCAAACTCGCACTATTGCTTGTCCTCAAGCAATGCAAACTCATAATTACCTGCCAAGACTTCAATTTTCACAAACTTAGCTTTGAACTTGATTTCAATTCTCTGAACCGGGGCACAAAGTATGATTTGCTTTTTATTTTTCGGAAAACTTAGGAGTTACTCGGAATCAAACTATAATGCTTGTGAGTGTGTGCAGAGTTGTGTGCAAGTTGATTTTTCGGATTCTATGCAAACAATAGGTTTTCAAATTACTTCATTGGGTTCTTTTTAACATGTTTTAACTAGAGCCAGTTTGGGGCACCTCTAGTGTTTTGTTTTTAATTTTATTCGACTAGAGCCGGTTTTGGGCACCTCTAGTGATTCCATTATTTTTAGCACATACTAGAGCCAGTTTCAGGCACCTCTAGTGATCAAAATTTTTTTAGCACATGCTAGAGCCAATTTCGGGCACCTCTAATATTCATCCAATTTTTATTCTAATCCCCCAATTTGTTAATTATCAACCTAAGTTTACTAGGATTCCTTAAATCAATCAAACCACAACAGTGTTTCATCAAATTTAGCATCATAGTAAAATTCTAAGTTTTTCCATGGTTATCCTAGAATAAAAATTCTATCAATTAAGTGCATTGGCAAAGTCATTATCGAATATTCATCAAATCTAAGCAATTCTTGTTCCAATTAAAGGCATGGCAAGCAATTTATGTATCCTAAATGTAATACTTAAGATGAATGTAACTAAACATGGTAACTACTAATAACAATCCCCCCCAAACTCGAGTGAGGCATTGTCCTCAATGTATGCTTTAAAGAAAAATAAAACTAACGAAAAATAAAATGCATACGAGGACTTACTCCGAGAGTTCGTCATCGTAGATGATTAGTTTCCTTTTGGTCGGTGTCTTGATTCTCTTGCTTGAGCGTGATGGTTGTTTTCTTGTTTGCGGTGGTGGAATCGATCCTAAATGCGGGGTTGTCCTCATCGTCCTCTTCATCAATGTTATTGGCTTTTCGCTTGGAGGATTCAATTGGTGCGGTCTTTGTTGGTTCAATGGAGGACTCGTCGAATCTGAAAAAACAGAAAATGATTCTGTAGAAGTTGATTCAGGCATAGGTGCTTTACCTTTGGCTTTTTCAGTGGTTGCCGAGATGTCTTTAGCTTTGGTTGCCGTGGCATTTTCAGGGTTGGTTGCCATGGCATCAGCTTGTGCAGGCACGATGTAGGTTGCCGTGGCACCATCTTTTGCGATTTTTGGGGCAAGGATCTCGGCAGGAAAGATTGGGAACGGCAGGCGACTGTCCGGGTACCTTTCTAGGATGACTTGGGTGATGACATTGTTGTGCTCCTTCATGTACCGCATGAACATTAGTTGCCGGTCTTCAATTTGCCTTAGGTGGCTTGCCAATGGGTGCAAAAGTGCTTCAAAGTGTCCCGGGGTTGATGGCGAGTTGCCCGGGTGTTAGGTGCTTGGGCATTATGGATTGTCAGGCGCGGGGGGAGTTGCCGTGGCAATTGGAGGCCTTAAAGAATCTCCTGGTGCCTCTCCCATTAGCTTTCGAATTAGTGCTTGATTCCAACCAGACTTGGGTAGGGCCTTTTCATCGGTGGACTCACTTGGGACATGCATCTCCTTGCAAAGATTAGAAATTAAGCAAGGGAAGAAAAGAGAACCCTTATCTTTTGAGCTACATACAAAAATCTCATAACAAATAATTTTTCCAATGTTAATGATGCGATTATGCAAAATAGAATGTATGAGCAAAAGGCGTGGTATATCAACGATAGTATTGTGTGTGGTGGGCATTAAAAAAGTTTTAACAAACTTATTCCATAGTTTTGCCTCAAGTTTAAGCCAAAAAGCGATTTACCGTGCCCTTGTATTTCTTGTCGTTCCAATGAGTTCCGGTTGAGTGAGTTCTTGAAGCACCTTGTCGAGTTGCTTGGGAGTGATTTGATCAACGAAGGCTTGATGCTCGTCCTTCTCAATGTAAAGCCCGTAAAAGGTGTTGACGCGTTTTGGGACTTATGAGTATGGCCTTGTCACGAACAAAAACATAAGGATTATCCGGGTTAGGTGAGTAAGCATAGAATTCTCTTACCCATGAGATGTTACCGGTTCGGTTGATGGCAAAAGATTTGCCACTTTTGATGTGCAATCCTCTCGAAGATGAATGGTTCAAGGCCGAAATCTTGATGAGAGTTGGAGTATTCAAAGCCTTGTTCTTCATGAATATTCCGGCTTTCAAACTTGGATTGAAATCTTTCTTGAACCACCGATGTAGCAAACTTCTTGTATCTTGGTTCTTTGGAGGAACTTGGATGAACTAAAAATTTAATCTTGGATGCCATGGATGATCTTGGTTGTGAGTTTTGTAAAAACAAAGAAAAGAAAAGAAACTAAAAAGTTGCAAGATAGAAAGTAGGAATAAGTTAAGGGTGATAGGTTTCATAGAAAAGATAGGTGGGTGGGATTAGGGGAAAACGAAAAAGGGTTTAGGGTGAGGGAGAAGTTGACGACAAGGGGTTGTGAATAGGGTGAATTGGAGGCTTTATATAAGCCTTAGATTCAGCCCATTAGTTTCCTTGTTGAAGATGTTTTCCTACTTGGATTAAAATTCCTCTTTATCTTGAACTTTTTTTTCCTACAATTCAAAAACAAATCAAATAAGGATTAAAATTAAAGATAAAATAATAAAGAAAATAAATAAAGATGTGTAATAGGATTCTTAAATAAAAAAAATCTATCCTAAAGGAAATTACTAATAATCGGAAATATATAAAAAAAATTGAAAAAATAAAATAAATAATTAATCGAAAATAAAAATAAAAATAAATAAATAAAGATAAAAATAAAAATATCAAAAGGGAGAGCATGCTCATGCATCTCCTAAGTTGACCACTTCCTTGTTACGTTCCACATGTGCACCATTGTAGTGCTTCAATCTTTGTCCATTAACTTTGAATTCATGGTTGTCAGAGATGGACTTGATTATCACAGCACCATGGGAGAATGGTTTGACGACTTCGAATGGTCCCGACCATCTTGATTTCAGCTTTCCCGGGAAAAGTTTTAGCCAAGAATTGAATAAGAAAACTAGTTGCCCTGGCGTGAATTGCCGCGGCAATAGTTTCTTGTCGTGCCATCACTTTGTTTTCTCCTTGTAGATTCGTGCATTGTTATAGGCGAGTGCACGGAATTCTTCTATCTCATTGAGGTCCAACAAACGCTTTTGTTCGGCACTTTCCCAATCCATGTTTACGGTCTTGATTGCCCAGTATGTCTTGTGTTCGATTTCCACGGTAGATGGCATGTCTTGCCATAGACAAGTCGGAAGGGGGACATACCTAAGGGTGTTTTGAATGCAGTGCGATATGCCCAAAGTCGTCATCTAGTCTTAATGACCAATCCTTCCTAGAGGGATTTACAACTTTCTCGAGTATACCCTTCAATTCCGGTTGGAAATTTACGCTTGCCCGTTGGTTTATGGGTGATATGCCGTGGCGATCTTGTGTGATATGCGAAGCATTGCAACATCTTGGCAATTAGTACATTGTCAAAATGCTTGCCTTAAATCGCGATAATTGCTCTCGGTATCCCAAACCGTGTAAATATGTTTTTCTGCAAGAATCGTTACACGGTCTTGGAATCGTTGTTGGGAACTGCAGCTGCCTCCACCCATTTAGACACGTAGTCGACGGCAAGTAAGATGTAGAGGTTGCCGAATGAAGATGGGAAATGTCCCATAAAATTGATCCCCCATACATCGAACAATTCCACCTCTATGATGTTCTGGAGCGGCATCTCATGTCGTCTAGAGATATTGCCCGTCCTCTGGCAACGATCACATTGCTTGTAAAAGTCTTGGGCATCTTTGTACAATGTTGGCCAATACAAACCGGATTGCAAAACTTTAGCCGCGGTACGAGTTCCTCCAAAATGTCCTCCATAGGGTGAAGAATGGCATTGCCGGAGTACATTCTGTTGCTCTTCTTCAGGGACACATCGGCGTATGACCTGATCTGAACATTATTTAAACAAAAGAGGCTCGTCCCAAAAGTAATGCTTAGCATCATGGCAGAACCGCTTCTTCCCTTGGTGAGTAAGGCCATAAGGTAAAATACCACAAACAAGGAAATTAACTAAATCCGCGTACCAGGGTATTACCGAGGCATGTGCTACCGTGGCGACTGCTCCCAGAATTGCCGAGGCGTGCGCGTCAAGGGCTACTGCGGCGTCGAGAGTTGTCGAGGCGTGTGCATCCATGGTTGCCGAGGCATCGAGGGTTGCCGAGGCATGCGCGTCTATGGTTGCCGAGGCAACTAAAATTTGTTCATCCGGGAATGCATCGCATATCTCTAGATCTGCGTCCTCCTCCCTGTTGGGTTCTAAACGTGATAAGTGATCGGCCACTTGATTTTCTGTTCCTTTCCTGTCATTAATTTCAATGTCAAATTCTTGTAAAAGTAATATCCAACGAATCAAACGAGGTTTAGCATCCTTTTTAGCAAATAGGTATTTGATTGCCGAATGGTCCGTATGAACAATTACCTTTGTACCAATCAAATAGGATCGAAACTTGTCAAATGCGAAAACTACAGCTAGTAACTCTTTCTCCGTTGTTGTGTAATTCACTTGAGCACTATTAAGAGTTTTACTAGCGTAGTATATCACATGGAAGGTCTTACGTGCGTTGACCTAGGATTTTGCTCCTACCGCGAAATCACTTGCATCACATATGAGCTCAAAAGGTAGCGTCAATGCGGTGGAACGACAATGGGTGCCGAGGCAAGCTTTTCTTTTAAGGTTTCGAATGCTTGGGTGCAAGAATCATCAAAATTGAAGACTTTATCCTGTTCAAGCAAATTGCACAAGGGTTTAGTGATTTTAGAAAAATTATGAATGAGCCTTCTGTAAAAACATGCATGTCCAAGAAAGCTTCGAATTCCTTTAACCGAACTTGGTGGGGGTAATCTCTCGATCACGTCCACCTTGGCTTTGTCTACTTCAATTCCCTTGGATGAAATCTTGTGGCCGAGCACTATTCCTTCATCTACCATAAAATGGCATTTCTCCCAATTGAGGACTAGATCAGTTTCTTCACATCTTGCCAACACCTTCTCTAAATTGCCGAGGCAACTGTCGAAGTCATTACCAAAAACAGAAAAATCATCCATGAAGATCTCAAGGAAGTCTTCGACCATGTCTGAAAAGAGTGCCATCATGCATCTTTGGAAGGTTGCCGGGGCATTACACAATCTGAACGGCATCCTTCGAAAGGCATAAGTACCGTATGGGCATGTGAAGGTTGTCTTTTCTTGATCTTCTGGTGCTATGGCAATTTGATTGTAACCTGAATAACCATCAAGAAAACAATAAAAGGGTTTACCTGCAAGACGGTCAAGCATTTGATCAATAAAGGGTAATGGGAAGTGATCTTTCCTGGTGGCTTTGTTTAGCTTTCGATAATCCATACAAACCCTCCAACCGGTCACAGTCCTCGTTGGAATGAGTTCATTATTTTCATTATTTATCACTGTTATACCTCCCTTTTTCGGTACACATTGTATCGGACTTACCCATGTACTATTAGAGATAGGGTATATAATGCCGGCGTCAAGCCACTTGATGATTTCTTTCATTACAACCCCTTTCATGGCATGATTCAGTCTCCTCTGGGCCTCAATTGAAGGTTTGTGATCATCTTCCAAGAAAATCTTGTGCATGCACACTGCCGGGCTAATTCCCTTCAAGTCGGCAATTGTCCACCCTATTGCCTTTTTGTGTAGCTTCAACATCTCGATCAGCTTCTTTTCCTGCTCAGGCTGTAACTTAGAAGAAATAATTACAGGCAATGTATTATCGGTTCCTAAGTATGCATATTTTAGTTGCTTTGGCAATTGTTTCAGCTCAAGAATCGGTGGTTGTTCAATAGAGGGTTTTTCGAGCTTACCTTTCTTACCTGAGTAGTCGAGTGGTTCAAAGTATGTACCTGGTCGATTGACTAGCCAATTTGCCTCTTCTTGTTGTTCCTCATCGATCGGTTCTTCATACTCCTCAGGTTCCTCTTGATCGGCAATGTAGTTGCTGAGGCAACTAGATTCCTCGTTGAAGTTAAACTCTGCCGTGGCATGAAGAAGTTGGCATTCTTTTGGATCATCGGCATGCCTTAGTGTTTGGAACACATTTAGTTTAACTTGCTGGTCATTCACCCTCATTGTGATTTCTCCCTTTTCAACATCGATCAAGGTTCTCCCTGTTGCTAGGAATGGTCTCCCGAGAATGATGGGTGCATGCTCATCTGCTTCACAATCCAAGACAATAAAGTCAGCGGGAAAAATAAATTTATCAACTTTTACCAGTATGTCCTCGATTTTCCCTACGGATGCACATAGGATCTGGCTGCTAGCCGCATAAGATAACTGTTGTAGGTCTTGCCTTCCTGATTCCTAGTTTCTGGAAAACCGATTTAGGCATCAAGTTTATGCTAGCCCCAAGGTCGCATAATGCTTTCCCGACATAGTGATTTCCAATGGAACAGGGTATTGTGAAACTTCCGGGATCTTTCAACTTGGGTGGCATACGATTGTGCAACATTGCCATGCATCCCTCTGTTGCGGCAACAGTTTCAAACTCTCTTAGCCTTGTTCTCTTGGACACAATGTCTTTAAGAAACTTGGCATAGTTTGGCATTTGTTCAATTGCTTCCACCAATGGCAAGTTGATGTGGACTTGCTTTAGGATATCAAGAAACTTCTTGAATTGGTATTCTTGCTTGTGTTGCTTCAACCTTTTGTGGGAATGGTGGTGGAAGTCGGATATCTTCGATCCTTTCATTAGTTTGAAACCTGATTGACGGCATTGCCGGGACAAGCTGAGTTACCGAGGCAGTATCAAGCCGAGGGGTTGCCGAGTGAGGCATGCTTATTGCATGCTTATTCGCTGGCAATTCCTCGGTTCAGCATCCGAGGCTTTGCCCCTAGGTTCATCTTGATCTTTTGTGGAGTTTTGTTTGATGAGCGGGTTTGAGCCTCTCTGTTGTTGGCCACTTCTAGTGGTGATTGCCTTACATTGCTCATGGCAGTTCCTCTTGCGACTTGAGATCGCTTAGGTAAACCTCCTTGCGGTCTAGTATTGATTTTGAGCAAATTGTCCGACTTGATTTTCCAATGATTTGATTGCCGCCTCTTGATTTTGCAATCTCATCTCGGTCCTGTTAATAAAAACATCAGTTCTTTTTATGAAATTACTATTCTCAGCCATATAAGATTCAGTTTTCATCATAAAAAGCATTTAGAGAATTTTCCAAAGAACTAGATGTTGTCGGTTGTTGCTGCGGCAACTATTGCCATGGCATATTCTGCTAGAATCCCGATGCTTGTGCATTCTGATTGTTCTGGTTTAGAGCATTGTTGAGATTACTCCATGAAAAATTCGGGTGCTTCTTCCAAGCTGAATTGTATGTATTGGACATCACATTGTTGTTCCGATTGTAATTCCCCACATAGAAGCTGGATTCTGGATTCTGCATACATTCAGAAGAATTATGGTTATCACCACATAACTCACAAAAAGAACCCATTACCTTGACTTCATGTGTGTTGTTTGGTTTTTGCATGTTCTGGACCATCTTGGTTAAAGTGGCCAATTGTGCCGAAATTGAATATGATGATCCTAGTTCATGTATTGTGGCTTAAGCGCCTAACTCCTCCTCTTCTAGTAGATGGGAATTGATAATCATTCTTGGCCAGCCTGTTTAAAATTTGCATTGCTTCCTCCGGCGACTTATCTAGGAGTATGCCGTTTGTCGAGGCATCTAGCATCATCCTTATTGGTGTATTCACGGCGTTGTAAAACATTGTTACTTGAGTCCACATTGGGAATCCGTGTAGGGGGCATTTGTGTAGAAGTTCTCTATATCGCTCCCAAGCCTCGTACATGGATTCATCATCTGCCTGCCAAAAAGAAGTAATGTCGTTCGAAGCTTATCAGTCAAATTTGTAGGATTAAATCTAGCAAGGAAATCACGACAAAGATCGGTCCAAGATGCTATTGATCCGGCAGGAATGCTATTCATCCATGCTTTCGTCCTATCCCTCAGTGAATAGGGGAATAATCTTAATCGTAAGACATCGGGGGAGATATCGTTTCCACAGTGGATTGGATTGGTGCCACTTCAAGAATCTAGTCTCTTGCAATCGTAAAAAGTAAAACACAAATAAAGGATTATAGAGTTTAACTAATAACTAATCTAGAAAGCAATAAAGTAAAAGAAAAGATGAGATCAAATGAGAGAGATAGGCCAGGTTATCGTGAGTTGAGGTGTGATAGCCGATTGATCGCCTTGGTAAAAGAGTGCACGGGCAACTCAGCTTGTCGTGGCAACTTGCACAACGGGTTGCCTTTGGCAACTAATCGATGGTTGCCCGGGCAACTAGTTGGGCAACTACTTGGGCGCCCGGGCAGCAACCTTCAAGGTTCGCAGAGCATTCTTCAATGGTTTCTTCTTATCCCTAAGTCGAAACTCTAGCTACTTGTGCATGCCTTGATAATACATCCTCGCGTGAATCAAGGGTGAACAACAACCAATCTTGCGCTCCTCTTAGCCGCTGAAATCCTTAACTTATTCCTGCCGGATTAAAACCACAAAACACAATAACCATAGCCAAATAGATTTAGTTCATGGCTAGGTTCCAAAGAAACACAAGATAAATAATCCCTAGCATAAACCCAATCGAACAAGAAAGAAAAGGATGAAGAATGAGGCTTGTCAAAAAAATCCTCCTTGCCCTAGATGCTTGTCAAAAATTCTCTCCTCTTGCCCTCCTTGACTTGTCTAAATTCCCCTCTCTTTGCTCTCCATGGATTGTCGAAATCTCCATCTTATTTATAGGGCTAGGCAAAGTCCTTCTTTGAGGAGGAAGTTGTTGGAATTAAATTATCTTTAAAGAATATAATTCTTTATTATAATTGTATTCCTACTAGAACTTCTCCTATCTTCTTGGAATTTAATTCTTCTTTAATCTCTGCATGGAAATCAAATTCCTTTGGGTTTGGGCTTTGCTCCACGTCATCTTGGGCTTGTTTAGTCATCAATTTCGACTACCATATCACCTTTGCTCTTGTCGACAATTGCCATGGCAACTGGCTCGGTGTCTCCTTCATGTATTGCCCTCGCAACTAGCTCGGCATATCCTTCATGCATTGCCCTGGCAACTAGCTCTAGCCTTGCTTTGGCAAGTGATCCTGCACATACACACAAAACACACCAAAGCAGCATCTTTTCCCACAAAACTACCAAGTTATGTAATCAAGCTCAACGATGGAAGGAAACATGGATTAATGCATGAATGGCTAATTATGCAACTAATATGAGCCTAAGTCTAACAATAATATGAGTAAAAAGGGTAAGAAAATAGTACTTTTGAACACTTATCACACCCCAAACTCAAACTATTGCTTGTCCTCAAGCAATGCAAACTCATAATTACCGCCAAGACTTCAATTTTCACAAACTTAGCTTTGAACTTGATTTCAATTCTTCAACCTGGGGCACAAAGTATGATTTTGCTTTTTATTTTTTGGAAAACTTAGGAGTTACTCGAATCAAACTATAATGCTTGTGAGTGTAAAAAAAGAGTTGTGTGCAAGTTGATTTTTCGGATTCTATGCAAACAATAGGTTTTCAAATTACTTCATTGGGTTCTTTTTAACATGTTTTAACTAGAGCCAGTTTGGGCACCTCTAGTGTTTTGTTTTTAATTTTATTTATTCGACTAGAGCCGGTTTTGGGCACCTCTAGTGATTCCATTATTTTTAGCACATACTAGAGCCAGCAGGCACCTCTAGTGATCAAAATTTTTTAGCACATGCTAGAGCCACGGGCACCTCTAATATTCATCCAATTTTTATTCTAATCCCCCCAATTTGTTAATTATCAACCTAAGTTTACTAGAATTCCTTAAATCAATCAAACCACAACAAAGTGTTTCATCAAATTTAGCATCATAGTAAAATTCTAAGTTTTTCCATGGTTATCCTAGAATAAAAATTCTATCAATTAAGTGCATTGGCAAAGTCATTATCGAATATTCATCAAATCTAAGCAATTCTTGTTCCAATTAAAGGCATGGCAAGCAATTTATGTATCCTAAATGTAATACTTAAGATGAATGTAACTAAACATGGTAACTACTAATAACAATCCCCCCCAAACTCGAGTGAGGCATTGTCCTCAATGTATGCTTTAAAGAAAAATAAAACTAACGAAAAATAAAATGCATACGAGGACTTACTCCGAGAGTTCGTCATCGTAGATGATTAGTTTCCTTTTGGTCGGTGTCTTGATTCTCTTGCTTGAACGTGATGGTTGTTTTCTTGTTGCCGGTGGTGGAATCGATCCTCGTACGGGGTTGTCCTCATCGTCCTCTTCATCAATGTTATTGGCTTTTCGCTTGGAGGATTCAATTGGTGCGGTCTTTGTTGGTTCAATGGAGGACTCGTCCGAATCTGAAAAATCAGAAAATGATTCTGTAGAAGTTGATTCAGGCATAGGTGCTTTACCTTTGGCTTTTTCAGTGGTTGCCGAGATGTCTTTAGCTTTGGTTGCCGTGGCATTTTCAGGGTTGGTTGCCATGGCATCAGCTTGTGCAGGCACGATGTAGGTTGCCGTGGCACCATCTTTTGCGGTTGCCGGGGCAAGGATCTCGGCAGGAAAGATTGGGAACGGCAGGCGACTGTCCGGGTACCTTTCTAGGATGACTTGGGTGATGACATTGTTGTGCTCCTTCATGTACCGCATGAACATTAGTTGCCGGTCTTCAATTTGCCTTAGGTGGCTTGCCAATGGGTGCAAAAGTGCTTCAAAGTGTCCCGGGGTTGATGGCCGAGTTGCCCGGGTGTTAGGTGCTTGGGCATTATGGATTGTCGGGGCGGCAGGAGTTGCCGTGGCAATTGGAGGCCTTAAAGAATCTCCTGGTGCCTCTCCCATTAGCTTTCGAATTAGTGCTTGATTCCAACCAGACTTGGGTAGGGCCTTTTCATCGGTGGACTCACTTGGGACATGCATCTCCTTGCAAAGATTAGAAATTAAGCAAGGGAAGAAAAGAGAACCCTTATCTTTTGAGCTACATACAAAAATCTCATAACAAATAATTTTTCCAATGTTAATGATGCGATTATGCAAAATAGAATGTATGAGCAAAAGACGTGGTATATCAACGATAGTATTGTGTGTGGTGGGCATTAAAGAAGTTTTAACAAACTTATTCCATAGTTTTGCCTCAAGTTTAAGCCAAAGGCGATTTACCGTGCCCTTGTATTTACTGTCGTTCCAATGAGTTCCCGGTTGAGTGAGTTCTTGAAGCACCTTGTCGAGTTGCTTGGGAGTGATTTGATCAACGAAGGCTTGATGCTCGTCCTTCTCAATGTAAAGCCCGTAAAAGGTGTTGACGTTTTCGGGACTTATGAGTATGGCCTTGTCACGAACAAAAACATAAGGATTATCCGGGTTAGGTGAGTAAGCATAGAATTCTCTTACCCATGAGATGTTACCCGGTTCCGGTTGATGGCAAAAGATTTGCCACTTTTGATGTGCAATCCTCTCGAAGATGAATGGTTCAAGGCCGAAATCTTGATGAGAGTTGGAGTATTCAAAGCCTTGTTCTTCATGAATATTCCGGCTTTCAAACTTGGATTGAAATCTTTCTTGAACCACCGATGTAGCAAACTTCTTGTATCTTGGTTCTTTGGAGGAACTTGGATGAACTAAAAATTTAATCTTGGATGCCATGGATGATCTTGGTTGTGAGTTTTGTAAAAACAAAGAAAAGAAAAGAAACTAAAAAGTTGCAAGATAGAAAGTAGGAATAAGTTAAGGGTGATAGGTTTCATAGAAAAGATAGGTGGGTGGGATTAGGGAAAAGAAAAAAAGGGTTTAGGGTGAGGGAGAAGTTGTGACAAGGGGTTGTGAATAGGGTGAATTGGAGGCTTTATATAAGCCTTAGATTCAGCCCATTAGTTTCCTTGTTGAAGATGTTTTCCTACTTGGATTAAAATTCCTCTTTATCTTGAACTTTTTTCCTACAATTCAAAAAACAAATCAAATAAGGATTAAAATTAAAGATAAAATAATAAAGAAAATAAATAAAGATGTGTAATAGGATTCTTAAATAAAAAAAATCTATCCTAAAGGAAATTACTAATAATCGGAAATATATAAAAAAAATTGAAAAAATAAAATAAATAATTAATCGAAAATAAAAATAAAAATAAATAAATAAAGATAAAAATAAAAATATCAAAAGGGAGAGCATGCTCATGCATCTCCTAAGTTGACCACTTCCTTGTTACGTTCCACATGTGCACCATTGTAGTGCTTCAATCTTTGTCCATTAACTTTGAATTCATGGTTGTCAGAGATGGACTTGATTATCACAAAGACCATGGGAGAATGGTTTGACGACTTCGAATGGTCCCGACCATCTTGATTTCAGCTTTCCCGGGAAAAGTTTTAGCCAAGAATTGAATAAGAAAACTAGTTGCCCTGGCGTGAATTGCCGCGGCAATAGTTTCTTGTCGTGCCATCACTTTGTTTTCTCCTTGTAGATTCGTGCATTGTTATAGGCGAGTGCACGGAATTCTTCTATCTCATTGAGGTCCAACAAACGCTTTTGTTCGGCACTTTCCCAATCCATGTTTACGGTCTTGATTGCCCAGTATGTCTTGTGTTCGATTTCCACCGGTAGATGGCATGTCTTGCCATAGACAAGTCGGAAGGGGGACATACCTAAGGGTGTTTTGAATGCAGTGCGATATGCCCAAAGTGCGTCATCTAGTCTTAATGACCAATCCTTCCTAGAGGGATTTACAACTTTCTCGAGTATACCCTTCAATTCCCGGTTGGAAATTTCTGCTTGCCCGTTGGTTTATGGGTGATATGCCGTGGCGATCTTGTGTGATATGCCGAAGCATTGCAACATCTTGGCAATTAGTCTGTTGTCAAAATGCTTGCCTTCGTCACTGATAATTGCTCTCGGTATCCCAAACCGTGTAAATATGTTTTTCTGCAAGAATCGTTACACGGTCTTGGAATCGTTGTTGGGAACTGCAGCTGCCTCCACCCATTTAGACACGTAGTCGACGGCAAGTAAGATGTAGAGGTTGCCGAATGAAGATGGGAAATGTCCCATAAAATTGATCCCCCATACATCGAACAATTCCACCTCTATGATGTTCTGGAGCGGCATCTCATGTCGTCTAGAGATATTGCCCGCCCCTCCGCAACGATCACATTGCTTGTAAAAGTCTTGGGCATCTTTGTACAATGTTGGCCAATACAAACCGGATTGCAAAACTTTAGCCGCGGTACGAAGTTCCTCCAAAATGTCCTCCATAGGGTGAAGAATGGCATTGTTGAGTACATTCATTGTTGCTTTCTTCTTGGGGACACATCGGCGTATGACCTGATCTCGAACATTATTTAAACAAAAGAGGCTCGTCCCAAAAGTAATGCTTAGCATCATGGCAGAACCGCTTCTTCCCTTGGTGAGTAAGGCCATAAGGTAAAATACCACAAACAAGGAAATTAACTAAATCCGCGTGCGGGGTATTACCGAGGCATGTGCTACCGTGGCGATCGCGCTCCAAAATTGCCGAGGCGCGCGGCGTCGGCCAAGGGCTACTGCGGCGTCGAGAGTTGTCGAGGCGTGTGCATCCATGGTTGCCGAGGCATCGAGGGTTGCCGAGGCATGCGCGTCTATGGTTGCCGAGGCAACTAAAATTTGTTCATCCGGGAATGCATCGCATATCTCTAGATCTGCGTCCTCCTCCCTGTTGGGTTCTAAACGTGATAAGTGATCGGCCACTTGATTTTCTGTTCCTTTCCTGTCATTAATTTCAATGTCAAATTCTTGTAAAAGTAATATCCAACGAATCAAACGAGGTTTAGCATCCTTTTTAGCAAATAGGTATTTGATTGCCGAATGGTCCGTATGAACAATTACCTTTGTACCAATCAAATAGGATCGAAACTTGTCAAATGCGAAAACTACAGCTAGTAACTCTTTCTCCGTTGTTGTGTAATTCACTTGAGCACTATTAAGAGTTTTACTAGCGTAGTATATCACATGGAAGGTCTTACCTGTGCGTTGACCTAGGACTGCTCCTACCGCGAAATCACTTGCATCACATATGAGCTCAAAAGGTAGCGTCCAATCTGGTGGAACGACAATGGGTGCCGAGGCAAGCTTTTCTTTTAAGGTTTCGAATGCTTGGGTGCAAGAATCATCAAAATTGAAGACTTTATCCTGTTCAAGCAAATTGCACAAGGGTTTAGTGATTTTAGAAAAATTATGAATGAGCCTTCTGTAAAAACATGCATGTCCAAGAAAGCTTCGAATTCCTTTAACCGAACTTGGTGGGGGTAATCTCTCGATCACGTCCACCTTGGCTTTGTCTACTTCAATTCCCTTGGATGAAATCTTGTGGCCGAGCACTATTCCTTCATCTACCATAAAATGGCATTTCTCCCAATTGAGGACTAGATCGGTTTCTTCACATCTTGCCAACACCTTCTCTAAATTGCCGAGGCAACTGGCCGAAGTCATTACCAAAAACAGAAAAAATCATCCATGAAGATCTCAAGGAAGTCTTCGACCATGTCCGAAAAGAGTGCCATCATGCATCTTTGGAAGGTTGCCGGGCATTACACAATCTGAACGGCATCCCTTGAAAGGCATAAGTACCGTATGGGCATGTGAAGGTTGTCTTTTCTTGATCTTACGGTGCTATGGCAATTTGATTGTAACCTGAATAACCATCAAGAAAACAATAAAAGGGTTTACCTGCAAGACGGTCAAGCATTTGATCAATAAAGGGTAATGGGAAGTGATCTTTCCTGGTGGCTTTGTTTAGCTTTCGATAATCCATACAAACCCTCCAACCGGTCACAGTCCTCGTTGGAATGAGTTCATTATTTTCATTATTTATCACTGTTATACCTCCCTTTTTCGGTACACATTGTATCGGACTTACCCATGTACTATTAGAGATAGGGTATATAATGCCGGCGTCAAGCCACTTGATGATTTCTTTCATTACAACCCCTTTCATGGCATGATTCAGTCTCCTCTGGGCCTCAATTGAAGGTTTGTGATCATCTTCCAAGAAAATCTTGTGCATGCACACTGCCGGGCTAATTCCCTTCAAGTCGGCAATTGTCCACCCTATTGCCTTTTTGTGTAGCTTCAACATCTCGATCAGCTTCTTTTCCTGCTCAGGCTGTAACTTAGAAGAAATAATTACAGGCAATGTATTATCGGTTCCTAAGTATGCATATTTTAGTTGCTTTGGCAATTGTTTCACTCAAGAATCGGGTGGTTGTTCAATAGAGGGTTTTTCGAGCTTACCTTTCTTACCGAGTAGTCGAGTGGTTCAAAGTATGTACCTGGTCGATTGACTAGCCAATTTGCCTCTTCTTGTTGTTCCTCATCGATCGGTTCTTCATACTCCTCAGGTTCCTCTTGATCGGCAATGTAGTTCTTTGAGGCAACTAGATTCCTCGTTGAAGTTAAACCGCCGTGGCATGAAGAAGTTGGCATTCTTTTGGATCATCGGCATGCCTTAGTGTTTGGAACACATTTAGTTTAACTTGCTGGTCATTCACCCTCATTGTGATTTCTCCTTTTCAACATCGATCAAGGTTCTCCTGTTGCTAGGAATGGTCTCCCGAGAATGATGGGTGCATGCTCATCCGCTTCACAATCCAAGACAATAAAGTCGCGTGGGAAAAATAAATTTATCAACTTTTACCAAGTATGTCCTCGATTTTTCCCTCCGGATGCACATAGGATCTCGGCTAGCTAGCAAAGATAATGTTGTAGGTCTTGCCTTCCCGATTCCTAGTTTCTGGGAAAACCGATTTAGGCATCAAGTTTATGCTAGCCCCAAGGTCGCATAATGCTTTCCCGACATAGTGATTTCCAATGGAACAGGGTATTGTGAAACTTCCGGGATCTTTCAACTTGGGTGGCATACGATTGTGCAACATTGCCATGCATCCCTCTGTTGCGGCAACAGTTTCAAACTCTCTTAGCCTTGTTCTCTTGGACACAATGTCTTTAAGAAACTTGGCATAGTTTGGCATTTGTTCAATTGCTTCCACCAATGGCAAGTTGATGTGGACTTGCTTTAGGATATCAAGAAACTTCTTGAATTGGTATTCTTGCTTGTGTTGCTTCAACCTTTTGTGGGAATGGTGGTGGAAGTCGGATATCTTCGATCCTTTCATTAGTTTGAAACCTGATTGACGGCATTGCCGGGACAACTGGAGTTACCGAGGCAGTATCAACTGGGGTTGCCGAGGCATGCTTATTGCCGGTTGCCGCGGCAATTCCTGGTTCAGCATCTGAGGCTTTGCCCCTAGGTTCATCTTGATCTTTTTGTGGAGTTTTGTTTGATGAGCGGGTTTGAGCCTCTCTAAGTTGTTGGCCACTTCTAGTGGTGATTGCCTTACATTGCTCATGGCCAGTTCCTCTTGCGACTTCAGTATCGCTAGGTAAACCTCCTTGCGGTCTAGTATTCAGATTTTGAGCAAACTGTCCGACTTGATTTTCCAATGATTTGATTGCCGCCTCTTGATTTTGCAATCTCATCTCGGTCCTGTTAATAAAAACATCAGTTCTTTTTATGAAATTACTATTCTCAGCCATATAAGATTCAGTTTTCATCATAAAAAGCATTTAGAGAATTTTCCAAAGAACTAGATGTTGTCGGTTGTTGCTGCGGCAACTATTGCCATGGCATATTCTGCTAGAATCCCGATGCTTGTGCATTCTGATTGTTCTGGTTTAGAGCATTGTTGAGATTACTCCATGAAAAATTCGGGTGCTTCTTCCAAGCTGAATTGTATGTATTGGACATCACATTGTTGTTCCGATTGTAATTCCCCACATAGAAGCTGGATTCTGGATTCTGCATACATTCAGAAGAATTATGGTTATCACCACATAACTCACAAAAAGAACCCATTACCTTGACTTCATGTGTGTTGTTTGGTTTTTGCATGTTCTGGACCATCTTGGTTAAAGTGGCCAATTGTGCCGAAATTGAATATGATGATCCTAGTTCATGTATTGTGGCTTGGCGTCTGACTCCTCCTCTTCTAGTAGATGGGAATTGATAATCATTCTTGGCCAGCCTGTTTAAAATTTGCATTGCTTCCTCCGGCGACTTATCTAGGAGTATGCCGTTTGTCGAGGCATCTAGCATCATCCTTATTGGTGTATTCACGGCGTTGTAAAACATTGTTACTTGAGTCCACATTGGGAATCCGTGTAGGGGGCATTTGTGTAGAAGTTCTCTATATCGCTCCCAAGCCTCGTACATGGATTCATCATCTGCCTGCCAAAAAGAAGTAATGTCGTTCGAAGCTTATCAGTCAAATTTGTAGGATTAAATCTAGCAAGGAAATCACGACAAAGATCGGTCCAAGATGCTATTGATCCGGCAGGAATGCTATTCATCCATGCTTTCGTCCTATCCCTCAGTGAATAGGGGAATAATCTTAATCGTAAGACATCGGGGGTGACTCCGTGTATTTTCAACGAGTTGCAAATCTCGAGGAAAGATTTCAGATGTTGCCGTGCATCTTCAGTTGCTGAGCCGCCAAACTGACCAATTGTGTTGATCATATTAAACATTACCGGTTTTAACTCAAAGTGGTCGGCTTCAATTTTAGGTGCGACAACTCCTATATTAAGTCCATCTAGATCTTCTTCAAGATAGTCTCGAATAGTTCTGTTTCGTGCAAGAATCACTCCTTCTCCTGCTAGAACATCTTGATTCATATTGCCGTCTTGATTAGCCATTGCTACTCTTATCCTTCGTCTAAGTCTTTGTAAGGTTCGTTCGATTTCTGGATCAAAGGGATATTCTGGTGTAGTCGGTCTCGCCCTGGTTATATACCAATGCAAAACCAAAGTTTGTTAGCCCTTTGAATCTTAAACAAGAAAAGTAAAAAGAAAGTGCAAGAAAATAAAAAACAAAGTCGCTATTGCCAATCCTCGGCAACGGCGCCAAAAACTTGTTGCGCGTAATAAGTGCTACGCAATTATGCAAGTATACACGTTGCAAGTTATAGTATAAAAGATATCGTTTCCACAGGGATTGGTGCCACTTCAAGAATCTAGTCTCTTGCACTGTAAAAAGTAAAAACACAAATAAAGGATTATAGGAGTTTAACTAACAACTAATCTAGAAAGCAATAAAGTAAAAGAATAAATGAGATCAAATGAGAGAGAGATAGGCCAGGTTATCGTGAATTGAGGTGTGATAGCCGATTGGATCGTCTTGGTAAAAGAGTGCACGGGCAACTCAGTTACCGTGGCAACGTGCACAACGGGGTTGCCTTGGCAACTAATCGATGGTTGCCTGGGCAACTAGTTGGGCAACTTCTTGGGCGTCTAGACAGCAACCTTCAAGGTTCGACAGAGCATTCTTCAATGGTTTCTTCTTATCCCTAAGTCGAAACTCTATCTACTTGTGCATGCCTTGATAATACATCCCTGCGTGAATCAAGGGTGAACAACAACCAATCTTGCGCTCCTCTTAGCCGTTGAAATCCTTAACTTATTCCTAAGCCGGATTAATCTTCACCATCAATAGATTGAATAAAGATCATATTCATTCATTTCTTGAATCTAACTCTCCCGATATTAGATAAATAGATGAAGTTACGAGATCCTTTCCCAATTCACTCGCAAACAAGAATAAGAACCAAGAATGAATAAACCTTGAATAGAAAAGTGCAAACTCTTATTACCTAAACAAAAACCAATAGTTTCTCACAACCACAAAACACAATAACCATAGCCAAATAGATTTAGTTCATGGCTAGGTTCCAAAGAAACACAAGATAAATAATCCCTAGCATAAACCCAATCGAACAAGAAAGAAAAGGATGAAGAAGGAGGCTTGTCGAAATCCTCCTTGCCCTAGATGCTTGTCGAAAATTCTCTCCTCTTGCCCTCCTTGGACTTGTCGAAATTCCCCTCTCTTTGCTCTCCATGGATTTTCGAAATCTCCATCCTATTTATAGGGCTAGGGCAAAGTCCTTCTTTGAGGAGGAAGTTAAGTTGGAATTAAATTATCTTTAAAGAATATAATTCTTTATTATAATTGTATTCCTACTAGAACTTCTCCTATCTTCTTGGAATTTAATTCTTCTTTAATCTCTGCATGGCAATCAAATTCCTTTGGGTTTGGGCTTTGCTCCACGTCATCTTGGGCTTGTTTAGTCATCAATTTCGACTACCATATCACCTTTGCTCTTGTCGACAATTGCCATGGCAACTGGCTCGGCATCTCCTTCATGTATTGCCCTGGCAACTAGCTCGGCATATCCTTCATGCATTGCCCTGGCAACTAGCTCTAGCCTTGCTTTGGCAAGTGATCCTGCATATACACACAAAACACACCAAAGCAGCATCTTTTCCCACAAAAACTACCAAGTTATGTAATCAAGCTCAACGATGGAAGGAAACATGGATTAATGCATGAATGGCTAATTATGCAACTAATATGAGCCTAAGTCTAACAATAATATGAGTAAAAAGGGTAAGAAAAATAGTACTTTTGAACACTTATCAGCAGTTTTAGGCCAGAGTTCAAGGGTTTATTCGATTTGGGAAGATCGGCTAAGAACATGAAAGGGTTTTGGAGTTTTTTTTTATCTTGGAAAACAAGTTGAATGTGTGTTTTTGTGTTTTTAGGGATTAAATAGGGAAATCAAGAAGAACTCGAGAAGAATTCGAGATAAAAGATGGGTTTGATCTTTGAGAAACATAAAGGAGGAAGGTTTTGGTGTTTATAATAGATTAAATGAAAGATTTCAGATGAACAAGGGGAAGAACAGGGTTGAATATGAGGGTTTTGATCAAAAGAAGCTTGGTTTTTCTGGGTTTTAGCGTTAGAGTTGAGAGAATTTGGTGGGAAGAGAGGGAGAAGAGAGACAGAGACAGAGAGCATATTGGCTAAATGACTGATTTAACTCGGTTATGGGCTATTTATGCCCGAGTTGAAACAGTGCCATTTTGGCATCGAGTTTAAATAACCCATTTTGGTTATTTAACTCGGGTTTGACATGCGCACCCCTATTTGGATATCCTTTGGTTTTTGCCCACACTTTGTAATTCTTTTAATTCGGTCCCTTCCTTTAATAAAATCAAGTTTTCCAGTTTTAATTTCTTTCAATTTAGTCCCTAATTTATATATCAATTTAGTTTTAAGTGCTTAATTTATTAGAATGAATGCATGATTTAAATTAATGCATATAGAAATATTTGTTAGATGGCTTAATAATATATAATTAATTAATTACTAGAGCCTTTAGTTTAGGTTCTCTAATAGGATTCAATAATTAAAGTAATAGAAAATTGTAGTAAACAAGTGTATATTAAATATAATTTTAAAATTCCAATTTGGACGATGTTTCATTGTTTCCAATGGGGTGTTATCTCAACATGAATTTTAATAAATTATATTTAATATAAATGACACTTATAATTGAATATTAACTTAGTTCATTAATTGAAATTGAATAATTAATTAGGACACATTGTAGTTAAATAAATGTATATTAAGTAGAATCTTTGAGGTCCAAATTTGGATGGTGTTCCATTGTTTACAATGGGGGTGTTATCTCAACATTGTTTTAAAGATGTATATTTATTATACAGTACCTTAATTAGGACTAGAACTTTAATTAATTAGAAGGATTAATTAATTAGGAATATGATTGATTTAAGGGCTTTAAATATATGGCAGGTGTTCAAGCAATTGACATTTTCTCATAAAAGCGGTTAAATTAATTAATATTTATAGTAATTATTCGAAATGCCAAAATGCCACGTAAAGTTAAGGTACCGATAACAGGCATTTGTGGGGGTGCTAATCCTTCCCCACACGTAACCGACTCCCGAACCCAATTTTAAAGTAAAGAATCTCTGGTTTGTTTTTCTATGATGTCCGATCTACCTCGAAGTAATCGGTGGTGACTTCAATTGTATTTAAAGGAAATTAAGGATGAGTTTTATTAAAATGAACCTTAAACTTTCAAGAAACGTAAAAATGGATTAAAAGGGGTAAAACCCTAATTTTCCAAAGGATCGATCGTCATGCTATTTTTACACATCAGATTTCAAAAATGGTAGCGACAGCTTGGCGACTCTGAGGGACCTTTTAAAAAAAATCGAGAGTTAGGCCTAATTAATTTTACGAGGCAATTTGGCATTTTAGGACAATAATTTGAATTTAATTGTTTCCATAATTATTGGATGAATTTTTAGAAGAAATGCATATAGCTTTTTCTTGTGTGATATAAATTGTCATTCATGCATAAGCCTTATACCCAGACTTTTCACCTTTAAGTGGAAGTGAGGCATGATCCTACGTGAGTTATTCAGCTCCGTGATCAGAATTTTGTCCTCCTTCCAGTATACCAACCTTGTACACCGTAAGGTTACGCTTCCGCTATAAGGGGTCGTATACTCCCGAATCGATGTCTTGCTATAGTCTAGTAATGACAGTTCGAGTACCCAGAGTCTAGATCGAAACCCACGTGCTGTAATAGAAGCTCACCCCACTAGAGCCAAATAGAGACCTAGGACAGGGTGTTGCTGATTTAAATTCACTTCTCTGGTTATTTTTTGTGCATATTATAAATTGTTCTCTGGTTATTTTTACGGAATATAAATTGTTTTTTAGCGATTATTTTTGCTTACGGTATTATTTCACTATACTGAAACATTTTTTTGTTTTGTTTTTCTGTGTTTTGTTATATATGTTACATTACATTGCATTCATGAGAGGTATCGGTTCGAGGATCAGTCGAATAGGCAGTGGTCATAAGAACTGAAGGGTCTGATAGACAAGTGGGGGATAATATGTCATTGTGGACATGTTTCAAGAAGATTCAATACAAGAGCGAAGATAATATCCGTGGAGGTCAGGTATCATTAATGCAAAGTTGTACCAAAAATTTTTGAGCATAATAAAAGTTTGCCAAAACCAACTTTAATTTGAGAACTATAAGGTGGGAATACGAAGAGTCATTTTCAACAAGATTTCTGAATTATAGCATTGCTGTTAGACAGTCAAATGGATCAAGAGTTGTTTAGGGGCATGACCCATTTATGAAGCCTGGTATAATTGTTTGCTTTTCGAATGATATATGTGACACCAACAATAGAGAAATACGAGGCATTACTACACTGTCCCAGTGGTCAAAAGGACAAGGTTTATACAAGGCTTAACAACAGTTCAAGTTTCAAGATAGAGTCGGCGGCGATTATAGGGATAAACAAGACGCAATATCTGAAAAATGGTGATAACCAGAGGAAGGATAGATGACGAAGAAGTTGAAGGGTCATTCAATGACTGTTTCTAAATCTAAGGATGAATAGAAAGTTTTGAACTCAGAGACGATATCCAAGTTTCACAAATGATGAAATTTACCGAAGGATTCCATAATTAAGGAAAATGCTGATAAAAATGAGAAGTTGAGAAAGTGGCAGAACCAGAAAATGTAGTACAACATTTGAAGGACCAATTCGTAAGAGGTACCACAATAAAGGACAAAATATTGAAAATCAAATCGAGGCAATAATCCAGGCTATCTAAAAACAGAGTTGTGAAATGATTATCTTTAGGAGCCAAGTACGGGGGGTTGCCTGGCATGTATAGATTTTGTTCGATAAAGTTGTGAACCTGCAACAACATTATGATATTAATACCAAGCTAGGACATATGTTGACTCAGTGGCTGAACAAAATGATCAACCAAAAAGAGCCAGAGCTAGTGAACATATTGCCTTCTATTTGTATTTGACCCTTTAGTGTCGATTTCAAGAACTAATCAATATGTTCACTAGCTCTGGCTCTTTTTGGTTGATCATTTTGTTCTAATGAGCTAGTGAACATATTACGCTAGTGAACATATTACCTACCCCGCTAGAGCCAGACAAGAACCTATGACAGGTGCTGCAAATTTAAATACGCTTCTCTGGTTATTCTCTCTATTCAATATAACTTGCCTTGCTGTAAGTATTAATTTAAATTTTTGCCTTCAAGATTATTTCACAATACTGACTCATTTCTTTTTGTTTTGCAATTTTTGTACATCACATCTTCATTGCATAGAGGTATTGATTCAAATGTGGTTATCATTGGAAGATGATCATGATGGATATGGGATTCATAGTCTGATAGAGGAGGGAGTAAATATGAAGCAGTGTCCCACATAAGGTTTTGTTAGTGTTGATGCTGACAACAATGAGATGCAAGAGCTGAAAAGACAAATGGCTGAGATGATGACTATGATGACGGCTATAACCAAGAAAAAAAGGGAATAATGAGCTGAAAGGAGAAGTAAACAAAAAATAGTACATGAATAAACAGTCGAGTCCGCGCACCGTTACAATTCGCATCAACAAACTAATTGGAGGGGTAATTGAGCCAAATTCTAAGAAAGTGATGACATGCCAGAAAGAAATTCAAGAAAGAAAGAAGGATGAAGGATCTTTTAATTCAATTTCGATAACATATGCAGATTTGCTTCCGATACTGATAGAGAAGAATCTTATGGCCTGAGCCCCGTTTAAGTCTAAAGTGCCTTATTCACCCAAGGGTTATGGTATTAGTACAAATGTGATTACCATCAAGGAAGTTTAGATCATACTACTGAGAATTGCGAGGCTTTGAAGAACAAGATTCAAAATCTTGTCAGGGAAGGCATGTTGAATTTTGAAGATGGAATGCCCAAATTTCCTTAAAGCCTGACAATTAATAGAACACTTGGAGATACAAAAGTGAAGAAAAGTATAAGCCCATTAGAATCAAGTAAGGGTCCAAGGCAAAGTTCATAATATAGCATTTCCTCGGCCAATTATCAGAATACAAGAGATTACAAACAACATTTTGATCTAATCCCTATTTCATATAAAGAATTGTATCCTCAATTGTTAAAGGCCCGATTGGTGACCCCACTTTTCCTTGCACCTTTGCAACTTTCGTATCCAAAATGGTATAACACAAATGCACACTATGAATTTCATGATGGAATCCAAGGACATTCTATTGAGAATTGTCTCGCCTTCAAATGCCGAGTTCAAGTTCTTTTGCAGTTTGGAAAACAAAAATTTGAAACAGAAAACCAACTTGATTCAATGGACGAATATGAAGCTCAAGATGACAATACTCAGAAAGAAGGACATCAGTTCGAATATAAGGCTCAAATAAGTAAATTAAAGCAAGAAAGAGATGATTTGAATGAGGAGCTGAGAAACTTATAGTTCAACTATCAAGAGCTTTGTTCGATGCTTGAGAATGCTAGTTTGGGTATAACTCTGGAACAACCGAAGAAAAGAATTAAAGAGCTGAAACATGAAGCCGAATATTGGAAAATGAGTTTTGAGGCATGTGAAAGTCGAGTCAATACACTTTCGTGTGATCTACAGGAAATAGAGCTACAACGCAATACATTCATGGATGATCTAAGGGTTAGTGAAGCTAAACGTGAGATGATAAAAATGTACATGCAGATGTATGAGGATAATGTTACCAAGCTAAATGATAGTCAAGCTAAAAATGAAACACTAAAGAAGAAGGTAGCTGAATGCCTCAATCTTACGCTGATGTACAAAGCTCTTATTGATGATGTTAAGAAAGATTGTCAAGAAAGTGAGGAAAAGCGATGTGCCCAGTTTCAGAGATCAAGAATGAAGATTCGAGAAAGGGACAACGAAATGAAAGATATCGTTATTCAAGCAAAAGAAGTTGCTCAACAAGAGGGGGATCTAGCTGATGTAGAAATAGTAATGAACCAGAATATTGATCCAACATTAGATCACGGAGGGAAGCTGACTTGGCTCTTAGAGAAAGTTAGGAAGTTGGGAGTTAGAGCTCACCAATATTTGTAGTATCTAATATTTGATGTATTGAATCATTTTACTTCAATGAAAGTTGTTCTATGATGATTAGTTTCAGAATCAATACCTCTTGCATTGCATATTTATCAATATAACATTATCATGTAATAACATGTCATTAACATTCATGATCTAGAGCGGTCAGAGTTTCAATATGAGCAATCTGAGAATTGGTGAAAGTTTGGGAATATGTTATCATGGATGGAGACATGGAATAAATTGAGCAGACTCAAGAAGAGTTACAAGAATGGATGATCAAGCATCAGCAAAATACGAAGAACTACACTGCTACACCATGTTTGACAATTTATCCCGGGGCATCTAACCCAAGTACAAAGATAGGTTATGTAAAGCCTATCATCCTGGGACTAAGACTCGAACAGTTGAAAGATAGTTACGAAAAATTTAAGGGAGAGATTAAGGGAGGAAAAGGCAGCGATAATCCCAAATTTGATGCAAAAGAATTCTGTTTAGTTCCTGATCTAGTTATTCCGCCTGAATTTAAAGTCCACCGTTTTGAGAAGTATGACGATTCCAACTGTCCTAAAATCCACTTGGCAATGTTCAGGTAAAAAAATGGAAGGATATTTAGATGACGATAAATTGTTGATCCACTATTTTCATGATAGTCTAGTTGGACCTGCAATAGTGTGGTACAACAGATTAAATCGAGAGCAGATTCGATCATGGGTTGATTTGGCCAAAGCATTTTTAGAGCAATAGGAGTATGTTATAGACCTGGCTCTAGAACGCTACTTTCTGTAGAACGTGAATATGAAGGACAGTGAGAGTTTTAAAGACTATGCATTTAGGTGGTGAGGATTAGCAGCCCAAGTACAACCTCCCTTGATAAAGGAAGAAGTATCTCTTATATTTCATCAAACTCTTACATATCCTTTCTTTGAGAGAATGCTTGCGAATTCAAGGTGCAGTTTCAGTGATCTAGTGATTGGAGAAGCAATAGAAACAGGGATCCGACAAGGGAAAATTGAATCAAGATTTGAAGACTATACTGATCAAGAAGCGAAGCAAGAGAATGAGGTGAGTGAATGTAATGTTCAAGGTTCTTAGAGTGGCAAGAGAAAGAGGCTAGCTAATTCATTAAAACGACCACGAAAAATTCCTCGAGCAAATACAAATCTAGAGATCTTTGGAGTGTTTATTTCAGACTTATCGCCTCACCTTATTGAAGGACAACATATCACTCCTAGGCCAATGAAGGTAGTGCCAAATCCATTTTCCCATAGCTATGATCCAGACAATGTTTGCGACTTTTACATAGGGGTACCAGGATATGCTACCAAGAAGTGTAGGCCTTTAATGAAAGAAATTAAGAAGCTAGTCAGTAATAGAATCTTGACACGAGAATTAGTTCAACAATGGCAAGGAGTGGGGCAAGCTGTTATACCAGTCGAGGAATCAAAGAATCAAGATGAGTGCTTCCAAGATTGTTTGGAGTTCTAAGAAGTCAGTGTTACCCATATTTTTGCATCATGTGGTTACAATTTATAAGGACCGTTTCTAAAATAATACTTGAAAATAAGTCTGCTACTCCTGGCCCGAAAGTAGTAGAAGTCTTTTTTAAGGGCATATGTCATGTTTGTTGGTTTTCATTTCATTGGAATGATGTTTTTGAAATAAATAAATATATGTATATCTCTTCTTACCATTGTGGGCCCCTAGATGCCAATTGCAAGATGCGACACGGATGTCGATACAAAGATCGTCTGGATGTTGTGAAGACGGAGTGAAATTTGTTTCTAAGTCTACTCTAGTCGACAAGGTAAGAAAAGGTCAGATTACTACGCCTTTGATGATGTTCAATGATAAATATTTGAAATTCATAAACAGTGAAGTAGACTAGACAATTTTAACCAAGTAGAGTTGCTTGAAATTGAAGTTTTAAGCGTAGTATTCTATACCCTAAAACCACAATAAGAGAAAAAAAAGAAAAAGATAGAAAAAAGAGGAAGAAAGCAAAAAAGTTGAAAAAGAAAAGAAGAAAGAAGAAGAAAAAGGAAAGAAAAAATGAGGAAAGAAAAAGAAAGAAAAAAGTTGAAAAAGAGAAGGAAAAAAGAAGAAATAAGAGAAGAGAGAAAAAATGAGAAGAAAAGAAAAAGGAAAAAGAAAGGGCGAGAAATAATGAACTATTTGAATAAATAAGTCTCGGAACACTCTGATGGAGCTGTGGGGGATGTCGACAAATCTAATAAGGAGCTATGCTTCACCTATCCAATACCCAAGCGTCAGAGATGTATCTTTGAAGACATGTCTATAATAATAATATAATAATAATAATTAGTACTCCCCCTGTCCTATAAAAATGTCCATTTTGTGTTTTAAAATTGTCCCACTTAAATTGTCCTCTTGAAAAACTCAACAACTTTTACTAAACACATTTCCTTTTCTACCCTCATTTTAGTTTTCCAATAAAACAAACTTTAACTTTTTAAGGATGAAATTGTCATTTTAATTACTTTACAACACACCTTTTACACAAATTTTTTCTTCCTAAAACTACGTGAAAAAGTCAACAAGGGACATTATTTTTGGGACGAAGGGAGTAAAAATCAGAATCACACATGCACTTATAGAAATTTATTCTTAGAATGACATTTTTGCACTATACTGGTTAAACAAGTTCGGGAAGCTTGAACACATTTATGAATAGAAAAGAATGAGGAGAACGGAGAAGGAGTTGTTTCTGACTGGATCGAGCAATGCGGTAATCATAAGGTGTGAACCGAGTGATTCAGAAGAAATTTCATAAATTAAAAAAAATATTATTATTCTACCCATAGGAAGGTTGAATCTAAGATGCTCTTGCACTTGATATCCAGGGCATCCTATTCCGTTTTCCTTCTTTATATCCTAATTTTCCAGGTCTTGTAAAGTATCCTTCATTGAAATGCTGATAAGCAAGCTGACATTTTTACAAACAAACAGATTTTCTTGATAAACATATGACTGAGTATGAGACTTTTTTCTGTTCGACAGTCTTTTGGTTAGAAAGAGGAATCATCCATCAGGGGACATGGTGATGACAATGGCAAGAATGAAAAGTTTAGGGACTTGAGAAAAGTTTAGAGACTTTGAAAGTTTAGGGACTTAAGGCATTTGCTTACCCAAATGATGGAAGAGGGATAAATTCTATGTAACGAGGCAAGAAACAAAAAGATGAGTGGGGCATCATGGTGCATAAGGGTTCAAATCAGAATAGACAAGGGAGGGTGCAGAGTCTGAAAGAATTCGATCGCTAAAAAGGGTCAAAATTGGCCCAGAAAGAAAAAGAGTTCAACAACAAAAATTTTGGGGTAAATTTTGTTAGAGCATGAAGACAATAAGCGCTTAAGATAAATCTCAAGAAGATCAAGTCAAGAAAGAAGATCAATCAAATAAAGATTTAAGAAAAACAATCTTATTATTGCAACTGAAGCATAAAACTCAACGAAGAGGCAAAGAAGATTAGAGTTCATCTGAGTGGTCCTCAGTTGTCACAATCCATACATCATATGTAGTCAGGCATCTATAAGATAGAAGCATACTAACTCATGCATTCAAAGCATTTTTGTACATTTTTGCAGGAATTTATAAGAATCAGCAAGGAACAAACAAAGATTTCAATCTACAACTTCAGATTGGAGAAAGTAGAACCAGCAAATACTAGCAAAGATTTCAAGCACATTTTCTGAAGCAAAGATTCCAATCCGTCTGAAGTGGCAGACCTTAGAAAGATTTTAACCCGTTTATAGAGGCAGATCTCGGCAAAGATTCCAATCCTTTTAAAGATGAGAATCTTAGGAAATTTTAACCCGTTTGTAGAGGCAGGTCTCAGCAAAGATTTTCTGACTGTTTGCATAAGAAAGGAAGTGCATTACAATTCTAAATCCTTCGGGTCATCAGTAAGTCCTTTGGGCATGATGTTAAGTCCTTCGGGCCATCACCTTCGGGCGTGATGTGATTTTTTGCAGAAGAAAGGAAGTACATTACGATTCTAAATCCTTCGATCATCAGTAAGTCCCTCGGAAATGATGTTAAGTCCTTCAGGCCATCACATTCGGGAGTGATGTGATTGCACAAAAAAGGAAGTGTATTACAATTCTAAATCCTTCGGGTCATTAGTAAGTCCTTCGGGCATGATGTTAAGTCCTTTGGGCCATCACCTTTCGGGAGTGATGTGATTGTTTGCACAAGAAAGGAAGTACATTACGATTCTAAATCCTTCGGGTCATCAGTAAGTCCTTCGGGCATGATGTTAAGTCTTTCAGGCCGAAACCTTCAGAAATGATGAGAAATTTTTGAATCTCGTTGCAGTAAGACGGTAGGGCTTGATATCGGTAGAAATATTAATCTTTTGGGTCCTCATTTTTCAAAACAAAAAATAGAAAAAAAAGAAGAAGAGAAAGAAAAACAAAAATGGTTTGAGTTACCGGATTAGAAAGCGGGATAGACCAACTTCAGGCTCAAATGAGGAAGATTCGTAGTTTCAGTGTCTCTTGTTGAAGCACTTGAAGTTTCTTAATGATATGCCCAAATTGTACATTTTTACAATGAATGTTGGAATATTAATGATAAATTCGACTTTTGCAGGCATAAAAGGAGATATATCAATAGAGGGAGAGAAAACAAGAGATTCCATGCGCACTTTTGACAGAAAGATCGAGATATCTTATTCAGAACAAGCAATGACTGTAAAGATCTCAGTTCTTTAAGCAAGAAATTGGGGATACTTCATAATGCTTCAGTTTGAATTCTTATTAATTAATGACATTTTCTTGTTGCAGGTTCGGTTTCCCCCCCAAAGGAGATGAATCAACATTTCTAGCAAAGAACGAAGAGCTCCTAATGGGAAGAGTTCACACGGTAAAGAATGATGAGCTCATAATGTGAAGAGTTTGTTTAGCAAAGATAGAGTTCGTAATGTGAAGAATTCGCCCACCAAAGAAGGAAGAGCTCCTAATGAGAAGAGTTCACCCTTTTGAAGAATAAAAAATTCCTAATGAGAAGAGTTCGCCATAGAGTTCCTAATGAGAAGAACTCGCCTGATTAAGAAGGAAGAGCTCCTAATGAGAAGAGTTTGCCCTTTTGTGGAATGAGGAAGTTCCCAATGAGAAGAGCTTGCTTATTCAGTGCCTTTACAGAAAAATAGGTCAGTAAATGAGTGAGGAATGAAGAATTTCATAATGAGAAGAACAACTTCAAACCTCAGAAGATGAAGAATTTCAAAGAGCAATGCCAGGCTTTAGAAGATGAAGAATTTCATAATGAGAAGAACAGCTTCAGACTCTATGGTTTGGTAGAAGATTGAAGAATTTCATAATCAGAAGAGCAACTTCAAACTTCAGTTGTTAAGAGGGTGGCTTGTGAATTCGAACAAAATCCGTGTATTTTCAGTCCTTGCACTATCCTTGTTCCACAACAATGAGCAAAGAGGGGCAGTTGTAATACCCGAATTTTGACTGTGCTAATAAATAAATAAATAGTAAAAAATAAATCTAATATTATAATAGCCCAAATAAATAAATAATAATCCACAGTCCATTTACATATCCATTACATTTCAAAAGCCTACAAGCCCAAATTTTTTACAATCAAAAGCCCATTTTCGAATACCCAAAATAAACGAAATTCCCGCCCAGATACAAGCTTTATTGGATAAAAGCCCATTTGTGTTTGTTTGGCCCGCCTAAACTGGCCACGTGGCATCTAGGGAGTGATCAATTGCCCTTTCACGTGGATTTAGCCACAGTGACATCATCTTTATCAACTGTTATAAATAGAAAAAGAAAAATTAATAGGAATAATGATCCAATTATTGCAGCAATAATTGAGGAAAGAGAGAGAACCTGAAGGGTTTTACCTGAGATCGATGAGACATTTGGAATCTGAAAGTTTTTCGAAAAAGATCACCATCGTCGGAGCCACGCCGTCACTATATCTACACCGTTATTCCAAAGGTAGTTCTCTATTTGAACATTTTATTTTCCTGCAATAAAAATAAAATGTTAGATTTTGGTAAAAAAATGAAAAACAGTAAAGAAAAATAATAAAAAGGACATCAGAGCTTATTCTAAGTCCGCATGAGGTCTGTTTCGAGTGGTCGCAAGAGTGAGTTTAGGTTTCGGTTGGAGTAAAAAATGATAGAAATGTGGCAGTTTTGGGTAGATCTAGGGGAAGTCGGGAGATCCTGTCGAATCGGGTAGTTTAGGTTGAATCGAGGTAAAAAATAGAAATTTTTGAATGTTTTAGGGTTCCAGCATGGCGGCCAAAAATCGCCTCACGGCGAAGGACGGTGGCCAGAATTAGGTTAGGGGTGATCAGAGTTTAGAGATGGTTAGAGGTATAAGGTTGACCGGAGAAGATGAACGGAGGCGGTCACCGTAGATAGTCGGTGTCGCCTTTGGTGGCCGCCTAACAGATTAGGTAACCAGAGTAAGGCAGAGCTAGATTTAAAGGCGTTTGGCTAAGGTGGTTTTAGGCCGGAGTTCAAGGGTTTATTCTATTTGGGAAGATCAGCTAAGAACGTGAAAGGGTTTTGGAGTTTTTTTTATCTTGGGAAACAAGTTGAAGGTGTGTTTTTGTGTTTTTAGGGATTAAATAGGGAAATCATGAAGAAATTAGGAAGAAATCGAGATAAAAGATGGGTTTGATCTTTGGGAAACATAAAAAAGAAGGTTTTGATGTTTAGAATAGATTGAATGAAGGATTCCGGATGAACAAGGGGAAGAACAAGGTTGGATATGAGGGTTTTGATCGAAAGAAGCTTGGTTTTTATGTGTTTTAGCGTTAGAGTTGAGAGAATTTGGTGGGAAGAGAGAGAGAGCATATTGGCTAAATGACCGATTTAACTCAGTTATGGTCTATTTATGCCCGAGTCAGAACGGTGCCATTTTGGCACCGGGTTGAAATAACCCGCGCATTAATAAACGGGTTAGGTTTGACCCGCGCACCCTATTTGGATACCCTTTGGTTTTTGCCCAAACTTTGTAATTCTTTTAATTCGGTCCATTCCTTTAATAAAATCAAGTTTTCCATATTTAATTTCTTTCAATTTAGTCCCTATTTTATATATTAATTTAGTTTTAAGTGCTTAATTTATATGATTGAATGCATGATTTAAATTAATGCGTATAGAAGTATTTGTTAGATGACTTAATCATATAGAAATAATTAATTAGTAGAGCCTTTAGTTTAGGTTCTCTAATAGGATTCAATAATTAAAGTAATAGAAAATTCTAGTAATTAAGTGTATATTAAATATAATTTTAAAATTCCAATTTGGATGATGTTCCATTGTTTCCAATGGGGTGTTATCTCAACATAAACTTTGATAAATTATATTTAATATACATGACACTTATAATTGAATATTAACTTAGTTATTTAATTGAAATTGAATAATTAATTAGGATACATTGTAGTTAAATAAATGTATATTAAATAGAATCTTTGAGGCCCAAATTTGGATGGTGTTCCATTGTTTACATTGTGGTGTTATCTCAATATTGGTTTTAAAGATGTATATTTAATATACATTTCCACTTATAATATTGACTTAGTTAATTGTCAAAACCTTAATTAGGACTAGAACTTTAATTAATTAGAAGGATTAATTAATTAGGAATATGATTAATTTAAGGGCTTTAAATACATGGAATGTGTTCAAGCAATTGGCATTTTCTTATAAAAGCCGTTAAATCAATTAATATTCATAGTATAAATAATTAATTAATTAGAACCTTTTTAGGTTAGTACTTAAAACAAACAAGACAATAATAAGACATTCATTAAAAACCTTTTATATTGGAAATTCATTTTTAAATATGAATAGGGATTCCACTTAACGGGGTGCTTTTAATCTTATATTAGAACAAAATGAATTTCCTTATAAAAGGATATTTGCATTTGGAATACAAAATTCATTTATTAATTATGGGATAAATTAAATTCAAATAATTATTCGAAATGCCAAAATGCCACGTAAAGTTAAGGTAACGATAACGAGTGTTTGTAGGGGTGCTAATCCTTCCTCATACGTAACCGACTCCCAAACCCAATTTCAAAGTAAAGAATCTCTGGTTTGTTTTTTTACGGTGTCCGATCTACCTCGAAGTGATCGGTGGCGACTCCAATTGTTTTTAAAGGAAATTAAGGATGATTTTTATTAAAATGAACCTTAAACTTTCAAGAAATGTAAAAATGGATTAAAAAGGGGTCAAAACCCTAATTTTCCAAAAGATCGATCATCAGGCTATTTTTACACATCAGAATTCAAAAATGGTCGCGTCACACATTATATTATTACATAATACATATAAGTGTTTACATGAAAATTAATAACTTTTTAATGATTTTATAAACATGAGATATGCTTAATGACCTAATTTTTGGTTTAGCATATACGACTTCAGACGTGGGTATTGGGCCTTTATGTTGGACCTTGTGGCAAAAAGAAGAAAAAGAAGTTGGGTAATTATTAAATCATTTTATATAAATGTAAGGAGAAGGGTTTTTAAATTTTAAAAGGGGTTAGGGGTGGTAGGAAATCTGAAAATTTATAAAGGAGAGATAGTGTTAGAAAAAGAGAAAAAATGAATTTTAAAGAGAGGAAAGAGCTTCCAACCCATCTCCATCATCGGTGGTTATCTGTGGTCGACACCGCCACCACCATCAGCTCTGGCTTATTGAATGAGTCCGGCGATGGTCTCACTATTGCAGTAGCTGTCATCGTTCATCAGGTGAAAGAAAAGAAGAAATGGCATAACTTAGAATGCAACGATCCACCATCCACTGCTGAAAACGATGCCACCACTAGACTCAACGATCGAAGAAATGCGGATCTGGAGTTTTCACTACTGTTTAGAAACTAGAGGACACCATACACGTCCACGCACAGCGCCGCCACCTGCGTGTGGGTGTACGCCAGCTGTAGGGCCGGGTGCACAGCTCTACCATGCACTCGCGCCATACTGGATCGACTTTTTTAGGGTACACATACACCTGCTCGTATTGGACCCCGCACCTAGGGTGCACCATGGCTATCATGGTCCGTGATGTACTAGATTACTAGTGCCTTAATCGCCGTCGTTGATTGCCGAGCTGTCATTGACCGACGTTGTGTTAACTTTTTCTAAAGGACCCTAACCAAGGATTTCTTGATGTTTTGAGTCTATTGGCGTAGTTCAATTTTCCAAATTCGAACCCGATAAGCTATTTTTATATGTTTGACCTTGTGAATTGCATAGTTAAGGTGGAAAATTAATACATGATGTATTTGTATTTATTCGAGAAATATCCAGGATTGAATATCGGAACCAATAGAGTAATCGGGAAGCTCGATTAAGGAATCATTAGTTACCGCTTGAGGTTAGTACAACTTGAACTCCTATTGGTTTATGAGCATCATAAATGTAATTTTCTTGTTGGTTAGTGTTTGCAAAACAGGTAGATGAAAATAAGTATGTGTTGAGATCGGTATTACGAGACTTGGTAAATATTGATATACCTGATGAGCTTGAGATTATTTGAGACTATTATGAGCTTTAGAGATCGTGTAGGGTCGTTTAAATATTCATATAATCATCTGATTGGTTGATTTACACGTTGTGTTGCTTGAGTGTTTTATATATGAACTGGCATGTGCAATGTAAATTATATTAAATGGATTAACAATTGATAATATTCGAATAAATGATTATGAAGCTGGTAATTAATAATAATTAAAGGAATGAGTTAGTAAGCAAACCATAACGACTTTCATAAGCTTTAGGGATCGAATAATGTTGTGAAACCGTAATTTAAGGAAATGGTGCATACCCGTGTATAGAGTATCGGTACGAGCTTTATCTATGCCGGTACGAGATTAAGGACCATATCGGTATGGGTCAACCCGTACCGTTACTTGTGAAATTTAAATATTTCTTGTAAGCTATATTAGTATCGGTACACGTGTGAGTACTCGTACCCAGGGATACTGTATCGATACTCGTGTTCAAGTATTGATACCCATTAAACGAAATAATCTATAATACTAATAAAAATATGGAAATTGTTGTAAAATATTAATCAGATAATATAGATTAATAGAGATAATTAATGAGGATGATTAACATACACTTCTATGATAATTAATAGCTTATGCTAATTAATAGCTTGGTAAACATTGGGTGACTTGATGGTAATAGAAACCATAGGGATTCTTGGTGGATCGTGTGATGCTATGAGCTGTGTGGTAGACGTGTCCTTGTTATGTGCTGATATGGACACCTAGATGGTTGAGTTACCATTGTTTGGTGAGATCTAGATACCCAGATAAAGAGTATTACAACACCATAGTTATAGATGCTGAATATACGTTCCTAAACCTGTGTGGCATTGGGTTTATTTGAAGATGCTTGATGAGAGATTTTAGAGCATGTGTGTATATATCCCGATGCTTAGTGGTCACGAACCTTACCCCATAGAGTGTATGTATCCTGATGCTAAGTGTCGTAGGCCTCATTTAGAGTGTATGTATCTCGATACTTAATGGTCGCGAGCGTCACTCCTATATTGTGGTATAATGCTTGTATGCTATGAGAAGTTTATGCTTTCTTGATATGCTATATTATTTGACGGCTAGAGGTAGCGCCATATCTATATGATGTTATATTTTCATGTTATGAGCATGGTTGGGACTTGTGTTCTATGTTTGACGATTGCTATGATGAGAGCATGTGTTTAGGTGACTAGTGGTAGCTCCACATGTTTATTTATCTCTCTTTATTGCTCGTACTAGTTTGCATGTTTATTTTATGATTAGCATGAAGTATAGTATAGTAGATGTTTATCACTAAGCTTTTTAATCTCAGTGCTCGAAATTGTAGTTTCGTGCATAGGTTAATCGTCAGATTATAGGATCAAGGAGAACTATCAGTACGAGATTCCAGCATGGGGTGATTTTTAGAGTATGATACTTTTATTTAGTGGGCTGTGTATTCATAGGACCTTACGTAATGGAGTCTATAATCCTTATTTTTGAAATTATATTAATCAAATTAAATGTTCAAATGTTTTAAATTTAAATCAGAGCTTATTTGTAATGTTTTGATTATTTATCTATATTTTCCACTATTTGTTTTAAACGTTTTTGAGAAATACCTTTTGGGCTAAATCAAATCGACAAATTTTATGGTTTTTGGTTGGGCTTGAGTTCTAAATATGACACTTGGGTCGAGAGTGTTACACATAGTGGTATTAGAGCTTAGGTTTAGCCGGTTATTGGAAACCCTAGGTGGTATAGGTATTTTAGTAAGGTGTCTAGTGAATGCAAGCCCTTAAATTAAGTTTGTACTCCTTAAGACTGGAATCTTGATAGTGCATCCAATGTTGTGACGTTAAGCTGGTTGTGGTTGTAGATGAGAGGGCCGAGTTATGTGTTGAGCCATTCATGGGAACGATTTTGGGGGTAAACATACCCTGGATTGTTGAGATCTGAGTTAGTTGAATGATGCCAGAGTCAAGGATATGTCTTTCTCCCGCCACTTAATAGTGTCTTCATTGTGTGTTGTAGTTGTTTTGAAGCATTCAAATACGTTTTCAGATTTGTGGCATAGAATCTTCACCGTTGTACATGAATAATGTTTGTGTTGCGAGTATGGATAAATAGCTATTAAAATCAATTAGTGGATATATGTTGGTTGGAAGACCATTTCTTTATTTAAAGGGAGTCTCGTATATACTTAGAAAGTATCATTGACCTTTTCAAGGGCTTTTTCTCAAAGATGGATTCGAGATTCACTAGTTCGTTAGAGTATGACCGAAGTTAGATGTTCTACAGTTTAAGAAAGCTACCTTGTTGGGAGTTGTTGCACCTTGGAAATTGATTCGGTTAATCAAACGCGACGCTAGCCTGTAATGTCAAGAGTTGTACTCGAGGCTTTGAGACCTTGAGGGAACCCAACCTTTGGTAATGAGAATGTTTGGACCGTTACCCTTCTAACTTGATTTTTGTGGTGGTTATTTTGAGAATGACATTATGGGGTCATGATACATGTTTGGCCATTCGATTGATGCTAATGTGTATAGTTCGATGCTCAAGGGCTTTTAGACTACCAGAGTGTTTGTTGAGGCCTATTAGAAGAAAAGTAAAAAATTCTTCCCTGTCAAGAATATGAGTGGATGTTAAGTAAGGCCAAGTTGGACGTCGGTACCTTTCGCCTTTGTTAGAGGACACTGACTCAGTTGAGAAAGTTAGAGATTCAGTTACGAAGGTGTAACTTGAATGAGGTTTCTTTTGTCCGAGTGTTTCACCCAAGGGAGAACCGAGCTTGTTCTCTAGTAAGAAGTTGGTTCGTTGAGGTGGTACTTAAACCGTTGATAGCTTGTTAAGTGGTAGTGAAAGACCGTTACCTGTCTTCTAGGGTGGATGACTCGTTTAACCGATTGTGAAGTACTCGTGTGTTTTTCCAAGATTGGTTTGAGAATAAGATTGTTATGGTTAAAGTGTTGCGGGCTAGTAGTTTTGAAATAAATTTTGGAATGATGATTTCTCTTTTTAGGGTGTGTCATGGTAACGTTTGATGTCTTTCGTGGCGTTAGAGGTGTTTTAGCTATGATAAGGTAGGGGCCACTGTTTTGTCTCTCGAATGTAAGTTGATGCTTTGTATGACATGTGTTAATGTATAAGAATATGGAAATATGAACATTGACGAGACAATAACATTGTGTATGGGAAAGGTTAGTTACCATGTAATTAGTTAAGAAAGAAAGGGTTGAGACTTTGTAAATACTTTTGATTGTATCACAGTTTCCTTGGAAGGAGCCGGGGAACCTTGGCAGAGATTCAAGCTGCATAAGACCATTTTGATGTGACTATGGTGCTGACTCGATTAGAGTCAAATAAGATTTTGAGATCTTCGAAGCTGATTCATTGTATTGTCAGTGCTATATTATTGTGCTAGAAGAGGGAAAGGTGTTCCTAACCCAACAACGAGAAATTTTGGGTACTTGATCTTTAAGAAATTTGAGATTTGGACAACGACGTGAGTTGAGGCAATCGATCACCCCCTTAAGTAAGGTGAACTTGTTAAGTGATGGATTGTATGGAGTTAGTTCGGGTTAGAGTATCATACTGCCTGTGTAGGGTGATCGAGGATTAACAACAATTGATGTGTGAGGGAGTACCGATACCAGCTCTATACGGTAGCTATAATTGTTTCTTTTTGTGTCGGTACTAATTGGCCAGTGTCGATACCCGTATGGTTTAATTGTTAAGCTTTGTATTTATGATTAGTTAGTTTTGAAAGCCGTGAGAAGTATCGGTTACTTATATTTAAGTGGTTTCAATGTTATGGTTGAATTTTAGGTTAGATGGTTTCTGATTGACCATGAGATCTTGTTGTGGGTGTTTTAGAGAAAGACATATCAAGGCAATAGATTCTTCTTATATAGTACAATGGTTAGTATATGGTGAATTTTGAGAGTGATAGTTTGTACCAAACTTGTACCACGTGCCTTGGGAGACTGTGTGGAGTCATGTGTTTGAGATAGTGATAAGTGTTTGAATTTCTATCGGTTGGGAGTCAAACATTGAGTGCCATAGAGTTGTTGTGATACTTCGATATTCATCGGTGGAAATTAATTAGATGATCCTAGATCTTGTAAAGAATTGGTGTGTGCACAATTTCGATAAGATTTTGTTGAGTAATGATATTTTCCTTGGAGGTATTATTCATTTTTATCGGCAAATGCGAGATCCAGATAGAAAGTCTGCTTGGTTTGATTATGGGTTGGGTTGTACGACACTATGGTGTATACATACTACCTTTTAACACAAGATTTGAGGTTTGTGGTGGAAACTTATCCCTTGGTGGGATTCCATACGATGACAGATTTGAGTGATGGTACAGATGACATGTTTCTACATACGTTATAGTTTGTAGTGTAAGTCTCTTGCGAGAATCGAGTTAGTGGGAGCCGTATCAGTTGTCGATATGAGTTATCATGCCAAGTTTAAGGTAAATGCCTGAGGTGAGTTGAGACGCTGTTCATTTTCATAAGTCTTACACCAAGCAAGCAATGATATTGATAAAAGATTCCATCATAGTTAGAGTCTCCTTCAGGGAGCCGCCACGAGAGGAATCATTTTTGTTTAGGTTGTAATGGTTGTTTGACCTCCTATTCTTTTAGATCACACAGAGTTGTGTAAGGATTTTCTTGTACATCGACCTTTTGAGTTCTGCAGCATAAGTTAAGTTTCTTTGATGACGTATTCGTGTTACAGTTTTGTAGGGTACCGTTGGGTTTTGCTTGTTGTATGCAATGCACCGAGCGAGAATGGATTATTTCTAAGAGAAAGAATCAATTGAGATTATGTTTGTATCGTTAGAAGACAAGGATTATTGTTAATAAGTGTTGTGAGAGATTAGAGTAGCGCAACGGAAATTATTTGAGATCTTGGAAGAGTTATGTAAGCTTCAGCATCTTCTTTGTTTTATGTGTACAAATTTCAAGGACAAAATTTCTTTTAAAGAAGGGAGTTGTACCGAACCAATTTACGATTTAGCATATTGGGCCTTAAACTCGGGCATTGAGCCTTTATGTGGGGCCTTGTGACAAAAAGAAGAAGAAGTTAGATGATTATTAAATTATTTTATATAAATGTAAGGAGAAGGATTTTTGAATTTTAAAAGGGGTCGGGGTGGTTGGAAAGAGATAAGAAAATTTATGAAGGAGAGAGTGTTGGAAAGAGAGAAATAAAGGAATTTTAGAGAGATACAAGAGCTTTCAACCCATCTCTGTCACTGGCCTATTGTCTGTGTCTAACACTGCCGCCATCATCATTCACCATGGTGAAAAAAAGAAAAAAATGGCATAGCTTTGAACGATATGATCCACAGTCCACCGTCCGAAACCAACGTCACCATTAGACTCAGTCGCTGAAAAACTGTAGATCTTAAGTTTTTCACTGTTGTTTGGCAACTGGAGGCCGCTGCACATGCCCCACGCACAGTCACCTACGAGTGGGCATGCGCTAGCTGTAGGGTCGGGTGCATAGCTTTCCCATGCACCCACGCCACACTAGATCAACTTCCCAAGGTGTACATACACCTACCCGCACAAGATCCTGCACCTAGGGTGCACCATGGCTATCATAGTTCGCGCTACACTAAATTACCAGTGCCTAGACCGCCGTCGTTGACTGCTGCGCCACCGTTGACTGGCATTAACCATTAACTTTTTTCGAGGGACCTTACTCGAGGGTTTCTCGATATTCTGAGTCTGTTACACAGTTCGTTTTGCCAAATTTGAACCCTGTAAGCTATTTTTAAGCATTTGATCTTGTGAATTGCGTAGTTAAGGTGGAAAATTAATACACGATGCATTCATATTTATTCGAGGAATATCCAGGATAGAATATCGAAACTAGTGGAGTAATTGAGAAGCTCGATTAAGGAATCATCAGTTACCGCTTGAGGTTAGTACACCTCAAACTCCTATTGTTTTATGAGCATCATAAATGTAATTGCCTTACTGGTTAGTATTTGCAAAATAGGTAGATGAATATAAGCATGTGTTGTGATCGGTATTACTAGACTTGGTAAATATTGAGATACCTGATGATCTTGAGAATATTCGAGACTATTATGAGCTTTAGAGACCGTGTAGGATCGTTTGAATATTAGTATAATTATTTGATTGGTTGATTTACACGTTGTGTTGCTTGAGTGCTTAAGATATGAATTGGTATGTTTGATGGAAATTATATTAAATGGATTGACAATTGGTAATATTTGAATAAATGATTATGAAGACGATAATTAATATTAATTGAATGAATGCGTTAGTAAACAAACCATATCGACTTTCATAAGCTTTAGGGATCGAATAAAGTATTGAAAAATTGTAATTCAAGGAAATAATACAAAACTGTGTATAGAGTATCAGTACGCGATTGGGGACCATATCGGTATGGGTCGACCCGTATCGTTACTTGTGGAATTTAAGGATTTCTAGCAAGCTATATTAGTATTGGTACACGTATGAGTATTGGTACCCTTGGGTACTGTATCGATAATCGTATTCGAGTATCGGTACCCATTAAATGAAATAATCTATAATGCTAATAAAAATATAGAAATTAATGTAGAATATTAATGAGATAATATGGATTAATAGAGATGATTAATGAGGATGATTAATGTCCAATTCCATGATAATTAATAACTTGATAAATGTTGGGTGACTTGATGCTAATAGCAACCGTAGGGATCCTTGGCGTATCGTGTGATGTTATGCACTATGTGGTAGACGTGTCCTTGCTATGTGCTGATATAGACACCTAGATGGCTGAGTTACCATTGTTTGGTGGGATCTGGATACCCAGAGAAAGAGTGTTGCAACACCATGGTTAGAGAAGTCAAATGTAAGTCCCGAATACAATGTATGTATCCCGATGCTTAGTGGTCCCAGGCCTCACCCCATACAATGTATGTATCTCGATGCTTAGTGGTCGCAGTGCCTCACTCCGATATTGTCGTATAATGCTTATATGCTATAAAAAGCTTATGCTTTCTTGCTATGCTATATGATTTGGCGGCTAGAGGTAGTGCCATATCTATATGATGTTATATTGCCATGTTATGAGTATGGTTGAGCCTTTTATGCCATCTTTGACGATTGCTATGATGAGAACATGTGTTTTGGCGACTAGTGGTAGAGCCACGTGTTTATTTATCTCTCTTTATTGCTCGTACTAGCTTGCATTCTTATGTTTATGATTAGCATGAATTAGTGTAGAGTATATGTGTGCCACTAAGTTTTGTAAGCTCAACGCTCAAAATCTTTATTTCCGTGCATTGGTTGATTGTCGGATCGTGGGATCGATGAGCACTATCAGTACGAGATTCCAGCTTGGGGTGATTTCCAGAGTATGATACTTGTATTTAGTGGGTTGTGTATTCATAGTGTCACACCTTGGTTTTGGGTCTAGATGTTTTGAGGTTTGTTTTGAGGGTCTGGTGGACCGGTGTTAGAGATTCGAGTCGGTTTCAAGATTAAATCGGATTAAATATTTTTGATGGTGATAAAAATGTGGAAAAATGTTCTAAAATCATTATTTAATAAGTTAATGATTTTGGTGGAATCAATTTTGGAAAATGAGTTTTGGAAATTGGACATTTTGGACTAGTGACCAAAATTTAAACTTTGAAAACTGTTTTTAGTGATTGTTTTATAAAAAGGGTCAAAACTTTGGATCTTTAAGGAGCTAATTGCCCGAAAGTGTAATATCAGACTTTATCCCTTAATTGGCTATTTTTAAAAAAGTTTTGGAAAATATAAATAGGTCGGGGAGAATTAATTTGATAATTAATTTTTTAAAAAAAGTTACGTAATTTTCTCTCAAAATCTTTTCTCTCAAAATCTCTCCAGCCAAGCACCATTCTCTTCTTCTAAATCTTTAGATAAATCTTTATTTTCTTAAATCTTTTGATTTCAAATGGATTCTCAATGGTTTCCAAACAAAATCTTATTGTTTTAACTTTGTTTTCTCATGTAAATCTATCCAATTAAGGGAGAAAGCATCCATTAGAGGTAATGTTACTTCTTCTCCTCTAATGAAAGTTTCTTTACTGAAATTCTCAAGTTATTGATCCTTTACAATTGTTTTCAAATGTGTTTTGTTAGTTTAATTATGGAAAATTGATTTAATTATGGTTTAATAATGAAATTGATAGATTTTCGAATTGGATCTATTTTGTTTGGTTCTTGATCAGATTAGATCATGATTTTGATGTTTAATAATATTAATAGCTTGGTTTTAACATTGTAATCCTGAAACTAGTTGAATCTCTAATGTTAAAGGTTGATAGATAAGGGGTTTTGTGATGTTAATGGAGTTTAATCATTGTTGAAAGTAAAACGATGTTGTTAAAGTGTTTTTAGATGTTAATTGATGAGGCTTGTTGTATCGAATCATTATATTGTGGCTGGGATAAGATTGGAAGGTGTTTGAGGTTGATTTCGATAAGTTTTGGATGGTTTTTGAGTGGGCAACTTGTGAGTTGCGGGTAATTGCTTTGAGGTAGTGGTTTGGATGCATTTTGGTGCATGTTTCCTCTGGTTTTGTGTGGTCAAAACATGGGATAATCAAGGAAAAGTAGCTTGAGGTGGATCGTTGCTTGCCGGGAGCTCGATTTGCATTGGCGAGCAATGTGAGGTGTAATCGGTGAGTAGAGATGGTTTTAAAAGTCTTTCAAAGGCTCGAAAGTGGTTATGGGAGTTTAGGTTAAGTTTGAAACACTTACCTAATCTTAGAAGTAAGTTTCCCTCTTTTGCTATTTAATATCGGTTCAGATAAGAGCATGTGTAATTCATGTTTTGGTCGTAAACATGGTTTGTTTTACTTACTGTAAATGCATGATTTTGAGTACACATGTAGTGGTTTAAAACTACATGAAATGCTAGTGAGCATTGGTTTTCATTCCGACCAGGAATGTGGTATTGCTTTGGCAATGTGGCTTGCATATGTGGTGATTTGTATAATGCATTGTAAAATAGTGAGTAAATGGTTTTGTAAATGATATATTGGCTATGTGACATGATGAGAAAACATCTGGATATAGTTGGCATGCCATAGGATAAAGTACACTATAATATATAATAAAAATCGATCGTACCATGGGTCCTTGAGGAATAGCGGTTTAACTAGGATACTCGGACTATGGGGTTATCACTTGGGGCATGCAGTTTAATTAGGCAACCCAAGTTGATGGTGATCTTACGGTTTAACTAGGCAAGGTTTGTTATATCATGCAGTTTAACTAGGCATGGTATGAGTTTTGATGGCGGTCGGTCATCATGAGAGATCTGTGTATCGAATATGTAAGGTTAACGATCGATTAATCAATGATTAGCGGTCGGCTAATCAAGGATAGTGGTCGACTATCTGGGGTCACTATAATTGCCAATATATGAAAGTTCATATGTGGAACCTACTTTATAATGCTTTGGGATTTAAGCATGATATGATTTAATGCTTTGGGATTTAAGCATGAGATGATTTAATGCTTTGGGATTTAAGCATGGTAATATGATTTAATGCCTTAGGATTTAAGCATGTGATTTGTAAATGATTTTGCATATGGTCAATATGCATGTTTGGATTTGGAATCAATGAAAATGCTTCGGTCGTTAAGCATGGAATTTATATATGATGTTGCATAGGGATCGTTATGCATGTTTCGGTCAAAAACAATGAAAATGCTTTGGTCGTTAAGCATGTTTTGAAAAGAAGTGGTTTTGGTTTTCAAATGGTTTTAAATGCATAATTGTTTTTATGAGCATCCCCACTAAGCATTTGTGCTTACGCTCTCTTTTTTCCTAATGGTGCAGAGCATTGAGGTTTGGGGTAGCAAAGGCAAGGCTTAAAGTGATCCAAGAACAAAGACTACTTTTGAGTGTGAACTCGGTTTAAGTTTTCGGTTAATAAGGCAATGTGTTCGCCAAGTTTTTGGATTTTTAAATTCTGTTCTTCCCTGGTTTTTTAGCATGATTAATGCTGTGTTTTGAAGTTGAATGATGTTGATAAGCATATTGTTGATCTTTGCTTATGGTTAATGTTAGGTGGTTGCCTAGGTATGCATTTAGTTAGCTTTGGTTGATTTCCATGCTTTGATGACTCTAGCATGTTGGATTTGATGCTATATATATGTGAGTAATGCTGAAGAATGTTCAAATGAGAGTTTTGGTACTTTTGGAAATGTGGTTTTAGGAAGCATGCCTATAGTTTACCTTTAAAGCATGATTGCCATGAGTTGGGGATGGTTCTGTGATATTATGGTTAGGATTGATCTTTGGTAATGTTGTATGAATGTTAGAAGCATGTTTAAGTGGTTTGGAGTCCATTAATGTAAGTTAAACCAGCAAAAATGGACATTTTAGGTCCAGGCGTATCAGAACGCATATTTTCGTACCGGTACGGATAAGGCATATCAGGCATGCTATTTCAGTACGCGAGATAGCCGTTTCAATACGGGTAAGTATTCTAGGCATAGCGTTTCGGTACGGGTAAAAGCAAAATAGCACGTGTACTGATAGGCGTAGCCGTACCGGTACGGTTTTAAGCTACTGGAATATGAGTTTTATAAAGTGGCCAAGGCGTATCGATACACTTACTCGTGTACTGACACGGGCAGCTGTTATTTCAGTTTTTGGATGTTTGGAAAGTTTCTGATTTATTCATTTTGGTCCCTGATTGTTGTGAATGCAATTGCTTGAGTTTGGATGGTCGGATTGAGCTGAGAATCGACATACAGGATGTAATCTGACTAATTCAGGATTGGTAACCCTAATTTCAGTAATGGTCCTTTAACTTACCAGTTTTATGTTTTAGTCCCTAAAATGTATTGTATGCAATTGGTTGCCTTTCCGAGGTTCGTTCCCTTTGTAACTTCATCCGCCACAAGCATGATCACTTAAGATTAATAATATGCATCTAGACAAGATAAAAGGAATAAAATGGACTGGTTATTCGTAATCTTTCTCCGGGTTGCTTCAGCAAACCTAATGTAGCTCGCTTGGTTCGGTCGGGCGTTTAGGCAAGTCGAGGGGGTTACACATAGGACCTTATGTAATGGAGTTTGTAATCCGTATTTTTGAAATTGTATTAATCAAATTAATCAAATTGAATGTTCAAATGTTTTGAATTTAAATTGGAGCTCGTTTGTAACGTTCTGATTATTTATCTATATTTTCCACTGTTGGTTTTATACATTTTTGAGAAATAGCTTTTGGGCTAAACCGAATTGAAAAATTTTATGGTTTTGGGTTGGGCTTGAGTCCCAAATATGACATCAAGGTCGAGGGTGTTACAATATGATTAGCATATACTGATAATTTGGGAATAAAACTAGAACGTTTGAAAGTTTGGGGACCAATTTAAAATGAGAGTCATAGTTTGAGGATGAAATTGGAATGTTTAAAAGTTTGCGGACCAATTTAGAATGAGAATCATAGTTTGGGGAAATTGGAATGTCCAAAATTTTGAGGAATGTTTTAGAATATGGGTCATAGTTTGGGAAGCGTGATCCAATTAACTCTTAAATAAATTATTATTATTATTATTATTATTATTATTGATAAATCCTAATTCTAATCCTAATCCTAATCCTACCTAGAGGGGAGGAGAATGGGGACTCTAGGGGAAGGAAGAGGGTGTTCCTAGTGAGTCTAGACCCCATGACCTAAGGGAAATGAGGGAACAAAGATGAGCAGCTTGGTCAACCGGCCAAATGTCCTTGCTCAACTCTTAAATAAATTATGAATTCGATTTATAGTTCTGTAACTAATAAGAGTTAGATACATCAATCGTTTACCTCTTGGTGAGAGCACCCAATTGGTCAAATAAATTTGCTTTTACGATAATTATTGATAAAATATAATTATCAAATATGTTATATTAGCAAAAGCAACATATCTGACTTGGCCAATAACCATAGAAGATCTTCATTTGAATTAAATTGTTATCCCTTTGTAGTTTATTTCTTATCTTTAGCTGGTTTTTGAATTTTGAACTAACAATTGTAAATTATATAAACAATTTATCTAAGAGATTTAATTAGGATTAACAATGGTTCATGTGCGGTGGGGATTTTAATTTTCTACTCTATACCGTGCATTCATATGATATAGAGCCAGATAAGAGTGTAGCGAGGGTTTAATCCAACCTTCCCTTATTATTCTTCGAGCTGAGCACCTTCCTTTGCCATGGCAACCAACCGTTGTTACATTGACTGAAGAAGATTGTATTTAGGTCTGCTGTTCATTTACAAAGAGGGGGGGGGGGGGTTACTTATATAAAGCTTAAAAGACCTGTAAACAATTAAACCATTAACAAAACGTAGAATAACAATTGCAGTTCATAGAAAAAACAAAATGCAATTTATAGTCACCCGTCTTCGCTTCCGACGTGATTGTTGTGGAGCAAAGAGCTCGAGATTCTTCCATGTTATCTCTCGTTGGAGCCATATTCACAAAATCTTAAAGAATCATAGTGTTTTTATGTCTTAGATGATAATATTTTGTTACTCTAGGAAATTGTAAATAAATAATGACATAAAATGTAAATCTCCTAAGTGTGCTTTAAAGAAAAGATTTTGATTCTTTAAATTGAGATTTTATTTTGCAAGCGCATAAGGTGATATGATTTTGGGAAGAATTTAAGGGATGGATCAAATTATGCGAGGGCGGAATCACCTGGTAAATTAGGGTGTTAATTGACGTCTCATGGGCTAAAGGAGTGAGGCAAGGGGACCCATTGTACCCTTACCTCTTCTATCATGAATGAATGTGTTATAATTGTTGGTAAAATTAATATTGCAAAAGTATATCGTTAGGACTGACAAGACAGTTTAAACAAAAATAAGAAGTGAAATTCTAATTGAACAGTGTCGTGGTGAAGACCACTGCTCTAGAAACAAATTCGCCCAATGTGTGTAATTGCTGCATTGGCGGTTGTCCCCTAAGGTTAACATGGTCGCTCCAAAACGTTGTACACCAAAGAACTGGAGTGGACTGCAGTGGTATTGCACTTCTTAGCAGCAGAGAACTGAACAAATTCTAAAGTGATTGTAAGCAAATGAATGTTGAATGAGATACACAAATGAGAGGAATACCCTCTCTATTTATAGGCTGTACACGGGGTTAAAATCTTCCAAATTAATCAAAAATTAATATGATTAAATGAATAGCTTGAAATCAGCCAAAAAATCGCCCCAGTTGACTATTATAATGGCTGAAAAATTACTGTTGAAGGGTTCTGAATTTGGTCCTCAAATCAGTGCAAGTTCAACCTTTAAATCAGTAAAAAATAGCTGTTAAATACAATCATTACAGCCTGTGAAAATAACAACTAATTTAGCTGTTATTTAATGTAATTACAAAAAATAAATAATTAGCTGAAATCAAGCCGTCTGACAAATTTCTATTTCACTCAGCGTATAAATTGAGAATGAAAAATTCTTTCACAAACTTTTATCAGTGAGAGAAATTAATATGACTTTTCTCCAAAAAGTAAGAACCAGCGTGGACATGTCGAATACACGTGTTACCACGACCACGAGTCGGCCAGACGGCAGCAGTGGCAGCGCGTGAGGTTCACCCTTGTTCTCTATCACTCAACAAGGTGGGGATGGTATAACTCTATAAATACCCTTGCCAAAGGATATTCCTTCCCTATGTTGGATATTGAGCATTACTAACAATCCCCCACTAATGCGAAAGAATTCTTCTAATATTGAGAATCACTGAGTTCAAAGATACAAGAAGGGAATAGCGAGATTAGTTGCTTAAGCACTAGTGAACGTATTTGGAACTAGTACATAGTGATGATGAGTAATCCTCCTCTTAGATAAGTGAAACTAGTCTTGAATTTTCTAAGATCCGGGTGAACTAATAGCACACAACTAACCCCTTCATCCACCAAAGTCCTCGATGTGCAAGATATGTATATATACGAAGTATATATGCAGCCATCTTACCTTGAGATTCTAGTAAGTGTACTAGAAAAATAGCCCATCGTTTTTCATAGAAGGTGGTTAACCCTTCTCACTTATGTAGGTTATTTCATCAAGTTTACTCAACATAACTACCCAAAATCGGGCTATGAAATAATTAAGAGCTTTTATAACATCTCAACCTCATAAAAACAAGGTGAATTTCTTCAAGTTCATATTAATTGAACCACCCAAACTCTGGGATAAGAAATCATTAAGAATAAAAACTCAACCTCTTTGTTCGGTAAATTCAATAAGTTATTCTTAATAGAACAACCCAAACTCTTGGGATTGAATTTATTAAGAGTTTAAACTCATCCTTTCAAGCGGTAAGTTTATTAGTCCTTCGCAATAGGTCTAAGAACTTTATTAAGAATAGTTATTTAACCAAAATCGGTAAATTCATCAAGTCTTTCTCATTAAGACTACCCAAAACTAGGCTATGAATTTATTAAGAGCATAAAGTTCAACCTGGGCATGTACATGATTCGTCATAGGGATAGACAGATAGACATGTACACTATGAGTCTTTTCATGGTTTCGTTTGAGCACATTGAACTTAGATAACTAAGTTGGTTATCCACCATGAATTCCTCAACCAATGGGATTAAGACCCATCCCCCTTGATGAATCCAGAACCAATTTTATGCTTAATCCTTTGGTGAAAGGATCAACAAGATTTCTTTCCAACTTTATGTGCTCTAAATGGAGTGCTCTATTCTTTATTAAGTGTCTCACGGATTCATGTCTTATGTGAGTATGTTTTTTCTTGCCGTTATAAGCTTGGCTTTTAGCCAAACATATCATAGCCTGTGAATCACACAATAAAAACACCGGAGGAGTCAGTTTTCCCCATAAAGAAATTTCTACTAAAAGGTTTATGAGTCACTTGGCTTCTTGCCCAGCTAAGTCAAGAGCTATAAATTTTAACTCTATGGTAGAGCGTGCAATATAATTCTGCTTTGCAGATTTCCACGAAATTGCTGCTCTATCTAAAGTAAAAATATATCCATTCATAGAGTTTACCTCATCATTATCGATAACCCACTTGGTGTCACAATGTAATTTTAAAATAGAAGGATAGCTAAGAAAATCGAGTTTCCAATCCATTGTACCTTTGAGGTACTTAAGTAAGAGTCTAAGAGCAACCCAATGTTCACTACTTGGATTATGAGTATATCTACTTAATCTGCATACAACATAGGCAATATCGGGTCGAGTATAGTTCATTAAAAACATTAGGCTTCCAATAACTTTAGCATATTCAACCTGGGAAACACTACTTCCTTTATTTTTAAAGAGATGAACGCTATAGTCATAAGGGGTTCGAACAGGAATGACATCAAAACTGTCGAATTTCTTTAACACTTTCTCAATATAATGTGTTTGATTTAAAGAACATCCCTTTTTAGATTTGGTAATCTTGACTCCTAAGATTACATCTACTTCTCCCAAATCAGTCATCTCAAATTTAGTGGATAAGAAATTTTTAGTTTTGTTAATGGATTCAATGTTAGTACTAAAAATCAACATTTCATCAATATATAAACTTATGATGACACAATAAGTACTAAACATATTTGAATACACGTATGCATCCGCACCATTCATGACAAAACCAAAACTAAGAATAGTTCTGTGAAATTTCTTGTACCACTGTTTAGGAGCTTGTTTAAGGCCATAAAGAGACTTTTTAAGTCTACACACTTTGCCTTCTATACCAGGTGGCACAAAGCCTGGCAGTTGCTCCATATAGATCTTCTTATCTAGATCTCTATTAAAAAATGTAGTCTTTACATCCATTTGATATACTTGTAACTTATAATAGAGGCTAGTGCAAATAATGCACGAATCGTTGAGATTTTTGTTACAGGAGAGTAGGTATAAAAAAAGTATGTTCCAAATTTTTGAGTAAACCCTTTGACTACTAGCCTAACCTTACATCTTTGGATTGACCCATCTATTCTGAGTTTCTTTCTAAAAACCCATTTATTGCTGATAGGTCTAAATCCTCTAGGCAAGTTTACCAATTCCCAAGTATGATTAGACATTATTGACTCTAGTTCATCATTAATAACGTTTCTCCAAACACTAGCATCAATAGATCTTATAGCTTCTTCATAAGTCTTAGGATCCTTATATAACAAAAAGACCCGAGCTATAGGATCTGATTTGGTGTCTAAGTCATATATCTCAGAAATAAAGGAAGTGATAAAGTCTAGTCCAAAAGAGTTTTATATCGTTTGCCTCTTACTTCATCTAGGCTCTAACTCAAACTCTAGAGAATTCTTGGGAGGTTCATTAGAAGAAGTAGATGGATTATTTTCTATACATATTTTTGTGTTTAATCTTGGTTTCTTTAGAGGAAAATTTTCTTCGAAGAAAACTACATCTCTAGATTCACATATAGAAAAATAATGCAAATACATGAACCTGTATTCGGCACTATTAGAAGCATACCCTATAAACACTGCATCAATGGTTTTGGGACCGATGGTGGATATTTTAAAGTCAGGCAAGCCTACTTTAGCCAAACACCCCTACACTTTAAGGTATTGCAAATTAGGTGCATAACCTTTCCACAACTCGTATGGGGTAGAATCTAATTTCTTATGAGGTACTTGGTTCAAAATATGATTGGCAGATAGAATGGCTTCCCCTACATGTTACCAGATAATCTAGAACTTATCAACAATGAATTTATCATCTCTTTTAAAGTTTTTTCCTCTCGGCTACGCCATTTTGTTGAGAAAAATATAGGGCGAAGGTCTCATGAATTATGTCATTCTTCTCACACACCTCTTTAAGAAAATTAGACCCGTATTCACCACCTCTATTGGACCTAACACGTTTTACTTCCTTTCAAGCCAATTCTCAACTTTTTCCATATAAATAAGAAAGAAGTTCTCAACTTCATCTTTAGTTCTAAAAAGATAAAATTTTGTATGTCTAGAACAGTCATGTACAAAGGTGATATAATAGTGTTTACCTCCTTTACTCTTAGAGTTTCTAAAGTCTGCTAGATCTGTGTGAATAAGTTCTAACAATTCAATTTTTCTTTTAGAAACAGTTTTAAAGGAAGGTTTAGCATGCTTTGCTTCTACACAAATTTCACATTTGTTAAAGCTATTCTCATCTAGATAAGGCAATAACTTCATTTAGTGAGTGTAAATTTACATGACCTAATCTAGCATGCCTCATATCATAGGTTTCAACAATATAAGCAGAACTAGTGACTTTATTTTTATTAAACTCAGTCTCGATTACAAATAGTTAGCGAAAATTAAGCTGTTTGACAAAAAATTTGTCTAAATTTAAAATAATTTGTCTTTTTCACTCAGCCTATAAATATTGAGAATGAAAAATTCTTTCACATACTTTTATCAGTGAGATAAATTCATATGAATTTTCTCCAAAAGGAATGAACACGCGCGGACGTATTTGTTTCTGTTAATGATCTCTTTGGGAGGGAAGGTATAAGTCTATAAATACCGTTGCCGAATAATATTCCTTCCCTATGTGGGATATTGAGCATTATTAACAATAATGTTTATTGAACTTGGCAGGTAAGTATGAGGGTATTTTTACTACCATCATAAATGCAAGTGGCATTCGTACATATTTGTTTCTGTTAATGATCTCTTTGGCCTTGTTTGACAATTAGTGGATAGCTAATAGTGGATTACATTAGCTGATAGCAGATAGCTGATTGCATTAGCTGATTTGCCTAGCGAATTGTATTAATTGGTTGTATAAAAGTGTTTGGTAAAATTAACTGAGAGCGGATAGCTGTTTGATTATTTAAACAAGCAAACTAACATATAAGGACATGCTTATATTTGATACTTGTTTGAATAGTTTATTAGTTACCAATATTTTTTATCTATTAATATTAATTAGGTTATAAAAAAAATATTTTTTTAATATAACAAAACTAAGCATATTTTAATGATCTATATATTAATTTATTATTTATATATTATTTTTAATACAATTTAATTAATTATTAAATTTAAATACAAATATAAATGTGTGCGAATAAAAAACAAAAAGTATTAGTTTACAAATGTCACAACGCAAATACGTGAGAGTGAAGAATTAAAATAGGAAAAAGGTTAAATTTAGGTTATTTGGAGATATTTTATAATTATTAAGGGTAAAAGTGTCTTTATAACTCTTATGTCAAAACCTCTAATCACAAAAAACTCATATTAGCAGCTTTTTCAAAATTGGAGGTTTAACCCCAATTTGCTATTCCAATCCGCTATTCACCAAACATCCAAATTAGCGGATTTGACCGGTCAAACCTGTAATATTAGCTCAAACCTCTAATTTTAGCTCAAACCGCTATTTATCAAACAAAGTTGTGTTGATCAAGAAAAATGCTAATTTTATATTAGTTGTTGGAAGAGTATTGGATTTGTTTTAAAAAATGTTTGGGATGCATATATATTTTTCAAAAAGTGAATTGTTTAATGCTGGAATTGAACAAGCTGAGTTATATAATATTGTTAACCAATTTCGTAATAGCAATCACCAATGACAATAACTCTTTGTTGATAATTTAAAAAAATGTATGATGTGTATTTATATAGTTATAAATCTATAATTACTTATATATATTTATAAAACCTATTATTATTAATATTGAGAAGGGGAAAATTGTAACTCCATGGTAAGATTTCTACAATTTGCTATAATTATATATAGTTATAAATTTGTAATTGATTTATATTTAGTTTTCCAAATATACTTAATTGAAAATAATTTTATTTTTAATCAAAAAACACCAATTGTTTAGGATTATTCTCTAAAACCCTACCCGCCTCATCTTCTCCTTTTCTCCTAGTCGCTTTTTTAGTTTTGTCTCAGTCGACGGCGACACACCAGTTTTAGTGTTAGTTGTCGACCACCGCTGTTCCGTATCCTCCATACTTTTTTATCTCGCTTTATTTTGTTATTTTCTTTCAGATTTATCTTATATTTTTATAAATAAAATTCCTTTGTTTGGTTTCTATCTTTTTCGCATATTTGTGCAAGTTTGTCTGTCTTTGAGGCACGCTTTCACTCTACTATCGTGGCACAATTTCTTTGCCTTATGGTACGTTGTCCGCCTACCTCTGCGGTAGATCTACGATTGTGTGGAGATTTTCACTTTGCTCGTATTTGATTTGCTATTGCCGGTGTTCTTTCAAGGTTAGATCCCCTTTTCGTGGTTGTTTGCCGATGTATTCAGATCTGTTTTTGCGATGTAGCCTGTAAGTTTTCTTTGTTTCGCTCGCCACTCCTTCATCATCTCGAAAGTGTCTAGTTGGGTAGAGACAAATGAGTATTATTTACGGTGACTGGATTACTATAGATATGGGCTTCAGATTCAAAAGAATGCATGCTTCGACTATCGTTGGGACTTTGGGTTTCTTTTTTAATTTTTCTTTGTTTGAGTTTTTGGTGGACATAGTCTCCAAATTACTCTCTTTGAGTGGTTGCATTGTCAAAGTTGTAGCTTCTTTTGTTTCAATAAAATCTAATATCGTTTCAAGATTAAATAAAAGAAAATAATTTTATTTTATATTACATTAACTGGTTTGGCTAAATTTTCTTTAAATTTTAATTGCATGGCAATTATTTATGTACAATAGTCAATTAATATTATCAATTATTATAAAATGGATTGTATGAAAATACGTAAGAAATATTGTAGAATATTACTTTATTTACATATGAAAAATTTAGTTGTATAAAACTTTATATTTATTATATGATTTTTTTACATTTAATGGAGTTCAATTATTTGATATTAAAGTTTGCTGTTAAGGTGGATTTTTTAGCATACATTTTTTTGAATAATTTCTATTTAAGGGAAAGAAGAAGGGAAATTTTACTTTTATTGGGTATTGAACTCACATCCTAATGGAAAGAGAAAGTGTCAACTAAAAGCTTTAACCACAAAATTATTGATTTTTTTTTGACATATAGCGTACATTATTTTTATTTCCATATAAAAATATCTTAGAATTTAATTAGGTGAGTTAAATCTTTGATTAATTGGACATTAATGTGATATAAAGTTCTGTCGAGTTGCTTCAAAAGAGGGAAAGGTCCACCGCAACAAAGACCACCGAAAAAGGAAAGTAAGAAAAAAATCAAATGATAAATGAGCAAAAACGCAACAAACTTACTCAATATTCTAATGTAAATGAAACCAATTCGGAACATGGAAAAATAAGATATGTAAACAAAACTTTATCGTCAATAGTAATGATAAGTATCGTCAATATTAGTGTAATAATAGAACATAACATGTCGACAATATGCTTTATTACGATTCAAGCTTTACATATATAAGATAATTGTAAACATTTATCAAAATGAGAGAATCAATTAAGTGTCTAAAGCAAGATAAATCGACAAATACAATTAAATAACCACCAACTAGAGAGGTGATGTTAAGTTTATTTTTAAAAAATAAAATAATTGCAAAACAAGAGTAAAATGTACAATAATAGCCGACAAAAACTATATCATTTTTATAAGAAAATATAACTTGTAATTATTACGCGTGATTCGTTTTTTGAGAAAAACAAGTGCAATATGAGATGGGTGTGGTGCTACCTGAAGGGGCGAGGGTCGTGTTAAGCGTTGTGCAGCCCATGGATGATAGAATCTCGGGGGAACATGTCAATCGTAGGGTTTCTAAGGTTGTTCATGAAAAAAATCTGGGGTATTGGATTATTGCGTTGTTGGGTGGTGTGATCGACATGCGAAGGTTTGGTGATGTTTGACAATGTAGGGATTTGATGGCACATTCGTTTTATACTCTTGGTTTAGTCAGGGCGGTTTGAAGATTAAGGGCTATGTACAATTGATTAAAATGAGATCCTTAATTTATAATATAAAAAAATATATTTTTTGGATTTAAATTTGATACACAGGCTGTATAAAATAAATTTTATACAAGCCTGCCTATTTCTACTATAAATCGGAATTAAACCTAAATCCTAAAAAACTAAACCCTAAACCCTAAATTCAAAACACTAACCTTAAATTCTAAACCCTACAACCCAAACCCCTAAACAAAACCCATAATCCCTAAAACTAAAAGGTCTGTGTAAAGTTTACACAGACTCTGTATTGAAGTTTTTCTCATATTTTTTTCAAATAAAGTTCACTTTTAATAGAAAAAATTTAGACTATTCTCTTGAGCAACATAAAAACGACTTACAAACATCTAAAAGTCTAACATTTTCACATAAAAATGATGTTCTTGCATATTTTGAAGCAAAATGATCTACAAGGCTTTCAATATCAACTTCTTCCAAAAGATCAGTCTCGACTGCCATCAAAGAAAATTTATTTAGTCTTTATCAGTCTCGACTGCCATCAAAGAAAATTTATTTAGTCTTTCTTGTGACATAGTTGTACGTAAGTATGGCTTCACAAACTTCAATTTTGAAAAGTTTCGTGCAGAAAACAATAATAGGATTAGTCAATAAAATTCTATATGCAATTGTCGCATTTGGGAAACAATTAAAATGTTTTCAAAACTTTAATAAATCATTACTCCTATTTCCATCAACATCAAATAACTCATCTTTCCTAAGAGCATTTTCAAAATTATTAAAATCAGATAACTCATCTTATTAATTTCTCAAAATACCTAATATCGTTAAAACAATATTTGCTGCTAATATTTTTAGAAAATGATTATATAACAATTTATTTCAGGCCATTTTTTTAGGTCTGTGCAGTCGCACATGTTGCACATGCCCAAAACCACTCCTCGGTTTAGTCGTCTTGAGAATTGGTTGATAAACTTACGTATCGTAGCAAATGAATGTGGTTATCAATTTATGGTTTTTCAATTCATGTGTAGTCATGACGTTCCTGTTAGAAGATGTAACTCGAATTTTGTATGTTCTGACATGAAAAGCCCACAGTGCGATCAATTTGGTAATAAATAAAATTGATCAAATCCTTTGTAATCAAATTTCTTATCCTTTAAACTTCAGTACTTCTTACCATCCGCACAATGAAGTTCAGTCCGAGCGTGTAATTCAGGTCTTAGAGGATATGCTGAGGGGTTGCGTGATTGATTATCGGGGCAGTACGAAGGATTTTCTACCGCTTGCAAAGTTTGAGTATAATAACAACTACCAGGCCAGTATTCAAATGGCACCTTATGAGGCTCTGTATGGGCGTAAGTGTCACACTCCCATAGGTTGGACTGAGTTGAATGAGCACAAGTTATTGGGATCGGATATCACTCGTGAGTCTGAGGATACTATTAGATTGATCCGAGACAAGCTTAAGGCTGCTTTTGACAGGAAGAAGTCATATACCGATTTGAAGCGTCGAGATATTGAGTATGACGTGGGAGATTAGGTATTCTGAAAATTATCTCCATGGCAGAAGGTACTTAGATTTGGTCAAAAAGGCAACCTGAGTCCCTGTTTTATTGGCCCTTATTAGATTCTTCTTCGAGTGGATCTAGTTGCCTATAAGCTTGTCTTATCGCTTGAGTTTGAGTGTATTCATGACGTCTTCCATGATTCTATGTTGAGGCATTATAGAACATATCTATCCCATATTATTTAGGTTGAGGATATTGAGATATGACCTATTGTGAGTTTTGACAATGAACAAGTCGAGATCCATGAGCAGGATAAGAATGTCCTTAGGAGGAAGGCCATTAAGATGGTCAAGGTCCTGAGGCACAACCATGGTTATGATGAGGTTACATGGGGGCCCAAGGCCATCGTCAAAAATCAATATCTACATCTCTTTGCTTTGGTAAATTTTGAGGCTAAAATTTCTTTCAAGGGGGAGAGTTGTAACACTCTAGAAATTAAGATTCAAAACCCTAAGAATTGGGAATTAAAAACCTGAAAACTTAATTGAGAATTTGGGGGTTTTTTGAGTTTATTTGGAAATAGTGACCTAATTGTGAATAGTTAAAACTTTGAGGACCTTTTTGAAAGACAGGTTAAACAAGAGACCATTCTATGCAAATTACCCCTTTGTCTGTGGTATTTAAATTGCTTTCAATCTGCCATAATCGCCCTTCATCTACCATTATCAGCAACCTCACCCATATTTCTCTATCGAGATTTCCTTAAGAAACCCTACCCCTACATTCCGATCAAGTTCCAACGAGAGCCCTTTTGCCATTTATGGGTTACACCGCACCCATCATTGTGATCCCCACAATCTCATGATCAAACCTATAGCCACCATGTGTTTCAATCGACTACCGTTTGCGAGAAACGGTGCTAGAACCGTTTGAATTCCTCTTCATTTTCCTTGCACCACCATCCTCCTCTATTAGCGATTTTGGGAAAGTCCTTGGGTAAGGACTTTGGTTCTGATTTCTCTTTCTTTTCGTTTGGTGGAATGTGTTAGTGTTTTTGAGGGGGTGGTTTTGGTCGAAAAGACCTTTTGAGTCTCCGATTGGCATTGTCGAAGGTCGTCGTCGTCAGTGAGGTTTGTGAAACCCCAAAACCTTTTTGCTATAGCATGACCAGGAATTGGCTATGTTGGGTTGGGTTAAACCCTTAGAGAGAGGGATAGAATTACGAGCCATTTGAATGGCCAAATGGGAAGCTCAATTTTGGTTGAGCCAAACCGAGTGTGTGAGTGGTCCAAGCTAGTAAGCCAAACTGAACCAGAACAGGTTAAAAATCAAACCAGAGAGTGAACCGGTCTAGTAACTGAATCGATCAATCGAACTGAACCAGCAGTGACCTTTTAACTGTTGACTGACCTGACCTGTTGACCCATATGACCCGACCCGAGTTAACTTTGACTTTGAATTTTTTAGCCAACTTTGACCTTGATGTTTTTCAACGTCCTAATTCTGAATTCATTACTCGTTTCGCCTAATTCGAACCCAAAAGCCAAGTTTTTTTAATTTGAATTTATTTTGTACATAGTAAATTTTAAGAAATTGAGTATGAGATTTAATATGGTTTATCTTTGCATTTCAGATGACGTTGATTCTGAGAACAATGTTTTACCTTCTCTTCATATGTAGCATGTTCCTGCATCCTCTATGAGAGCTGCACGTTAGTAGTTGATTATTTTTAAAATTTGAGTTAGGTGGCATAGTATTTATATTAGAATATGATTTAATATAGAATTTGATATCGTAGGTTCTAACTTAGCTAGACCTAGAGCTAGTTCAGACCATGGGAGGTATCATCATCGACGTTAGATCTTTGGCTGCTAGAGGTGCATTCTCTTTATGTGCTATATATATTCTGTGAAATATTTTATAACTTGGATGACCACTTTGTTGTGTTGCGACTTCAATGAGATTTGAGATTCCATGTATAATTTGTTTTACTAAAACTATCAGAATTTCAAAACTGTGATCCCCATATTTAGTACGATACAACTGTGATGTGATTTTGTTTTACAAACAATGTTTTTATATGCATAGGATGGGATTGTACGGAGGAAGAAGTGGCTTGACCACACTGTGATTGGTGAAATAAGGGTGAGGGGTTCTAGGGAACTACCTCCACTATGATCGGTTGGCTTTGCCACTATTGTGATTGGAGTATGTAGCTGGGTATTGTGTTTTGATTATGTCATCATTTCATACATTGTGTTTTATTGTGTTTAATAATATCTTGAGAAATTATTGTGAAACTAAAACTGTGATCGTTACACTTTAGAGACACCATGGGCTTAATAGGTCACTCCCCTATAGTTTGTCTTTCAGATACTTTGGCTCTAGACGACTTGGTACTTGGAGGATCTCTTGCATTTCAGATTTGAGAATGTTTTTCAGTATGCATGCATAGCACTTTACATTTGGATATTATATTTAAATTATCAAATATTAATATTATTTTTGGGATTTTAATACCCTTTCCGAAATAAATTTTGTTAGAAGTTAAATGTTTTACGTTACAAGTTAAAAACTATATTTACATAAGTTGAATTGGATACTTGAGGGAAAAGTTGCGAATGTGACTTCCTAAATTGGGCCGAGTTTAGGGGGTTACAGTTGCATTATATTTTTATGAGTGAAGTTCTAAAAATATGTCTAGTTTTGAACTATAATGGTTTGTAGAATGCGATAAATGATTCTAGCACATGTGTAACACCCTCAAACCAGATATCATATTTGGGCTTGAAGCCTAACCCATTACTATAAAATTTTCAACCTGGTTTATCCCAAATCATATCCATTTCCATTAAAGCCATTAAGTTCAAATATTTCGACATAGATAAATAGTTAAAAACATTACATAGGAGCTCCATTTAAAATACATGATTAAAAGCATTCGACTCGTGATTTAAAATCCAAAATAGAGTTACAATACAAACATAGGGTCCTAAAAATACATAGCTCAATATTATCTAAGTAATGTACTCAGAACAAGTCGATGCTGAAGTGATACGCCGATGGTGCTCTAACGATGCACGTCAACTACTAACCTGCTAACGAAAACAACAATTCTAAATGTTGAGCTAACGAAGCTCAGTGGATATAGTTTCACTCAAACATGCTTCATGCAAATCATAAATATGAGCATGTAGCTAAAGATGATATCATGGCAATATAACAATATTGGTGTTACCTCTAGCCGCCTAAACACATAGAAAACAACAGATGCATTAATCTCACAAAGCACAAACACATCATACCAAACAAACCTAGAGTGAGGCCCAGTGTCATACATACTCAAGAATGTACACTCTAAGTGAGGCCCAATGTCAGACATCATCGGGAACGTACACTCGTACTCAGAATCTCTCATCGAGTATCATCAGATGATGCCTAATGTCACACAACCTCTGGAATATACATTCAAAATCTCATCTTATGGTGTTACAACACGTTCTTTGGGTATCTAGATCGCAACAAACAAAGGTGACTCATCCACACAAGTGCCCTTACTTGGCACGTAACATCATGTGATCCACCAAGGATCCCTATAGTAGCTATTACAAACAAGTCACCCAAGGCTTTACCAAGTTATTACACATTATGCTCATATAGGAGGATTAAATCTCGGTTTCTCAGTTTTACTATTTATTTTATCACATTAGGAGCCCATTGGGCCATAGTCCTTGAATTATAAGCCTCACAAACTTAAAATGTATTTTTGGGCAGATTGCCTCGTTGGTACCGGTACGACCCTCGCGTACTGGTATAGTACTCCTTGGGTATTGGTACTTCACAGCATACCGATACGATTTGAGCTTACTGGAATTTCATTTACTCTTGGCATACCAGTACAGGTCAACCTGTACCGATTGTAGCACCCCTATTTTGGGCTTAGGAGGCTCTTTAATGGTTTAGACAGTCTGTTGGATCGGATTAGAGGATTCAAGTTACTTTTAGGATTTAATTTGATATAAATATATTCAGCCGAGATAAAGATTTGGAATAATATTCTAAAATCATTATTTAATATATAAATGATTTTGGTGAAGTCAATTTGGGAAAAAGGAATTTTGAAATTGGACATTTTGGTTAGTGACCAAAATGTAAAGTTTTAAAACTATTTTTGGTGATTGTTTTGTAAAAGGGTCAAAACTATGAATCTTTAAGGACCTATTTACCCAAAGTCTAATATTAGACGTTTTCCCCTTAATTGGCTATTTTAAATGATTTAAAGTAATATAAAAAGGCTTGGAGAATTAATTAGATAATTAAAAGGTTAAAAACAATTTGACGCAACTAACTTTTCATCAAAAGCTTTTCTCTCAAATTCTCTCCAGCCAAACACTTTTCCACTTCAATTTTCTCAGGTAAATTCATGGTTTCAACATCCTTTTGATTGCAAATTAATCTTTAATGGTTTTCTAATAAAACCTATTTGATTTGATTTTGTTTTCTTAAGAAAATTCATCCAATTAAGGGGAAATGTAGTCATTAGAGGTGAGGTTCATTCTTCTCCTCTAATACAAGGTTCTTTACAGAAATTCTCAAGTTATTTGATCTTTTACATATGATTTCCAACTTGATTTGATGATGGAAAATTGGTTTAATCAAGGGTTAATTGATTAGATTGGTGGATTTTCGTATAGGCTCTATTTTGCTGAGTCCTTGATTGATTCTAATCATGATTTTGATGTTAAATAATGTTAATAAGTGGGTTTTAACATTGGAATCCCAAAACTATGTGAATCTCTAATTTTCTAGGTTGTTAGTTATGAGTTTTAAGGAGTTGTGGAGGTTTATTGAATGCTGGACGTATAAGGATGTTATTATTGTGTTTTTAGATGTTAATTGATGTTATTGTATACTGATACGGCTTCATTATCGATTGCACCGTATCAAATGGCACCAAAGGAGTTAAAAGAGTTGAATAACAACTCCAGAAGTTGTTGGATCGTGGTTTTATTCGGCCTAGTGTTTCACCGTGGGGAGCATCGGTGTTGTTTGTGAAAAAGAAGGAAGGCACCTTGAGGATGTGTATTGACTATCGGTAACTGAATAAGTTGACAATTAAGAACAAGTATCCCTTACCGTGAATTGATGTCTTATTCAATCAATTTTGAGGTGCTACGGTGTTTTCCATGATCGATTTGAGATTTGGGTATTATCAGTTAAAGGTTAAGGATAAAAATGTGTTGAAGACTACTTTTCGTACGAGGTACGACCATTATGAGTTCTTGGTGATGCCGTTTGGGTTGACGAATGCGCTTGCAACATTCATGGATATGATGAATCGGGTGTTCCATGGATTCTTGGATCAATTCATAGTAGTGTTCATTAATGATATTCTTGTGTACTCTCGTACAGAGGAGGATCATGATTGACACTTGCGGATTGTGTTGAAGACCTTGTTGGATTAAGGAAGTGGTTTTTCTTGGTCAAGTGATTTCAGCTGAAGGTATCCGGTGGATCCTAAAAAGGTTGAGGTGGTTGTGAATTGGAAACAACCTAAGTCGGTGATAGAAGTCCGTAGTTTTTTGGGTTTGGCGGGTTATTACCTTCATTTTGTGTATGGGTTTTCAAGGGTTGCTGCTCCGTTGACCAAGTTGTTGCAAAAGGATGTTCAATTCGAGTGGATGGAAGGTAGACAACAAGCTTTTGAAGATTTAAAGGAAGCTTTGACACAAGCTCCTTCTTGATTCAACCTGAGTTGGGGAAAGAGTTCGTGGTTTATAGCGACGCATCATACGTTGGTTTGGGGTGTGTGTTGATGCAAGATGGGAAATTTGTAGCTTATACATCAAGGCAGTTGAAGGTGCACGAGCGCAACTATCCTACGCATGATCTCGAGCTTGTTGCGGTAGTGTTTGAGTTGAAGATTTGGTGACATTACCTTTATGGTGAGAAGTATATGGTATACACAGATCATAAGAGTTTGAAGTATTTGATGTCGCAAAATGAGTTGAATCTTAGGAAATGTAGGTGGTTGGAGTTACTTAAAGATTATGATTTAACAATTGAGTATCATCATGTTAAAGCAAATGTTATGGACGATGCTTTGAGTAGAAAAGCTGTTGTAGAGATGAGGGCTATGTATGTGAGGTTGAGTGTGACCCGTGATGGAGGTTTGCTGGCAGAGTTGCAAGTGAAACAATATTTGTCGCAGTTGATTAAGGAAAAGCAACATTATGATGAGGCGTTGGTACCGTATGTCAAGGACATAATGGATGGAAATCCTACGGATTTTCACTTTAATGGAGACAGAGTGTTGTGCTTTAAGGATCGATTGTGGTGCCTAGTGATGTGGAGTTGAGGTGAATGATTTTGACCGAGGCACATGATAGTCTTTTTGCTATGAACCCTGGTAGTACCAAGATGTATAGAGGTTTGAAGGAAGAGTACTATTAGGTGGGTTTGAAAAAGGATATGACAGATTTTGTTGATAAATGCATGGTATGTCAGCGTGTGAAGGCTGGACACTAGTCTTCTTTCAGGTTGTTGCAACCATTGAAAATTCTAGAGTGGAAATAGGAAAGGATCATCATGGATTTTGTGGCAGGGTTTCCTTTGACACCAACTAAAAATGATTCTATTTGGGTGATTGTTGATTGGTTTACGAAGTGTGCACATTTTCTTCCAGTGCATACAACGTATACTTTGGATAGGTTGACTGATTTTTATGTCGCTAAAATTGTGAGGTTGCACGGGGTACCCAAATTGATTGTTTTTTATAGGGATCCGCATTTTACAATGAGGTTTTGGGGATGTTTGCATCGAGCTTTGGATACTCGCTTGAATTTCAGTACAACGTATCATCCTCAGAAAGATGGTCAATCTGACCGTGTGATTCAGATTTTGGATGATATGTTGAGATGTTGCGTCGAGAAACTTGGGAAAGACAGTTGCCTTTGGTAGAGTTTGTGTACAATAATAGCTATCAACCAAGTATAAAGATGGCGCTGTAAGAAGCCTTGTATGGAAGGAGGTGTCGTACGCCCTTGTGTTGGACTGAGGCTGGGGAAAAGTATGTTTCCATGCCTAATGTGTTGAAAGACATGGATGAGAAAGTGAAGCTTATTTGTGATCGGTTGAAAGCGGCCTCGGATAGGCAAAAATCCTACGCAGATTTGAAAAATAGAGAGGCTGAGTACACTATTGGTGAAAAGGTTTTCTTGAAAGTCACACATTGGAAGAAGGTGTTGCATTTTGGACGCAAGGGAAAGTTAAGCCCAAGGTTTATTGGATCGTATGAGGTGTTGGAACGTATAGGTCCTATGGCTTATCGGTTGAGTTTGGCTCTTGAGTTGGAGAAGATTCATGATGTGTTTCATGTGTCCATGTTGCAGAGGTATCGTTCAGATCCGTCGCATGTAATGTCAGTTGAGGATTTTGAGTTGCGACTAGATTTGTCTTATGATGAGGAACTAGTGGAGATCCTTGATTCCAGTAGTAAAGTTCTTCTTGACAAGACGATTGAGCTTGTTAAGGTGTTGTGGCGACATCGCGGTATTGAGGAGGCCACGTGAGAGAGTAAGTCAGACATGATTGCTCAGTTTTTGCTTCTATTCCCATCAGTTAAATTTTGAGGATGAAATTTCTTAAGGTGGAGAGTTGTAACGCCCCGTTTTTGTGCCTAGGAGGTTCCTAAGTGGTTTAGACGGTCTGTTGGATCATATTAGAGGATTCAAGTCAGTTTTGGGATTTAATTCGAAATAAATATTTTTGGGTGAGATAAAAATTTGGAAAAATATTATAAAATCATTATTTAATATGTAAATGATTTTGGTGAAGTCAATTTTGGAAAAAAGAAAATTTGAAATTGGACATTTTGGTTAGTGACCAAAATGTAAAGTTTAAAACTATTTTGGTGACTGTTTTGTAAAAGGTTCAAAACTTTGAATCTTTAAAGAGCTATGTACCCAAAGTATAATATCAGCGTTTTCCCCTTAATTGGCTATTTTAAATGATTTTAAAGTAATATAAAAGGCTTGGAGAATTAATTAGATAATTAAAAGGTTAAAAACAATTTGACGTAACTAACTTTTCATCAAAAGCTTTTCTCTCAAATTCTCTCCAGCTAAACACTTTTTCCATTTCAATTTTCTAAGTTAAACTCATGATTTCAACATTCTTTTGATTGAAAATTAATCTTTAATGGTTTTCTAATAAAACCTATTTGATTTGATTTTGTTTTCTTAAGAAAATTCATCCAATTAAAGGGAAATGCAACCATTAGAGTTTAGGTTCATTCTTCTCCTCTAATAAAAGGTTCTTTACTAAGATTCTCAAGTTATTTGATCTTTACATATGATTTCTAACTTGATTTGATGATTTAATTGGAAAATTGGTTTAATCAATGGTTAATTGATTAGATTGGTGGATTTTCGTATAGGCTCTTTTTGCTGAGTTCTTGATTGATTCTAATCATGATTTTGATGTTAAATAATGTTAATAAGTGGGTTTTAACATTGGAATCCCAAAACTATGTGAATCTCTAATTTTCTAGGTTGTTAGTTATGAGTTTTAAGGAGTTGTGGAGGTTTATTGAATGCTGGACGTATAAGGATGTTATTATTGTGTTTTTAGATGTTAATTGATGTTATTGTATACTGATACGGCTTCATTATCGATTGCACCGTATCAAATGGCACCAAAGGAGTTAAAAGAGTTGAATAACAACTCCAGAAGTTGTTGGATCGTGGTTTTATTCGGCCTAGTGTTTCACCGTGGGGAGCATCGGTGTTGTTTGTGAAAAAGAAGGAAGGCACCTTGAGGATGTGTATTGACTATCGGTAACTGAATAAGTTGACAATTAAGAACAAGTATCCCTTACCGTGAATTGATGTCTTATTCAATCAATTTTGAGGTGCTACGGTGTTTTCCATGATCGATTTGAGATTTGGGTATTATCAGTTAAAGGTTAAGGATAAAAATGTGTTGAAGACTACTTTTCGTACGAGGTACGACCATTATGAGTTCTTGGTGATGCCGTTTGGGTTGACGAATGCGCTTGCAACATTCATGGATATGATGAATCGGGTGTTCCATGGATTCTTGGATCAATTCATAGTAGTGTTCATTAATGATATTCTTGTGTACTCTCGTACAGAGGAGGATCATGATTGACACTTGCGGATTGTGTTGAAGACCTTGTTGGATTAAGGAAGTGGTTTTTCTTGGTCAAGTGATTTCAGCTGAAGGTATCCGGTGGATCCTAAAAAAGGTTGAGGTGGTTGTGAATTGGAAACAACCTAAGTCGGTGATAGAAGTCCGTAGTTTTTTGGGTTTGGCGGGTTATTACCTTCATTTTGTGTATGGGTTTTCAAGGGTTGCTGCTCCGTTGACCAAGTTGTTGCAAAAGGATGTTCAATTCGAGTGGATGGAAGGTAGACAACAAGCTTTTGAAGATTTAAAGGAAGCTTTGACACAAGCTCCTTCTTGATTCAACCTTTGAGTTGGGGAAAGAGTTCGTGGTTTATAGCGACGCATCATACGTTGGTTTGGGGTGTGTGTTGATGCAAGATGGGAAATTTGTAGCTTATACATCAAGGCAGTTGAAGGCACACGAGCGCAACTATCCTACGCATGATCTCGAGCTTGTTGCGGTAGTGTTTGAGTTGAAGATTTGGTGACATTACCTTTATGGTGAGAAGTATATGGTATACACGGATCATAAGAGTTTGAAGTATTTGATGTCGCAAAATGAGTTGAATCTTAGGAAATGTAGGTGGTTGGAGTTACTTAAAGATTATGATTTAACAATTGAGTATCATCATGTTAAAGCAAATGTTATGGACGATGCTTTGAGTAGAAAAGCTGTTGTAGAGATGAGGGCTATGTATGTGAGGTTGAGTGTGACCCGTGATGGAGGTTTCTTTGGCAGAGTTGCAAGTGAAACAATATTTGTCGCAGTTGATTAAGGAAAAGCAACATTATGATGAGGCGTTGGTACCGTATGTCAAGGACATAATGGATGGAAATCCTACGGATTTTCACTTTAATGGAGACAGAGTGTTGTGCTTTAAGGATCGATTGTGGTGCCTAGTGATGTGGAGTTGAGGTGAATGATTTTGACCGAGGCACATGATAGTCTTTTTGCTATGAACCCTGGTAGTACCAAGATGTATAGAGGTTTGAAGGAAGAGTACTATTAGGTGGGTTTGAAAAAGGATATGACAGATTTTGTTGATAAATGCATGGTATGTCAGCGTGTGAAGGCTGGACACTAGTCTTCTTTCAGGTTGTTGCAACCATTGAAAATTCTAGAGTGGAAATAGGAAAGGATCATCATGGATTTTGTGGCAGGGTTTCCTTTGACACCAACTAAAAATGATTCTATTTGGGTGATTGTTGATTGGTTTACGAAGTGTGCACATTTTCTTCCAGTGCATACAACGTATACTTTGGATAGGTTGACTGATTTTTATGTCGCTAAAATTGTGAGGTTGCACGGGGTACCCAAATTGATTGTTTTTTATAGGGATCCGCATTTTACAATGAGGTTTTGGGGATGTTTGCATCGAGCTTTGGATACTCGCTTGAATTTGAAAGACAACGTATCATCCTCGAAAGATGGTCAATCGACCGTGTGATTGATTTTGGATGATATGTTGAGATGTTGCGTCGAGAAACTTGGGAAAGACAGTTGCCTTTGGTAGAGTTTGTGTACAATAATAGCTATCAACCAAGTATAAAGATGGCGCTGTAAGAAGCCTTGTATGGAAGGAGGTGTCGTACGCCCTTGTGTTGGACTGAGGCTGGGGAAAAGTATGTTTCCATGCCTAATGTGTTGAAAGACATGGATGAGAAAGTGAAGCTTATTTGTGATCGGTTGAAAGCGGCCTCGGATAGGCAAAAATCCTACGCAGATTTGAAAAAATAGAGAGGTGAGTACACTATTGGTGAAAAGGTTTTCTTGAAAGTCACACATTGGAAGAAGGTGTTGCATTTTGGACGCAAGGGAAAGTTAAGCCCAAGGTTTATTGGATCGTATGAGGTGTTGGAACGTATAGGTCCTATGGCTTATCGGTTGAGTTTGGCTCTTGAGTTGAGAAGATTCATGATGTGTTTCATGTGTCCATGTTGCGGAGGTATCGTTGGATCCGTCGCATGTAATGTCGATTGAGGATTTTGAGTTGCGACTAGATTTGTCTTATGATGAGGAACTAGTGGAGATCCTTGATTCCAGTAGTAAAGTTCTTCTTGACAAGACGATTGAGCTTGTTAAGGTGTTGTGGCGACATCGCGGTATTGAGGAGGCCACGTGAGAGAGTAAGTCGGACATGATTGCTCGAGTTTTTGCTTCTATTCCCATCGTTAAATTTTGAGGATGAAATTTCTTAAGGTGGAGAGTTGTAACGCCCGTTTTTGTGCCTAGGAGGTTCCTAAGTGGTTTAGACGGTGCATTGGATCATATTAGAGGATTCAAGTCAGTTTTGGGATTTAATTCGAAATAAATATTTTTGGGTGAGATAAAAATTTGGAAAAATATTATAAAATCATTATTTAATATGTAAATGATTTTGGTGAAGTCAATTTTGGAAAAAAGAAAATTTGAAATTGGACATTTTGGTTAGTGACCAAAATGTAAAGTTTAAAACTATTTTGGTGACTGTTTTGTAAAAGGTTCAAAACTTTGAATCTTTAAAGAGCTATGTACCCAAAGTATAATATCAGCCCCTTCCCCTTAATTGGCTATTTTAAATGATTTTAAAGTAATATAAAAGGCTTGGAGAATTAATTGGATAATTAAAAGGTTAAAAACAATTTGACGTAACTAACTTTTCATCAAAAGCTTTTCTCTCAAATTCTCTCCAGCTAAACACTTTTTCCATTTCAATTTTCTAAGTTAAACTCATGATTTCAACATTCTTTTGATTGAAAATTAATCTTTAATGGTTTTCTAATAAAACCTATTTGATTTGATTTGATTTTGTTTTCTTAAGAAAATTCATCTAATTAAAGGGAAAGGCAACCATTAGAGTTTAGGTTCGTTCTTCACCACTAATAAAAGGCTCTTTACTAAGATTCCCAAGTTATTGATCCTTTACATATGATTTCTAACTTGATTTGATGATTTAATTATGAAAAATTGGTTTAATCAATGGTTAATTGATTAGATTGGTGGATTTTCGTATAAGCTCTTTTTTGCTGAGTTCTTAATTGATTCTAATCATGATTTTGATATTAAATAATGTTAATAAGCGGGTTTTAACATTGGAATCCCAAAACTATGTAAATCTCTAATATTCTAGGTTGTTAGTTATGAATTTTTGAGGAGTTGTGGAGGCTTATTGAATGATGGAGGTATAAAGATGTTATTTTTGTGTTTTTAGATGTTAATTGATGATAGTTGATGGGTTAAAATGCTAGATTTTGGCTGGGTTGATTTTGGAAGATGTTTGATGTTAATTTCGGTTGTTGTGGAGTGAAATTGAGTAGTGGATGTTGACGATTTATGTTGTTGTGTTGTTAAATGCATTTTGATGCATTGAATCCTTTGTTTTTGTGTGGAAAAATTAGGGGAAGTTGATCCTCAAGCTTGAACGATCGTTTCGGAAGCTTTGGAGGCATGGTTACTATACCGGCAAGCAAGGCTTTGCATGTCGATGAGTGAGAACGTGATTTATAGCTTTTCAAAGGTTTGAAAGTTATGTTTGGGAGTTTAGATCGAGCTTGAAACTCTAGTCTAAGCTCAGAAGTAAGTAAAGGATAAATTCTCTCTTGATCTCGGTTTGGCAAATAGATTTTATGTACTTGTTTTAATAGATTGATTACTCACTGTTTATGCATGATTTGAGCATGGTTTAATGCTGGAAAATGGTTATGAAATGATGTTGATGCATTTGGAAGTAATGCATGATTTGACAATGTCTTCGAACATTTGTAATGCTTGGTTGAAAGCATTGAGGAAATGGTTTTAATTGATGCATATAAAAACAGTGAGTTGATGTTAATGAGATGTATTAGATTGGCAAGTGATGGTTTGAAAATGTTATAGAAATGTTATCAGATATAATTGACCAGCCATAGAATTTAAAGTGCACTATAATAAGTTGCCCATGGTTCGTAGAGGTGATGTGTTGAAAGTATTTACTCCGACCTTGTGAACCCCAATATTGTTGAGGTAATGCTTCAATGGCTTTTTATTCCGACTATGACTGAAAAGGTGATGCATTTGAGGTGTTTACTCCAAATTGGAGGATGAGCCGTGGTAGTGTATAGGTAATGAATGTGTTGCATAAACTCCATTCCATTGGGCTGTTAAGTGATTGGGATATCACTTGGGAAATCCGTGTATCCGATGTGGTTTGATGAAAGAAATGAGATAGAGAAAGGATCATTTGTAAGACAATATAATGAATGGATGTATCATGTTGATGGATTGTTGTATAATGTGATTTATACATGTGAATACTCTTTAAGCTTTGCATATGGGATGTTATGCATGAGAAGGCTTAAATTGAGGGTTGCATATGGGATTATGCTGTAGATTCCATGATACATGTTGCATATGGTCTAATATGCTGTTTTGGAAATGTTAAGCGCATGATTTTGATAAGGCATGATGTTGAAATGATGATTTAAAAGTGTTTTGGAAATGGTTACAAAAGAATGGTTAAACGATTTATAATGCATTGATGGTTGTTGGTTTTTGAGCATTTCTCACTAAGCCTTGTGTGCTTAAGCTCTCTTTTTCCATCAATGCAGAGAACTAAAGGTTAGAGGCAGGAAGGAAGCAAGGAAGAAATTCCAAGAACTTGTTTTCAAAGTATGGTTTGAAACGTTTTATAGTAGTAACAAAGGCAATGTGCCAAATGTTGTTTTGGGAGGGTTTTTGGTAAACTCCCTGTTGGTGTAAAATGTAATTATTGGTTTGGACTTGTAAGTGGTTTAAAGAGTTTGAGATGTGGTTGGATTTTTGTTTTGGATGTTAACTAGGGAGCATGCCACTAGACTTTGTGATTGGTTGTGCTAGACTTGTCAGGCTTGCTTAAGATGCTAGTATATTGATGGTCAAGCATGTTTCATGTGTTATATGTTGATTAGAAATGCGTTAAGGTTGTTTAGAGTGAGCCAAAGTGTCATATGTTGGACCTAGAGGTCATTACAGGCCTCTGCGTACCGATATAGGTACCCAAGGATTGGTACGCGGGGTCCTGATCAGACTCATTTCATCGAAATAACGCATAGGGTATCAGTACACCTAGCCACCGTATCGATACGCCTTAAGAAAAAATATGTCCAGGTGTCGGTACATGGGTACGCGTATCAGGAAGATCCCTTCAAATTTAATAAGCCATATTGATATGTAGGGTACCGTGTCTGTACGGGCTTTAGCCACCAGAATTTCAGGTTTTGACATAACAAAGGAGGGGATCGATACGGGGTCAAGGCCGTATCTGTACGGGTGGGTTAAAACACCGTATCAATACGGTTATACGCGTATCAGTACGAGTAGCCATTTTGTTAGTCAAACTGTATCGGTACTGGCTTGCCTATATCGGTACGCTATGTTGATTTTTGTGTAATTCTGTTTGCTGAAGTTTGAGAAATCTTGCAAGTTAGTCCTTGATTATTATGAATGCAATTGAATGAGTTTAGATTACCATTTTGAGTTAGAATTTAATACGCTAGCATGAAAATGGATTAATTAAGGTTGGGTAATCTTAACTGTGTTAAAGACCCTATAACTTTCAAAAATTACATTTTGGTCCCTAATATAAAATGTTGAGCAAATAAACCATGTTTCACAATCTGAATTTAATGTGACGTTTTTGCTGAAGCATATTCACTTAGGATAAAAATAATATGCATCTAGACAAGATAAAAAAGTGGATCGATTTAGGCTTTAGCTTGGGTTTGCTTCGGCAAACCTAATGTGATCGTTTTAGTTCAATTTCTGCTAGGTCGGGCTAAGGGGGTTACACCGGCACCTCATTACAAGGTATTCCGATACTGGTTGAATACCATACCGAAACCTCTTCATAGTTCATCCTAATGGAATAATGTTCTTAAACCCAAAACACTAGGGTATTGGTAATGCCTCACAGTGTATTGATAACAAAGTCCATAAATGGCTTCCTAGGCTCGAAAAGTCACTTCCCAAGCCCCTAAAACTCAACCTTTAACCCTTTAACTTGATCCTACAACTTATAGAAGTTATTAGGGTGGTTAACTATCAGTTTTACAAGTTATTAACATGAAATCTGCATTTTGCCATTAAAAAAGGTCTCAAATACTCGACACCCAAAAAACCTCGGGCTCAACTTATGACTACGCGCCATCTTCAGAGGCAAGGCTAATCAATAAGCCACGGGTACAGCCCTATAGAGAATCTCATACGGTCCAATAAACCTCAGGCTCAACTTGCCCTTCTGTCCAAAACGGATTACTCTTTTCCATGTTGACACCTTGAAGAACACTTTGTCACCAACCTCATACTCGATATGCTTACGCTTATAATCCGCATTAGCTTTTTGATGATCAAAGGCCGCTTGCAATATGTCCTTGATGATCTGAACGTTCTCCTCATTTTTTCTAATCAAATCTGATCCTACAATCTTCCTCTCGTTGAGCTCAGTCCAACACAAAGATATTCTACACTTACGCCCATACAAGGCCTTAAAAGAAGCCTTCTTGATGCTCGACCAGAAACTATTGTTATAAGCAAACTCAACAAGCGGTAACTACTTTTACCAAGCTCAATCCATGGACACTCGACCCCACTTCCATTGTAGAATCATGATGGGTTGAAGTAAGCCCGAAGAAACTTGGTGTTTGGCCTTAACTTGCTAACAAGCTAAGCATATGGTCACAAACTCAGATATATCTCTTTTTATACTAGGCTACCAATAAAAGGGCAAAGATCATGGTACATCTTATTACTACCCAGATGCATTGCAAACGGACTACGGTGCGCCTCTCGAAGGATACACTCTCGTAACTCCTCCAAAACTAGGACACACAATCGACCTTTAAAGTACAAAATCCAACCATCTTGCACTTTAAAATTGGAGGTCTCGCCTCTCTGAACCATATCTATCTTTGCCACCAAATCTTCATCCAACACTTACGTTCTCTTGATCTCTTGCACTAAGGTAGGTTCCATACGAAGCTCGCCTAGCAACCCACCATCCTCGGTTATCCTCAGACAGGCATACATCACCCTTAAATCTAACATATACTACCGACTCAAAGCATCAGCCACCATATTAGCTTTACCGAGATAATACTCTATGATGAAATCATAATCCTTTAGCAGCATAATCCATCGTCTTTGACTCAAACTCAACTCCTTCTAGGTAAGGAGATACTTCAAACTCTTATGATCAGTGTAGATATAATACTTTTCTACGTACAGATAATGCCTTCAAATCTTCAATACGAAGATGAATGTGACAAGCTCCAAATCATGCTTGGGGTAATTCTGTTCATGAGGCTTGAGTTTTCTTGAGGCGTAAGCAGCCACTTTACCCTCTTGCATAAGAATACAACCAAGCCCATTCAACAGAGCATCACTAAACACAATATAATCCTTTCCCGACTTGAGTTGCGTCAAAACCAGTGCATCTGTTAGATAAGCTTTCAACTACTCAAAACTTTGTTGTCTTCTCTCATTCTACTCAAACAGAACTTCTTTCTGTAACAACTTGGTCACAGGTGCCGCTAAGATAGAAAAACCCTTAACAAAACGACGATAATATCTGGCAAGTCCAAGGAAACTCCAAACCTTCATTATATTCCTAGGTGATTTCCTCTCTACCACTGCCTGAATCTTTTGCAGATTAATATGGATACCATCTATCATACAATGTGGCCCAAAAATGCCACCTTGGAGAGCCAAAATTCACACTTACTGAACTTGGCAAAAAGCTATCTTTCCCTCAAGGTCTGAAGGACAAAATGAAGATGGTATTCATGTTCCTCCTTTGAGCTCGAATAGACCAAGATATCATCAATGAAGAACACCACAAACTGATCTTGCTAGGGCTAGAAAATCTGATTCATCATATCCATAAAAGTTGCATGGGCATTGGTAAGCCCAAAAGGCATTACCAAGAACTCATAATGTTTGTACCATATCCTGAAAGTGGTTTTCTAAACATCCTATTCTACTACCTTTAACTGGTAGTAACCTGACCTCAAATCGAACTTTGAGAACACATGGGCACCACTCAACTGGTCAAAATGTCATATATACTTAGTAAGGGATAAAGATTCTTCATCATTACCTTGTTGAGCTCATGGATATAGCCATGATTGAACATTGCCAGGGGGTAAAATATTGAATTTAAAATAGTACAAGAGCTTATTAAGTATTTAAACTTAAAATTTATGGGACAAAGCATATTTGTCTAATATTTAAACTTATAAGGATCTAAATTATTATTGGACCAAAAAATTTGAGGATACATGCTCATTCTTTTTTAGTTCAACCCTACTTGATTATATATTTTAATAAACTCTTGTATTTTTTAACTTGAATGTTTATGTTTACAGGAGACCAAATTGTTATTTGACCAAAACCTATCAAATATATTAAATTTATAGTATGGGCGGGCCCTTTGGGCCCCAAGGGAGTTTTGTCCCTGGTTGAGATGACGATAGTCAATGCATATCCTTATTGAACCATCGTTCTTCCGACCAACAAGACCAGTGCACCCTAAGGTGAGATGCTTGGTTAAATGAATTCCCTTTCCAGCAACTCTTAAATTTGTTTCTTTAGCTGTCACAACTCCGTTGGTGGCATGCGATATGGGGCAATGGACACTAGTGCCATGCCTGGCATCATATCTATCTAAAACTCTAGCTCGTGATCTAGAGGTAGTCCAGGTAACTCCTCTAGAAACACATCTGTAATACCCTAAATTTTGGTTTAAAAGAATATCGGTATATTAGTTGCTAATTGAAGTATTTAAATTGTGGATATTCATAGTTATAACAATTTGTCTGGAGATGTGTATTTAAACCTTAAGTAGGATGTAATGAGTTTACGACCTTTTTAGAATAAAAAGAAAAGAAGGATAACAATTTTAAGGACTAAACTGAATTATTAAGGAAATATGGTGCTTGCATGTAAAAGAAGGGTTAGTTGAAGGTGATGCACACATGTCGTGCATTTTGAAGATGCATGTGTGAGGGGAGAAAAGTTTTTTTGTCAGCCACCTTCTTCTCCAATGTGAAAATCGAACCCTTGGTGAATTGAGAGAGAAACATGAGAGCTTCACATCGTGTGCGGTTGTATCTCAATTTTTTTGGATCAAGCTTAAGGTTTATTTGATCGGTTATGTAGAGAGGGTAAGAAGTTCTTTCCCTTCTTTGAAAAATGTTAGAAGCTTAGATTTCAATCTCATTTTTATAGGAACTCTTGAATTCAAAAATGGTTGAATATGTTTCCTTGTATGATGGAGCTGTGCGAATTGAGTGTCTGTTAGAACACGCCATGTTTGATATGTGAATTGCTTGAGAAATTCTAGTAAAGGACATGATCGAATCCTTGTAGAAATTTAAGATTAGTATAGGAGATTAAACTTGTTTGGCATGTAATTCTTGATTGTTTATGATTTTTTGTCCGATTGAAACAAACAAATGTTTGACATGTTAGTGCCCTATTTTTAGGAAGCCTTAGACAACCATAAATCAATGTTTAAATGTGTAAAATTGTATTAGAATCTTAAGATTTGCATAGTCACATGCTTACTAGTAATCAAACATAGATGAGTGAGTGAAAAGGAGATCTATTTTAGGGTCTGTTTTTGAATGAATTGGACAGATCTAAATAATGGTTTATATGTATCAATTATGGTAACATTTTGAGCCTTAGAGTCACATTGTTTGTTATAAATTGAAGCTGAAAACTTATGATCAAATAGGGGTTGTTTATGATTCAATTGGACTGATTTGTAAGCTTAAATAAGGGTTGTTTTACAACTTAAAAACTGGGTCGTTTTACAAGTCTAACTAAGGAACTGTTTTTACATTAAATCTGGAAAGTTTTGAGTACATATATGTATACCTATGAATTAAGGACTGTTTTGCATTGTTATAAATGTTGAGGGACTATCCTGTGGAGATATATGTGTATACATGTGAAGTGGTTGTTTTGTATGTATATATGAGTAAAATAAGGGCTGATTTGATGATCGAAAACAAGGGAAATTGCTTGCTAATAAAATGGATTGTTTTGTGTAAGTATGAGTATAAAGTGGACTATTTCGAGGTGAAAAATATGTTTGTAAATGTATAGGACTATTATGAATGTATAGGAACATATCTAGGACTGTTTAGTATTTGTGTACCTAAGTAATGGACTGTTTTGAGCATGTACATACATACATATATATATATATATATATATATGAATTTGGGATTGTTTTTGCATATATATGAACCTTAGTATTTGTGGTTGAAAATGTTTTGCAAATATAGGAGCATTAAGGACTGTTTTGGATACTTGTGAATGTCATGGATTGTTTTGTGCCTAAATAATTGTATATCTATGAATTAAGGACTGTTATATATATATATATATAAGTATATTGGACTGTTGTATGTAAGTATATATATATATATATATGAATACACATGTATTTGGGGTTGTTTTAGTGTACAAGAATGTATGACCATGCTTATAGCACAATAGAAAAGATTTTGATGTGTGTTTGTACTTGTCATTACAATAAACCATGAACTGGTTAAGGATACAAGGTCAAAGGCTGGAAACATTGTAGAAAGCAAAAAGGGAACTGTGATTCAGGAACATGCTTAGCTTGAATTAAACTGTGAGTGTAGTTTAAAGTCTCGAGATAGGCTAATAACCTTCCCGAGCATTTTTTGATGTTTTAACTACCTTGCTCTACCTTGAATTATGTTATGCATAAACAAGCTAGGACTTGAGGTAAGTACCCAATTGTTAGGTATGATGTATTATGTAATACTTGATTCGATTATATGCTTTTAGCAAGACCTATGTATGTTTGTTAAGCAACCTTTTCCATGCTATCATTCATCCAAATAAAAGGGGTGTGGATTGAGAACTATGTATATGAACTATATATGCACTTGAAATGAATAACAATAAGCTATGTTAATTTGATGCCTTGATTATGGTAAGATATGTTTGAGGTTTTATAAAATGCAAACTATGTTTGAATGTTACATATTGTTGAACTTGTGGATATGCTATGAAATAAGTCTTGATGGCATGATAGCAAGAATATGGAGCAATGCTCATCTTTGATAAGAACATGACAACTATATGAATAAGGAGCTAAGCTCAATCCTGATTTTGATAAGATAAGATCATGTGAAAAGCCTTGGTTTCGAGTCAGTCATAGGTATAGTTGGCATGCCATAGAGTCCATAGAGCTCATGTTTGGGGTGGACTACGGTTGTTACCTCTCCAAAAGTACTGTTTTTAATGCCAATCTTACAATGCTTTTGCTTGTTTTTAGGTACATTTAGTTGCATTAGGATGTCAAAACCATGCATTTGCATAAGGAGTTCAAAATTATGTCTATGCCAGTGTGAAGGGTTGTTTTGTTGGCAATTTTGCAGGTTTGGCAGATTATTTGGCCCAGAAAGCAACACAGGAAGGAATGACAGAGAGAATGCCGAGTGCTGTTGGCATAGATGGACCAGACAATGCCAAGCACCGGTTGATAGAGAAGTGAACTTAATGCCTTGCCAAGAGGCTGTTGGACCCCGAAAAAATAGAATAAGATCAGGCTTCGAAAAGATAGCAATTGGATCTATCTCTAAAAAAATAGCGGATAAGATGGTGCCAAGAATGGTAGGCAGATCCATGCCAAGCTTGGATGCCAAGGCAGCGTCGGTAGCATGACATTAGCACTATCTTGATCAGCTTTCATTCAAATTGGAATAAGATGATTATCTCTTATCCTTTCAGCATTTAAAATTAAAATGAGGAGCTTATCCCATCCTTTCCTTTCACACCTATTTAAACACCAACCAAGGAGGATCTTGGGAGAGCAATTGATAGACGATCTTAGTGAGGAGTTGGCATGCAATGATTAACAACTGGCTACACCTTGGAAGGGTGGTTCAACCAGCTTGGCCGAGAAGCCTGGATCTTGAAGGGCTATATCGAGAAACCCTTTCTAGCCCATTTTCTCTTTCAAGTTATTTTATTTTGTTTTAAATGATGATGTACTTGGGAAACGTTTGTGGTTTTTTGGTTAAGTCCCTCACCATGAACTAATTTTATAGTTGGTGGGGGATGTCTTGCGTTGAACACTATTTCATGCTTTAGTTTTTAATAATAAATACGCTTTTGGCATTGTTTTATCTATTCGGCATACCTTACTATTTCCTAGATACTATGCCAAGCGAGAGCTGGCACTATTGGCCTATTGCTCCTCAATATCTTAACAGACTTGGGGTGGCAACAATCAAGTTGTTGAATACTAAGGAGAGAAGCTTCGAGAGAAGTTGTTCAAGTAGATGAACTTACTTCGGGAGTGAAATCTACCCGTTATGAGTATAGATTGGATTTTAATCAAATTGGTTTATTTAAAAGCATGCACTATAGAGATATAGGGGTTTTACATGATCAATTTAAGGCAATGACCATCGATAGAGGCTTTGCTAAATTTGAATCTGCTCGAAAAACAATGCCAAAACAGGTTGTTATTAAAGGCTGGCACGACATGAATAGCATGAAAACCAGGCATTCCCTGCCAATGCTCATCATTCATTAAATCACATTCCTTGCCAACGTCTTACTTTATTTTCATTTATTTTATTTTAATAATTTTCAAAACCAACTTCAAAACAAACAACTTCTTCTCAAGACAAGTAGCAATCAAAGCAATTAAATTCCAAGTCAATCTCTGTAGGATCGATACTCAGCTTAACTACTGTATTACTTGCAGACCGTGTATACTTGCACGCAAAACTCTCATCTTGACACTGTTTTATACTTTTCCAATACATATCTTCTACCCCTTTTTCCAGCATTCACTTAGAGAGTCTACAAGTTTTTGGCGCCGTTGCTGGGGATTAAACGAAATTGGTTATTTTTTAATTTTTACTTGTATTTCTTTCAATTTTATTTCTGTTTTTACCTTTTTTTTATCGGTGTATGACCAAAAGCCATCCCGTGGTGGACGAGTGGCCATACAATTCGAAAATTGAGAAAACCTTGCGGAGGTTAAAAATAAGATTCTGAGAGATGAATAATCAAGGCAATAGAGGGAATGGTGTGGTGAACAATGAAGGAAATACACTCAACAATGTGATGTTACCACCGGTCAATGAAGAAAGACCTATTAGAGAACATTCGGCACCAACCATTGACAATTTGATGCCAGGACTTGTTGGCACAAAGGTAAATGCTGTTAATTTTGAACTTAAGCCGGTAATAATTCAAACTCTTTTAAACATAGGTCATTTTGATGAAGCACTTACTGGAGATTCGAGGCAACATCTAAAGCAGTTCATGGAGATTTGTCAGTTATTTCAACAAAATGGAGTACCTGAAGATACTGTGAAACTGAAGTTATTCACCTTCTCCTTGAGAGACAGAGCAAAGGCTTGGCTCAATTCCTTGCCATCTGGCTCAGTCACCTCATGGGTAGATCTATGCCAGAAGTTCTTGACAAGATTCCAGCCGCCAACACTCACTGCCAAGCTACGAGGTGAGATCAATACATTCAGGCAGGCTGAGGATGAGACCTTATATGATGTCTGGGAAAGATTTAAAGACCTGTTGAGGAGGTGTCCTATGTATGGATTCCCGAATTGGACCCAAATACAAACTTTCTACAATGGATTAAATGCACAAACAAGGACTGTTGTTGATGCTTCAGCAGCTAGTTTGTTGCGATGTATACTGAGGCTGTTGACATTCTAGAGAGGATTGAAATCAATGATTTTGAATATTCCATTGCTAGACTTGGGACCGGAACCAAAAACAGTGGGAAATTTCATGTTGATGAATTAACATCCATCCATTACGAGATTTCCAATCTTATCAGCATGGTGAGAATGTTGCAAAAGAACAATGAGTCTCAAAAAGTCAAAGCATTAGACCCATTTTGTACAATTTGTGGAGAAAGCCATCACATGGATGAATGCCCTACCAACCCTGAATTGGTAAATTTCGTTGGCAATGTTAATCGTTACCATAATCCTAACTCTAATACTTATAATGCAAGATGTAGACAACACCCTAACTTAGCATGGGGAAATCAAGGAGGTAACCAGTACAATGCCCAGCGCCAGAATACCCAGAGGCAGAATAACAATGCCACACCAACTTTCAACAACAATGGCATGCCATCATTCTATCAGAATGGCATGCCGCATAAAGCTCAAAACAATTTTCAGCAAGGGAAGAAAATCAACCAAGGAGGCACTCTCACAGAGTACATGTAGAGGAATGATGCCATAGTCTAGAGTTTGGTAGCATCAATAAGGAACTTGTAAGTTCAAATTAGGAAGATTGCCAATGCACTCAGCAATCGACCCTAAGGAGCATTGCCAAGTGACACCAAAGATGCCCGACACAAAGACAATGAGCAATGTAAAGCCATAACTCTTCAGAGCGGTAAGTAGTGTGAGGTGGAGAAGGCTGCCAAGTAGTCAGTTAACTGCCAAATCGAGAAGCAAGTGCCAGTAGAAAACCCCAGGGAATCAGAGAAAGAGGAACCAAAAACAGATGATGCCCGTAGCAATGCCAAAACAGATGCCAGAGTTGATGCCAAACAGACTAATGGCAGCACTGCATTGGTAAAGCCATCAGTGCCGACATATGTTTATCTGCCACCACCATTTCGAGTGAGACTTCAAAAGCATAAGCAAGGCCATCAATTCAAGTGTTTCTTAGAGGTTCTTAAGCAATTGCAAATCAACATTCCGTTTGAAGAAGCCCTTGAGCAGATGCCCAACTATGTTAAATTCATGAAGGACATCCTGTCCAAGAAGAGGAAGTTGAGAGACTTTGAAACTGTTACTTTGACCGAGGGATACAGTACCACGATCCTAAATCGATTGCCACCAAAGCTGAAAGATATGGGAAATTTTACAATTCCCTGCACCATTGGCAACAAATTCATGGGCAAGGCACTGTGCGACCTAGGAGCCAGCATCAACTTGATGTCAATGTTAGTTTTTCGGAAGCTTGTCATAGAAGCAAGACCTACCACGGTGACACTCCAGCTGGCAGACCTATCATATGCACATCCCAAGGGTAAGATTTAGGATGTGTTGGTAAAGGTAGACAAGTTTATTTTTCCAGTTGATTTCATCAGTTTGGATTATGAGGCTGATATTAATGTCCCGATTATTTTGGGTAGACCTTTCCTTTCCATGGGTAGGGCTTTAATAGATGTTCATAAAGGGGAACTAACAATGCGCATGAATGATCCGCATGTTACATTTAATGTGTTTCAAGCTTTGAAATGTGTAGATAAACCTGATGAATGCCAAGCAGAAGAGATGATGGAGTCCATCTACACTTTGGACATGGCGTAGTTATGCCAGGATACAGAATTCGATGCCAGCAACTTATACAGCATAGCTGAATTGTTTGAAGAATTAGAAGAATCAGTCTTGGAGGCCGAGGAGGAAAAGTATTTTGAGCCATTATAGTTGGCCGAGGAGGAAAAGTATTTTGAGCCATTATAGTTGGCCGGTAGAGAGATTAAGGCACCTAAACCATCAATTGAGGAGCTGCCAGAGTTGGAGCTAAAGCCATTGCTGAATCACTTGAAGTATTCTTACTTAGGTAAACACTCAACTCTGCCAGTGATCATTGCCGCTGATCTCACTAATGATAAGGAGGAGAGATTACTGGCAATATTAAGCAATTATAAGCAAGCATTGGGTTGGACCTTGGCAGACATCCGAGGTATTAGCCCAACCATTTTCATGTACAAGATTATCTTGGAGGAGTACCATGGCAAGACCATTGAAGACCAGAGAAGGCTAAACCCAAGCATGAAAGAGGTAGTGAACAAAAGATCATAAAATGGCTTGATGCCGAGATTATTTATTCCATCTCTGATGGCTCTTGGGTTAGCCCGGTGCAATGTGTGCCAAAGAAAGGTGGCATGACCGTGGTATAAAATAGTAAAGCTAAATTGATTCCCTTCAGAACTATCACAGAATGGAGGGTGTGCATGGACTATAGGAGGGTGAACAATGCCACGAGAAAGGACCACTTCCCATTGCCATTCATCGACCATATGCTAGATAGGTTGGCAGGTAAAGCTTTTTATTGTTTTTTTGGATGGTTATTCAGGTTATAATCAGATTGCCATCGCTTCTGATGATCAAGAGAAGACCACATTCACGTGCCCTTATGGGACGTTTGTGTTTAGAAGGATGCCATTCGGCCTATGCAATGCTCCAGAAACATTCCAATATTGCATGATGTGCATTTTTCCAATATGACACAGTAAACATGGAAGTATTCATGGATGACTTCTCAGTGTTTGGCAAAGCATTTGAGGAATGTCTTTAGAGTTTGGAGCAAGTCTTGAAGAGATGCATAGAGACAAACCTAGTGTTGAACTGGGAAAAATGTCATTTTATGGTGAATGAGGGCATTATTCTCGGGCACAAGGTAATTGAGAGAGGACTAAAGTTGATCAAGAAAAAGTTGAGGTAATTAAGCAATTGCCGCCTCCAACGAGTGTCAAAGATATAAGGAGTTTTAGGACCCGCCAGTTTTTACCGGTGTTTTATTAAAGACTTTTAAAAAATTGCTAAACCTTTATGCTTGTTATTAGAACATAATGCCACTTTTGCTTTTGACGATTCTTGTTTGAGAGCATTTTAGGAGCTTAAAGAGAAGTTGATCAATTCCCTTATAGTTGTTGCACCGAAATGGAATGAGCCCTTCGAGCTCATGTATGATGCCAACGACTATGCCGTTGGAGCAGTCTTGGGACAAAGGCATGATAAGGTTTTCCATGCCATCTACTATGCTAGCCAAACCTTGAATGAAGCACAACTGAATTACTCTATGACCGAGAAATAATTTCTTGCTGTTGTATTTGCTTTTGACAAATTTAGATCCTATTTAATTGGTAACAAATTTGTGGTTTTTATAGATCATTCGACATTGAAGTATCTCTTGGAAAAGAAGGATGACAAGCCCAAATTAATCCGATGGACGCTCCTACTTCAAGAATTCGATCTTGAGATCTAAGACAAGAAGGGCAATGGAAACCTAGTAGCTGACCATCTCTCACGTCTAGAGTAGCATCTTGAAGATGGTAAGACCAATTTTATAAGAGAAGAATTTCCTGACGAGTATTTGCTTGCAGTAAATGTCGTGCCATGGTATGCTGATATTGTCAACTACTTGGTAAGTAACATCCTGCCTTCACACTTGGCATACAATGCCAAGAAAAGGTTCTCGCGAGAAGTTAGGCAATACTATTGGGACAAGCCAATATTGTTCAAACAGTGTGCCAACCATGTAATTCGCCGGTGTGTGCCCGAGGATGAACATCATCACATATTGCATTTGTGCCATGTCGCACCGTATGGAGGTCACTTTGCTGGGGTAAAGACTACCGCCAAGGTTTTGCAGTAAGGATTCTTTTGGCCCACACTATATAAGGATGCCCACAAGTATGCCAAGGCATGTGATCGATGCCAACGAATAGGGACCATCTTTGGCAAACACCAACTACCGCTCCAAAACATTATGCTTATATATTTATTTTATGTATAGGGGGATAGACTTTATGGGTCCTTTTCCACCCTCATTCGGTAATATATATATATATATATATATATATATATTCTTGTGGCTGTTGACTACGTATCTAAGTGGGTAGAGGTTGTCACCCTGCCAACAAACGATGTCAAGGCTGTTACCAAGTTTTTGCACAAACACATTTTTACTAGATTTGGTTCCCCTAAGGTGATTATTCATGATGAGGGCACCCATTTTAAATGTAATCTAATCTCTAAAGCTTTGTGCAGGTATGGCATACAACAGAGAATTGCTACGGCATATCATCCATAAACGAATGGGCAAGCCAAGATTTCAAACAAGGAGATTAAAAACATTATAGAGAATACTGTTAATCCATCAAGGAAAGACAGGTCCTTGAGACTAGATGAGTCCTTGTGGGCTTACAGGACTGCCTTTAAAACTCCTCTGGGTACGTCACCATTTAGACTCGTTTTCAGAAAACCATGCCATCTGCCAGTGGAGATTGAGCATAAAGCCTAATAGACCATCAAAACACTTGGCGTGGCATGGAGGGCTGCTGGAGAAAAGAGGCTATTGGACCTAAATGAATTGAAGGAATTCAGGACACAAGCCTACGAGAATGCTGAGATATTCAAAGAAAAGACAAAACGCTGGCATGATAGTAGGATAATGCTGAGACAGTTTGAGGCAGGCCAATGTGTTCTGTTATTCAACTCACGACTTAAGTTGTTTCCAGGAAAACTAAGATCAAGATGGACGAGCCCTTTTAAAGTTGTGAAGCCCTATGCCCATGGAGTTGTGGACATTAAGAATTTGAAGGTATGAGAAATCTTTAAGGTAAATGGCTAACGTTTAAAGCACTAAATGGAAGGTGGTCAGAACAATGCCAAGGAGGTGATCCTCTTGGCAGAGGTAACATTATAACACCATCAGGTTTGAATTTTTGTAAATATTAGGATAGTTGTTTTTCTTTGTTTTTAAGTTTCTAGGTTTTCAATAGTTTTTTCTTTCTGTTGTTTGTTGTCTTTATTCCTTGTCTATGTTGAAAGATTTTCTTTGAGTCCATGCAGAATCAGTATGCCATGAACCATGTCAGGAACGATGTCAGGAGCAATGCTAGAAACAATGTTAGGATTATTGGCAAGAGCTGATATCCCAATAGAGAAATCTGCCAGACGTAGTGCCAGAATAGCTTGGCATGCAGCGGTGCAAAAGACAAAAGGATGAGAGAAACCCTAGCTTGATCGGCCCATTTAATAAAGAGAAATTATTTTTCCTTAATTTAAAACCCTTAGCCGCTAAGAAAAAAATTTAATTAGGTTAAAATTTAAATTTAACCTAAACACCTTATCACTTTAAATCCTTACCCTATCCTATCACCTTATCACTTTACCCCTTTCAAATCAATTTTTTTTTATTTATCATCATTATCCCTAATTACTCCTCCCATTAAAACACTCAACCTACCCAAACTTCTTACCTTTCTCACCTTGGTTGGTTAAATAACAAAAAATCTCTCTCACTTCTAGCTTTTCTTTTAGACAAGCAAGTACCAAAACCCAATTCGTTTCTCCTTCTTCATCTTGTTCAGCACCATTTCAAATTCTTCAACGATTTCAATGGCTTCCTCTTCTACTTCTTTCAAGCGAATCTTCACGAGGAGATTTAGAAAAATTTTGAAACCAATTTTGTCTCGAGAAGTTTTTGCTATGAGAAGGACTTCGACCTCAAAATAGAGACGAACAATGGCTTCCCTCCAGAAGTCAGGTCAACGATTATCTTGTACAAATTGAGTATGTTTTGCCAGCAACAAGGGGAGTTCTATGCCACCATCGTTCAAGAATTCTATGCGCATCTTGTGATCAAAGATTCGCCCTTCTTGATGATTAAAGGTAAATGTGTTTGTTTCGATAAAGGGTATATTAACACTATGTTTGAGTTGGATGGTGCAGGGGATAAATATTTTGAATATGCTGATTCGATGAATGCTACCAAGAGAAAGAGGCTACTGGTAGATCTGTGTGAGCCTGGCACGACATGGACAGTGTCATCCAAGGGGCACGTACGATGAAGAGGTTGGCATTGAAACCCCAATAGAGAGGACAAAATCATTTTGTCAAGGGAAATTTGATGCCTACATCCCATAACGAGATTGTGTTAGAAGAAAGGCTGATCGTATTTCACTCTATTGTTATGGGGCGCAAGATTAATGTGGGCAAGCCTATTATTGAAGAAACTTAAAAGTGTACAACGAAAGGTAATGGCAACTTGTTCTTTCCTTTGTTGATTTCTAACATTTGCATGCTCCATGGAATGCCCAAGCTTGATACAGATAAAGGACAAACAATCAAGGGAACAACAATTACAGTTGCTATGTGGAGAAATCTCGTTGTTGTTGAGCCAAAGGATAAGGGCAAGGGAAAGGCCAAGGTTCCCACGCCAAGGCCTAAAGTGTCAAAGGCTGAGCTAGCAACCATGCCAGAAACCGTGCCAGACAATTCACTGGCAATGTTGTCACAAATTTACCATCGCCATGAGATTATTCTCCGAAAGATAGAGAAAGCGGAGAAGCTTAATGTCAAGCTAAGACATTACACCCAGGCCAGGGATATTGTAATCAGGGAGGCTCTTAGAACATTATCAACTGATTTTGTGCCAAAATTTCAAGACTTCCCTACCGAGCCCTCTACCAGTGACAATGCCATGCCAGCTAGTCTAGTTCATACCTGTCCAATGCCATAGTCCCATTGTCTCTAGTACAAGCTGATTCTACCAGTTCTGATTCATCATTTGAATCAAAGGAAACCAAAGCCAAGTCTGCCAAAGCCAAGTCGTTAGTGACACCTATTATACAAACACCTTCTGATGCCACCGATGCTCCTGCCGCGTCGGAAACTGCCAAGAAAAAGGAGGAAGTTAGAGCCTCCACTACTTCTTCATAACCAATCACGAAAGGAAAGAAATGAATGCCCCCTGCTCATGGCCAATTTCTGAAATGAAAGACTCGTGCTACACGGGAAGTAGTCTCCGAAGGGGAGTCCTCTTTTATCTAAACTCCTTTACATTTCATTACATTTACATGATCATGTATTTTTATGTTTTCTATTTTTCTTGTATATATGTGTTGTTTCATGCATTGAGGACAATGCACATCTTGGGTTTGCGGGTGTGCGTTTCCTCATATTTATGCCATGCCATACATTTCATGTTTAAATTCTGTTGCCATGCCATCTTGCGATGCCATTTAGGTTATTTAGGATAGATGCATACCGAACCACTAAAAAAAGAAAAAGAAAATTTTGCCTCGGTTTAATCTTGAAAAATGTTAAATTTGTTAGGCAAGTTTAATTTGATCTAGGTGTCTGTCCAATGAGGAAATTTTAATCTTTAGTTGTCATGCCATGCCAGCAGAGTAGTATGCCAGGTTAGCTTGACAATTGATCTCTAGTTTAGGGAACTAAAACTTCACTTTACACGTAGTATGTATCTAGTTCCTTAGCAAACTTAGACTCTTTGAAACTATGCTCAGATTTAAAAAAGATCAAATAATGTCAGGGTAAAAGAAAATAATAAGGCAGTAATGAGAAAATGAACTCTCCTCTACTTAGGGATAATAAGTTACTTAGGGCTTCGTGGTTTTCTCCCTCTTAGTTCTTAAGTCTAAAACATTAGAGTATAAGTTGAAGAGAAAGCCCTAGTGATGTCTAGATTAAGGTGGGGATCCATGGTATGCCCCCTCTTATCTCTCACGCTAAATAGTGTCACGAAGCAAGCTTAAATTAATGCCGATAGAAACCCTTGGCAAGAAAAAAATGATAAAAATAAGAATATGAGTTTAGGTAATAAAATTGGCTAAGGGAGTGAAAGGATACTCAATGTATATTGCCTACACATTATGCACTCTTCATGAACTTAGACTAGAGTTATATTGCTGCACTTGAATTACTACCTGCTTGGCATTATTGCACTGAGATACTGAGGACAGAAATAGAGCCAAATTCTGCTTGCCAGTACGTGTTTGCATTCAACCAAAATTTTTTCGAGGTAACATTTTCACAGTTTTTGTTTTTATTTTAATTGCATTACTTGAGGACAAGCAGTGAGTTAGGTTTGGGGGTGTGTTACCTCTCCAAAAGTACTGTTTTTAATGCCAATCTTAAAATGTTTTTGCTTGTTTTTAGGTACATTTAGTTGCATTAGGATGTTAAAACCATGCATTTGCATAAGGAGTTTATAATTATGTCTATGCTAGTGTGAAAGGTTGTTTTGTTGGTAATTTTGCAGGTTTGGCAGATTATTTGGCCTAGAAAGCAACACAGGAAGGAATTTCAGAGAGAATGCCGAGTGCTGTTGGCACAAATAGACCAGACAATGCCAACATTGGTTGGCAGAGAAGTGAACTTGTTGCCATGCCAAGAGGCATTTGGACCTCAAAAAAAATAGGATAAGATCATGCTTCAAAAAGATAGCATTTGGATCAATATCCGAAAAAATAGCGGATAAGATAGTGCCAATAGTAGTTGGCAAATCCATACCAAGCTTGGATGCCAAGGTAGCGTCGGCAGTATGACGTCAGCACTAACCTGATCAGCTCTCATTCAAATTGGGATAAGATGATTATCTCTTATCCCTTCATTATTTAAAATTCAAATGAGGAGCTTATCATATCCCTTCCTTGCACGCCTATTTAAACACCAACCAAGGAGAATCTTGGGAGAGTGATTGATAGACGATCGGAGTGAGGAGTTGGTGTCAACGATTGACAACCGGCTGCACCTTGGAAGGGTGGTTCGACCAGCTTGGCCGAGAAGCCTGGATCTTGAAGGGTTGCATCGAGAGACCCCTTCTAGCCCATTTTTTCTTTCAAGTTATTTTATTTTGTTTTAAATGATGATGTACTTGGGAAACGTTTGTGGTTTTTTGGTTAAGTCCCTCACCATGAACTAATTTCATAGTTGGTGGGGGATGTCTTGCGTTGAACACTATTTCATGTTTTAGTTTTTAATAATAAATCTATTTTTGGCTTTGTTTTATCTATTCGGCATACTTTACTGTTTCCTAAATACTATGCCAAGCGAGAGTTGGCACTTTTGGCCTATTTCTCCTTAATATCTTAACAGACTTAGGGTGGCAACGATCAAGTTGTTGAATACTAAGGAGAGAAGCTTTGAGAGAAGTCGTTCAAGTAGATAAACTTACTTCGGGAGTGAAATCTACCCCTTAGGAGTATAGATTGAATCTTAATCAAATTGGTTTATTTAAAAGAATGCACTATAGAGATATAGGGGTTTTTACATGATCAATTTAGGGCAATGACCATCGAGAGAGGCTTTGCTAATTTTGAATTTGCTCGGCAAACAATGCCAAGACAGGTTGTTATTAAGGATGGCACGACATGAATAGCATGAAAACGAGGCATTCCCTGCCAACACTCATCATTCATTAAAGCACATTCCTTATCAACGTCTTACTTTATTTTCATTTATTTTATTTTATTTCAATAATTTTCAAAACCAACTTCAAAACAAACAACTTATTCACAAGACAAGTAGAAAATAAAGCAATTGAATTCCAAGTCAATCTTTGTAGGATCGATACTCAGCTTAACTGCTGTATTACTTGCAGACCGTGTATCCTTACACGCAAAAGAATCATCTTGGCATTGTTTTATACTTTTCCAATACATATCTTCTGCTCCTTTTGCCAGCATTCACTTAGAGAGTCTACAACGGTCCTCGACTACGGTCCTTATTTGGAGACAGTAGGAGGGAAGTGTTGTGGTCACATCGCGACATTATGAGGGATTGACCGGTAGTGTGAGTACCATTTTATTTGGCAACAGTTGGTTGGGGATTCGTGTACCTATGCTGTTACTTGATTCTCAAGGCTATTTTAAAGGCAAAATGATGAAATTTGCAATTCTAGCAAATAAACTATCTTGATAATTTATGAGAGAAATATCACATGCTTTTGATATGTTATGTTTGATGCCTTATATGCCAAGAAACTCATGTTATGGTATACTACATTTGATGGCTTGTGTGTCAAGTAATTTATGTATTGATAATCTATGATAAAGAGAAACCAAGAAAGTTTATAAGTTAAATTAATGAATTATTGTAATGTCTTGTATAGCAAGTAATGTGTTTCTATTGATTATTGAGTATCTAATTGGGTGAATAGATAGGCTTGTTCAAATACTCATGTATATCATGTATAAGCTTTATTCGAAAACTATTGTGTACAGATGAAAATACTATGCTTGAGTATATATATATATATATATGCTTTGTGTGAGTTACCATGTATATATGTATATGCTTTATTCGATTACCCATGTAAAAGTATAAATGCTTGTTTAAATGTCTTGCTCTAAAATGGCTAACTTCTTGTCCAAGCTTAGAATTGTATGAATATGTTTTAATAGATCTTGGTGAAAGGATGGATTATTGTTTCATGCTTTTAGTTGATTTAAGCTACCTCACTAAGTAATCATACTTTCATCCTTTCACTGTCTTTTAGGTTAAGTTCGCTTTCGGTTAGCTTTTGAGCTTGGACAAGATCACAAGAAGTCGAGATGTATGTCTTGTATTTCCTTAAAGAACTCCTAGATGATGGCACATAATCGTTGGCTATGCATAATGTATTTAGTTAAACCGTTGATCTCATATGTGTATAAGTTTCTTAAGTATATATACCTATTTGTAATGGCCTATTATACTTTTTTGTTGCTTGTTGGCTAAGTTTTGCTTAATATGGTAATTGAATAGTTGCTTGATAGCTAAGCTATGCTAGAGATATATTTGAATGCCTGCTTGTTGAATAGGTTATGTTAGTTATAGTGTTTGAATGAGTTAATATCATAAATGAATGGAAGTAAACCTATATAGTTCGAATAAGATTAAAGGATAAAATTGAAATGTTTTTTATGTTAGGAGAGGATTGATAAATTAGTTATGTCCATAGGAGTTGATTATGCTTATTCAAACCACCTTAGAAAGATTGGTCCTTAGGTGGTTGTTTGATTACTTGTAGATTTGTTCAAATAATGAATAATTGCAAAGTTTCTATCGAGTATAACATGTTGGAAGTTAAGGAATAGGTCTTAAGGTTTAAAAGTCTCAAATGAATTTATATGTTTTAAGTAAATGATTGTTTTAATAAGCTAGTAATAATTATGTGGGATTAGATAACATTTTAATACCTTCTATTAGTTAAATTAGCCATAAGGAAATGATCTATGGATCTTCTTCATTGTTTCTTGTATACTAGTTCAAATAAGATGGTATTGGAATAAAAAAGATGTAGTTAATAAGCTAAGGTTTTAATATGTCTCACTAACGAATGAATTGGCTTAATCCAGTTGGTCTAATTTGTTAGGAACCTTAGAAGTTTAAAATCAATGTTTAAGCCACCTTTGTAATAGAACAGAAATTTTCAGTCTCTAGAATGGTAAAGAATAGTCTTGATTATTCCTATCTCCGCTCGAAAGATTACCTTTGTTTGGTGGTTGTGTGCTCTTGTTTGATAGTAATGCTTCTTAACTTGGTTTATTCTCCTAAACCGGTTAAGGGGTGTTACAACATCAACAAACTCTCTATCAGTCCGAAGGCTCTCAACCATCAAACTCTCAACACTTGTATCAACCATGTGAGCCAAGAAGTCCTCACAACATTGTTGGATTATCCTTTGTGCCACCAAGGCTGATACTACGTTGGAAAAACAAGGATTTCTCTCACATTTCACCACAAACTTGTCCCTATCAAAACCATGAAGCTTAAAAATCTATACTCTATAACCCAAACGTGTGTCATGCTTAAACAATCAATCCATCCCTAAGATGGCATCAAAATATTGAAACGACAACACTATTAGGTCTACTGGAAATATTGAACCTTGGACCTCAATCGGATACCTCAGATACACCTTATATACTAAAACATCATACCCGAAAGGACTAGTCACACAGGCTCCTATCGCAAGGTCCTCGGCAAGAATACCCAACTGTTGAGATATTCTACTACGGATGTAGGATTAGGTAGACCTTGAATCCACAAGTGCAACAATAGGGACTAAAAACAAGGTAAACGTACCTAAGATGACATCGGTAGCCTCACAGTCCATATGATCCTTGACTACATATTACCTCGTTGGTGCCCTTGCGGTGGACTAAAATATATCCACACTCTAATGTCTAGACATGTGGCTCACTCCTCCTCTCGCAAAGCCTTAGCCCCTCTAAGCTGGATAAGAGGTCATCTAAGTCTAAACTGGAGTGCTGTCAGTAGCTGCCAAACAATCCCTCACATAATGATCTGGTGACCCACAACAATAGCAAACAATAGATGTCCCCTAACACTTGCCTTGATGCTTACGCCCACATTAATAACAAAATCATGCGTCTGCGCTCTTTTGTGAGCGCTTTAGACTCATCATGGATGAAAATGATGAAGTCCTCCTACGGCCAACAGACTACGACCTACTGTTTCACCAAGCATATTGACTCGAAGCTTCTTTATTCTGATTCCAATAGCCTCTACTCCTCCGGGAGTGAGACGGTGACTAGTTGGAGTGGTTATAATTCCCTCCACTTAGGCCTCCTTTCCCACCAGCCTAGCTATAGGTCAAGCCTTGAACTTGTTCAAATGATTTGGCACTAGCGGTTAACTCTGAAAACATCTTTGGTGGGTCAACTATCAAGTACATTTGGATCTCCTTCCTTAATCCTTTATGAAACCTCTTACACCTTATCTTCTCCGTAACAACCAAATCTGGGCATACCTACTCAACATCCATTAAAGGAAAACAATTGAATAGATTTGAGGAGAACAAGATTCAAACCTGGGTGAGGAGGGATGCTAAGCGCGCTCCTAACCACCAAGCCAAAGCCTTTATTTCATTATGGTTGTTAAAAATATATTATATATCTTATGTACTAGGTTTCATTGCTGGCAATAAAAGAAAAGAGAGAGGTGATGGGGGGGGACTCGAACCTGAGACTAAAAGGAAAAATTGTACATGACAAACCACTATACTAAAGTAAATATTAGATAGTAAATGACAACAATTTGTTATTATATTATTTATTAAATGTATGATATTAAATAATATTATTCATAACATATTATTAAATAATATTATTTATAACATATTATTAAATAATATTATTAATAATATATTATCAATAATATTATTCATAATATATTATTTATTACTATCATACATTTAATTATACTTTAATAAATAATAAATTGTTGTCATTTAATATCTAATATTTACTTTAGCTTAGTGGTTTGTCATGTCCAATTTCTCCTTTTTAGTCCCATGTTCGAGTTCCCCCGTCACCTTTCTTTTTTTACTGCCAACAATGAAACCTAGTACATAAGTTATATAATATATTCTTAACAACTATAACCAAATAATGGTTTTGGCTTGGTGGTTAGGAGCGCGCTTAGCATCCCCCTCACCTAGGTTCGAATCCCTCTTTCGTCAAATCTATTCAATTTATTTTCCTTTAACGTGCCACCATCTAGTTGAAGAAAAATTAAATTATTTCTAGTTAATAATAATAGGACCAAATTGAAAGAATGTCTAAATAATGATGTCAAATTTATTAATTTTTTTCAATTAGGAATAACGTGATTGAATGTGTAAATATGAAGGATTAAATGTGCTATTATACAATGTTTTATAACGTCAGTTAACAACCTTTAATGTCCAAGTTACCATTTTGTAACAAAACATAAAGTTTAATTGTCATTTTGTAACATTATAAACTTTGATGACCATTTTGTATTTTTAAGATAGTTTAGTGACCGTTTGTGTACTTTACCCTAAATGTTATATATTTTGGTGCATTTATGGGAATGGTAGTGATTTGTGGTGTATGTGCATAAAGCTAGGGGAATGCTGGAGCAGATGAGCGGTGGATCTCTTGGCTAGAGCTAACAAGGCAAGAAGAGTTGGGGACGAATCTACCTTGATCCACATGAACTTTCTCCTAGATACAAAACATTAAAAGATAGCGGGAAATGAAGTTCCCTCTTTAATGAGGCTACACGCACTTTATGGTGATGAAACCCTAGTTTCACCTCCTATATAAGAGAGACTTGGACAACAATGTAGGGAGAGCGTGATTTTAGACACAGTTCCAATATTTAGCTTTTGAAGAACCACCAAAGTCAAAGTCAGAGAAATCTCCACATGACTGATTCCATCGATAGAGGCTGAAGGAGTTGGGGATCTACAACAATAGTTGGATAGCACGAAGGAAGATCATCAAGGACGCTTGGCCCTTTTCTATGACTAGCTTGATAAACTGCCGTACTTTTATTATTTTATTATGGATGTTTTAGGCTCAGACATGAGCTAAATACTTTAGTTGGGTTTATTGTTTCCCAAGATCTTCTATTTTGATTTTTTATTTTAATGCTATAGTTTGTTTTCCTTTATCTATTCTGTTCATAGTTCTTCATGTGTAGTTATTGTAAGAGCTATCGAGAGAGGCCTTTTAACTATAAGATTTGTGACTTAATATTGAGAGAGTTAGGTCAAAAAAATGTGAATTGTGGGGCTAAGCTGTTAACTTAGTCTTAATCTGGCTTAGACATAAGTTTAGGGTTTCAATGAATAAAAGGGAGTTCTTAAACAAATAATATAGTTGTTAGGGTTCACGTAGACATGTATCACCTTAGCTTCAGCATTATTAACTTCTAGGCATCGAGAGAGTCAGAAGTTCTTTAGAAAATCCTGTCGAGTAGATAAAGATCTTAATGGTTTACGTAGACATGTATTGCTAGTCGTTATAGCATTGAAATAAGTAATCAAGCATATAACCTTAGCAATAAACAAATGGTCTCCATAATTATCTATTTTTGCCACAACGTTTGTTTGTCTTAATCATAGTTTCATTTACTTTAATTGTTTTTAGTTTTGATAAATCAACAACAACCATTACCTGCACAATCATTCTTAAGTTCAATAACTTCGTAGTTATTGATCCAATCTTCGTGGGTTCTACACTATACTCTATCACTTTATTGCTTGATTCGACGAGTATAATTGCTCTAAAGTGCATCACTATTCAACAAGCATCAAGTTTTTAGTGCTGTTGTTGGGGATTGACAATTTGATAATTACATTGTATTTGTACTTAAGATTTTATTTTATTTACATTTAATTTTTGTTTTTTTTCTTTCTTAGATACGTTCTAGTGCATGACTAGAAGGTCAAACTCAGAACCTATTATTCCATTCAATCCAGAGATCGAGAAAATTTTACGAGATATACGCAGAGGAAGAAAGAATATGGTGAACGAGGATGGAGAGAATGACTATGAGAACGAGCGAAACAAATGGAATACCACCGGTAGCTGGGCAAGAACTTGTTGAAAATGCATCCCATAATGGAGGCCATATACGTCAGGAGGATCCACCACCTACCAGACCTAGAAAGACCATTAGAGCAAACATCAAGCACGATATCAACAACCTCAACCCACGATTGTTGTGTAAGACCTAGGTACAGCTCACTTTGAGCTAAAGCCCGTTATTTTCAATATGCTCAACTCTATTGGATAATTTGGAGGATCAACAAGAGAGGACGCTCGAGAACACATTCAAGCTTTTCTAGAAGTTTGCGATTGTTTTCGACAACAATGAATTCCTGATGATGCATTGAGACTCAGACTATTTCCCAACTCATTTTAAGATTGGGTCAGGTCATGGTTGAAGACATGTTTCTCAGGATCAATTACATCTTGGGATGACTTGTACATTAAGTTTCTGCACAGATATGATCCATCGAACGTGCACAATAAGAAGTGAAGTGATATCATCTCATTCACATAGCATGATGATGAATCTATGTACGAATGTTGGGACATATATTGGGAAAGATACAAAGACATGATACGTAGGTGCTCAATTCTTGGATTTCATGATTGGCTACAAGTCATGACATTCTATAAGGACGTCAATGCACCTACACGAATGATGATTGACTCTTCAGCTAACGGTATTTTGCTTGACAAAGACCCTAATAAGGCTTCCAAAATATTAGACCAAATAGCCAATAATTTTACCAGTTCCCTAGGGGAGGCTAAACCCTGGTCCTAAATCTTTTGGAACGATCCAGTTGGATGATTCCCAAAGTGTAGCGGCTCAGCTCTCCACCATCATAAACCTGCTAAAGAACATACAACCACCATCCAATGTCCGAGAGGCTAAGGCAATTTAAGACACATGTGAGCATTATGATGGGAAACATCAGTCGAATGAATGTCGATAGCAACAAGAATATAATGCCCTAAATTTGGGCCTAGAAGTTAGCTAGGTAGATTAGATGGTTCAGGTTAACTGGATTAGTCGGTTTGATCTAGTTTTGGGAATTAATTCGTAGTAAATATTTTACCATGAAATAAAATATAGAAAATGGTGGAAAATATTTAATTATTATTTTGAGGGTTTTGGTTAGAGATGGAAAATGGGCGGGGCGGGTGCGGATACCTCATACCCATACATATACCCATGTAAAATTTTCATATCCACCACCTAAAATCCACACTCGTCTATGTGGGTATATTATCAAATCCATCCTCACACCCACTACCCAACTGGATACCCACCACCCAACCTGTACCCGCTCGTGCCACCTATACCCGCTCATACCCGCCTAACAAGCAACCACTAATATCAAATTATGTAAAAGCAAACTATAGACTTTTGTAAAGAAGGGTAAAACTTCACATACTTTATTGATTGATCAAGTGTATATATATAATACATTTGCACCGATATAAAAGTTAACTACAACTAACTATAGCTAATTTAACTAAAGCATATTTATGCCGGCATAAATTCTACTTTACAACCTAATTAATTAAAGCTCGATCATAAAACCATCATTTTTTCAAACTAAATTAATTAAGTTCAAAATATAAAAAATTAAGGATTAACTTAGATTTTAAAACAAATCAAGACCTGAGTACATAAAACATCACAAAAAAGGCGTAATGAAAGTCTACAAACATAAATGGTTCAAAGCTCATATGGTGGGTAGTTAGTGGGCGAGCGGATGTAGGGCAGACGGATGCAGGGTGGGTAAAAGCTCAAATCCATCACCTACCCACTACCCATGGCGGGTATGACTTTTCACATCCACACCCGCTCACTACCCACCAAACTCATACCCATACCTACTCTAACTAGGACGGATACGGTGCGAAATTTGCGAACTGTACCCGTCTGCATCCCTAGTTTTGGTAAACTCAATTTGATAAAAATAAGGTTTGATTTATGGACATTTTTCCTAGTGACTAAAATGTAAAGTTTAAAAACTGTTATTGGTGACTAAATTATAAAAGGGTAAAAACTTAGAATCTTTAGGAGCTATTAAACCAATTGGTTTTATCAAACATTTTCCTTAATTTGACTATTTTAAATTGGTTTTTAAAGGAGATTTAATAAATAGAATAAAAGAGTTTTAGTTAGTTTTGATTTATTTAGCCAAATCACTTTCTCACGTAACTACTTTTTCTCCCAAATTCTCAGCAGCCAAACTACCTTTTCGTTTCTAAAAATCTCAGGAATTAATCTTTTCAATATTACTTTTCATTTCAACAATTGATTAATTTGTTCTACTTTGGATCTTCTACTTCTACTTTGGAGATTTCATCAAAATCAAGCCCATTGAGGAAGGAGTCTACCATTAGAGGTGATTTTCAATTCTCTCCTCTAATGAAAGGTTCTTTATTGAAATTCCCAAGTTCTTGATCCTTTGAAATCGGTTTATGTTATGTTTTAATGATTAAATCAAGATTTAATGCTTTAATGTTAATTTTGTTAAGAAATTGGTTGAGTTTTGTTATTGATCTGAATCATTGCAATCTTGATTGGTTTAGATCATGTTTAAAGTTTATTTTGATGATATTTAATGAGATTTATAAAAGGGAAACCCGAAACTAGTTTCATTTTAAAATTTCTAGGTTGTGAATAGTTAGTTTTTGAGGTATTTGTGGTGTCATGATGTTGCTGGAGATATAAGGTGAGGTTATGGAGGCTTTTAGATGTTGATTGATGTTATTAAGTTGTTCAAATTGTTAGGTTTTGGCTAGGCTTTGGGTAGATCAATATCAAAGTGGTTTTATATTTTTTTTGAAAGGCGTATGGTGGTGTTTGGTGATGTGATGTTATGGATTAATATTGCTGGGATTTTAGATGCATAATGATGCATTAATCCTCTGTTATTGACGAAGGTTTAAAGACATCGGATGCTTAATTTTCACGTCAGCAAGTGAAATTTTATGTTGTCAGTGAGTAAAAACGAGATTTACAGTTTTGTAAATGTTTGAAAGTAATTTTGGGAGTTTAGATTAAGCTTGAAATGCTTGTCTAGGCTCAGAAGTAAGTATTAGACGATTACGCTCTCAATTTCAGTTTGTCAAAGTTGATTTTCTCATGCCTATGTTTGTAATTTGATACCTATTATTATATGCATGTTTTAGAAATGGATTATGATACAAATGATCTTATAGTGATGGCATATGAGCATGGTAAATGGTTTATGAAAAGGATTTCCATGACATGTAATGCATGGTTAGTTGCATTAGAAATTGGTTTAAATGATGCATATGGAAAATAGTGAGGTATCATGTTTAATATGTAATATATTGGCAAGTAACAATGATTAAATGTTATCATATATGTTGGCATGCCATAGGGTTTAAAGTGCATTCATGTTTAATATGTAATATATTGGCAAGTAACAATGTTTAAATGTTATCAGATATAGTTGGCATGCCATAGGGTTTAAAGTGCATTATAATAAGTTGCCTCATGAGTGTCGAGGGATTGTGATTGTACCATTTTCTCCACCATGTGTACCCTAACAGTCGAGGGGTTGTGATTTTACTATTTTCTCCTGCTAGTGGGTATTCTAAATCGTAATCGTCATGGGATTTATTGTACTTTTTGCTCCAATTAGATGTATGTTTAATTGGTTTAAGGAACCACTTGTAAAATCCGTATATCCTATGTGATTTTGATAAAGGAATGGTTTGGTTTTGGGTCACTTTAATTCCAATATATGAACTAATGTATCATGATGGAGGAATTATGTTTTGTATAATGTGATTTATGCATGTTGTGCTCTTTAAGCTTTGCTATTGGATGAATAAGCACGTGAAGGCTTAAATTGAGGTTTTGCATATAGGATAATCCTTGAGATCCATGATACATGTTCTGCATATGGTTTAATATGCATGTTTTGAAAAGGTAAAAAGGGCATGAGATGTTTAGCATGCTGTTTATAATGTGGTTTGACTCAAATGGTTTTTAAAGCATGGATGAGTATTTTTAGAGCATCCCTCACTAGGCATTATATGCTTACGCTTTCCTTTCTCATCATTGTAGAGAAATAAGCTTTTGGGGTAGCAAGCAAGAAAGGGGGAATCCAAGAATTGATTGACTTCAAGTATGGTTTTATAAATGAATTTGTAGTAATAAAGGGCAATGTGACCAAGTTGTAATTGGGTGGGTTGTTTTGCTTAGTCCCTGTTTTGGACATGTTCTATTTGGTATTTTGGACTTGTATGATGTTATATGGTATGGTTTGAGGGGTTGGGATGTAAATTGCATGCTTGGGTAGAGACCATGCCTATATGATCTCTTGATTGATTTTCTATGGATTGATTGTTTACCTAGCATGCTTGGATGGTTGTGGAAATGATGTTAAATATGTTATATGATGTTTGTATGATGTTTGAAGCATGCTAGACTAAGCCTTAGTGTCATATGATTGGCCAAGAGGTCATTACAGACCTAGTCGTACCGATACGAGTCCCCTAAGATTGGTACACGAGGTATGATAAAGCTCAAATTGGGGAAAATAACAAAGGGGGTATCGGTACGAGTAGCCACCGTATTAGTATGCCCTTGAGAAAGTTTATACTGGGATCGGTACGCAGGGTACCGTATCGATACGGGTTTTAGCTACTGAAATCCTCTATTTTTTAACTATGCAAAAGCGCTTGATACGCGTATAAACGTACCAATACGAGTATGCCACATGGACTCGTAATGATATGGTGTAAGCCTATATCGGTACGGGGTTAGTTATTTCTAGTAATTTCATGATGTATTTTGAATTATTTGCAAATTGGTCACTATTGTAATGCTTAATTAATGATGATTTTCTGATACAATTTTGATGCAATTTCACACAGAGGCATATAATGAATCTAATTGAAGGTCGGTATCATCAATTCATAATTTGATCCTTTAATTATTAGAATATATGTTTTGTTCCCTAAAGTGTAAATGTTGTGAATTGTGTGTTTGTTTTGTCTTCCGTTGTTGTACGTCACATCTTACGGTTAATTAAGCATCTAGGCAAGATAAAGAGGGAAAATGGATCAGCTTTAGGTTATTAGTTTGGGTTTGCTTCGACGAACCTAATGTGATTTCCTTGCTTCGGTCTTGGCGGGTAGGCTGAGTCAAGGGGGTTATATTTGGTGGTATCAAAGCTAGGTTACAAAAGTTAAGAGGTAAGTTGTGTTTGTTTGAGATGTTTTGATTGTTGTATGATATGTACGGGGTTTGATTATATGATTTTATGTAGAAGTGTGATGTATTGGGGTAAAATCTTGGGGACACATTACCTTATTACTACAAGTGTGAAAGGATTTTGTTTTTGAAACATAAACATCTTGGATCCTTGCTTGGAGCTAGCCTAATTATATTTTTGGTTATATTTTCATGCTATATATTTATATTTTTGAGTATGCCATCGAGACGAGAGCTTATGTCGAATACGAATAATGCTGCCAGAGGGCAGGGAATTGAGGATAAGATAGTAGATCCATAGGGGTTACCTCCTTCTCTGCCTAATCTGCCAGCCAGAGTGGGTGCTGGGCAAGCACCGCCAGTTTCACCTGGTCCAGTCTTTGGGTATATAACGCCATTGGTTCAGGCTATGAATAGAGCTTTTTAGGCAGCTATGGCTGGAATGCATATTCAGGAACCAGTACCTGTAGTAACTATTAATCCAGGACTTCCGTTAGAGCATTTACGTAGTTTGGGAGGTACCAAGTTCAGAGGTTTAGCTCATGAGGCAATTGATGAGTGGTTTGCGAGTAATGAGAGAATTCTTGGTCAGATGGAATGCATAGATGTTCGTAAGCTGGGCTACATTGTATCCCTGCTTCAGGGAGATGTATATAGTTGGTGGACTACCACTATAGCGGGAATGGCACCTGAGGACGTGACTTAGGAATTCTTTGGTGCTGCTTTTCAGAGGAAGCATTTGGGTACTCGGTACCAGGATGAAAACAAACAAGAGTTCATGTCTTTGGTTTAAGGCAATATGTCTGTTTCAGAGTATGTGGTTCAGTTTGTTCGATTGAGCCAGTATGCACCTGAGTTGGCTCCTGATGTTTGATAGCGATACAATCATTTTCAATATGGCTTGCTTAAGGAGGTTAAGACCTATATGTTGGCTTCATAGTACACTTGCACTCCAGCTATGGCCGCTTGGAAAGCTCCAATTATTGCCTGGACTAACGGTGTCATATCACCAAGAACTGGTCTTTGGGGTACCTGAGGCGCACTATCCTCAACTCCAACACCAGCAGGAGGAATTGGTAGAGGGGGAGGCAACTCATCCTCTTGTCTATTGTAGACTCTCTAAGTGAATGCTGGCAAAAGGGTCAGAATATATTTATTGAAAAAGTATAAAACAGTGCTAAGATGAGACTTTTGCGTGCAAATATACACGGTCTGCAAGTTATATAGTAGTTAAGCTGAGTATCGATCCCACAGAGATTGACTTGGAATCCAATTGTCTTTGATTGTTACTTGTCTTGAGAAAAAGTTATTTGTTTTGAAGTGGTTTCAGAAATAATTGAAAAATAAAATAAATGAAAGTAAAATAAAGTAAGACGTTGGCAAGGAAGGTGTTTAATGAATGATTAGTGTTGGCAGGGAATGACTGGTTTTCATGCTATGTCGTGCCAGCCTTTAGTAACAACATGTCTTGGCATTATTTGCCGAGCAGATTCAAAATTAGCAAATCATCTCTCGATGGTCATTGCCCTAAATTGATCATGTAAAAACCCCTATATCTCTATAGTGCATGCTTTTAAATAAACCAATTTGGTTAAGATCCAATCTATACTCCTAAGGGGTAGATTTCACTCCCGAAGTAAGTTCATCTACTTGAACGACTTCTCTCGAAGCTTCTCTCCTTCGTATTCAACAACTTGATTGTTTCCACCCCAAGTCTGTTAAGATATTGAGGAGCAATAGGCAAACCGTGCCAGCTCTCGCTTGGCATAGTATTTAGGAAACAGTAAAGTATGCCGAATAGATAAAACAATGCCAAATGCAGATTTATTATTAAAAACTAAAACATGAAAAAGTGTTCAACGCAAGACATCCCCCACCAACTATGAAATTAGTTCATGGTGAGGGACTTAAACAAAAAACTACAAACGTTTCCCAAGTACATCATCATTTAAAACAAAATAAAATAACTTGAAAGAGAAAATGGGCTAGAAGGGGTCTCTCGATGCAGCCCTTCAAGATCCAGGCTTCTCGGCCAAGTTGGTCAAACCACCCTTCCAAGGTGCAGCTGGTTGTCAATCGTTGCACACCAACTCCTCACTCCGATCGTCTATGAATCACCTCCCCATATCCTTCTTGGTTGGTGTTTAAATAGGCGTGCAACGAAGGGATAGGATAAGCTTCTCATTTGAATTTTAAATGCTGAAGGGATAAGAGATAATCATCTTATCCCAATTTGCATAAGAGCTGATCAGGTTAGCGCTGACGTCATACTGTCGACGCTGCCTTGGCATCCAAGCTTGGCATGGATCTGCCAACCACTCTTGGCACTATCTTATCCGCTATTTTTCCGGAGATTGATCCAATTCCTATCTTTTCGAAGCCTAATCTTATCCTATTTTTTTGGGGTCCAACTGCCTCTTGGCATGGCATTAAGTTCACTTCTCTACCAACCGGTGCTTGGCATTGTCTGGTCTATCTATGCCAACAACAGTCAGCATTCTCTCTGGCATTCCTTCTTGTGTTACTTTTTGGGCCAAATAATCTGCCAAACCTGCAAAATTGCCAACAAAACAACCCTTCACACTGGCATAGACATAATTCTAAACTCCTTATGCAAATGCATGGTTTTAATATCCTAATGTAACTAAATGTTCCTAAAAACAAGCAAAAGCATTGTAATATTGGCATTAAAAACAGTACTTTTGGAGAGGTAACACACCCCCAAACCTAACTCATTGCTTGTCCTCAAGTAATGCAATTAAAATAAAAACAAAACTGTGAAAGTGTTACCTCGACAAAATTTTGGTTGAATGCCAACACGTGCTGGCAAGCAGAATTTGACTCTCTTTCTGTCCTCAGTGCAATAATGCCAAACAGATAGTAATTCAAGTGCAACAATATAACTCTAGTCTAAGTTCATGAAGAGTGCATGATGTGTAGGCAATATGCATCGAGTATTCTTTCACGCCCTTAGCTAATTTTACTACCTAAACTCAGATTCTTATTTTTATCATTTTTTTCTTGCCAAGGGTTTCTTTGGCATTAATTTAAGCTTTCTTCGTGACACTATTTAGCGTGAGAGATAAGAGGGAGCATACCACAAATCCCCACCTTAATCTAGACATCAATAGGCTTTCTCTTCAACTCATACTCTAAGGTTTTGGACTTGAGAACTAAGAGGGAGCAAACCACGAAGCCCCAAGTAACTTATTATCCCTAAGTAGAGGAGAGTTCATTTTCTCATTGCCTTGGCAGAACATTGTTGCCTTATTATTTTCTTTTACCCTGGCATCATTTGATCTTTTTTTTCTTAAATCTGAGCATAGTTTCAAAGAGTCTAAGTTTGCTAAGGAACTAGATACATACTACGTGTAAAGTTAAGTTTTAGTTCCCTAAACTAGAGATCAATTGCCAAGCTAACCTGGCATACTACTCTGCTGGCATGACATAACAACTAAAGATTAAAATTTCCTCATTGGACAGATACCTAGATCAAATTAAACTTGCCTAACAAATGTTAATATTTTTCAAGATTAAACTGAGGCAAAATTTCCTTTTTCTTTTTTTTAGTGGTTCGGTATGCATCTATCCTAAATGACCTAAATGGCATGACATGGCAAGATGGCATGGCAACAGAATTTAAACATGAAATGTATGACATGGCATACATGTGAGGAAATGCACATCCCCAAACCCAAGATGAGCATTGTCCTCAATGCATGAAACAACACATATATACAAGAAAAACAAAAAACATAAAAATGCATGATCATGTAAATGCAATGAAATGTAAAGGAGTTTATATAGAAGAGGACTCCCCTTCGAAAACTACAACCCGTGTAGCACGGGTCTTTCATTTCAGAAATAGGCCATGAGCAGGGGCCATTCGTTTCTTTCCTTTCATGATTGGTTGTGAAGTAGTAGTGGAGACTCCAACTTCCTCCTTTTTCTTGGTAGTTTTCGACGTGACAGGTGCATGGGTGGCATTAGAGGGTGTTTGTATAGTAGGTGTCACTGGCGACTTGGCTTTGGTTTCTTTTGATTCAGATGATGAATCAAAACTGGCAGAATTAGCTTGTACTAGAGGCAATGGGACTGTGGCATCGGATGGGGTATGAACCGGACTAGTTGGCAAGGCATTGGTGCTGGCAGAAGGCTTGGAAGGGAGGTCTGGAAATTCTGGCACAAAATCAGTTGATAATTTTGTAAGAGCCTTCCTGATTACAACATCCCTGGCCTGGGTATAATGTCTCAGCATGACATTAAGCTCCTCCACTTTTTCAATCTTTTGAAGAATAATCTCCTGGCGACGGTAAATTTGTGACAGCATTGCCAGTGAACTGTCTGGCACGATTTCTGGCATGGTTGCTGGCTCGGCCTTTGACACTTTAGGCCTTGGCGTGAGCACCTTGGCCTTCCCCTTGCCTTTATCCTTTGGCTCAACAAAAACGAGATTTCTCCATATAGCAACTGTAATTGTTGTTCCCTTAATTGTTTGTCCCTTATCTGTATCAAGCTTGGGCACACCATGGAGCATGCGAATGTTAGAAATCAACAAAGGAAAGAACGAGCTGCCATTACCTTTTGCTGTACACTTATAAGTTTCTTCAACAATAAGCTTGCCCATATTAATCTTGCGCCCCATAACAATAGAGTGCAATAAGATCAGCCTTTCTTCTAACACAGTCTCATTATGGGATCTAGGCATCAAATTTGCCTTGACAAAGTGATTCCATCCTCTCCATTGGGGTTTCAATGCCAACCTCTTCACCATACGGTGCCCTTTGGATGACACTGTTCATACCGTGCTAGGCTCACACAGATCTGCCAGCAGCCTCTTTCTCTTAGCTGCATCATTGAATCAGCATATTCAAAATATTCATCCCTTGCACCATCCAACTCAAACATAGTGTTAATATATCCTTCATCAAAACGAACACATTTACCTTTAATCATCATGAAGAGCGAATCCTTGGTCACAAGATGCGCATAGAATTCTTGAACGATGGTGGCATAGATCTCTCCTTGTTGCTGGCAAAACAGACTCCATTTGTGCAGGCTAATCATTGACATGACTTCTGGAGGGAAGCCATTGTTCGTCTCTATTTTGAGGTCGAACTGCTTCTCATAGCAAAAACTTCTCGAGGCAAAATTGGTTTCAAACTTTTTCTGAATCTCCTCGTTGAAGAATCGCTTGAAAGAAGTAGAAGAGGAAGCCATTGAAATCATTGAAGAATTTGAAATGGTGCTGAACAAGATGAAGAAGGAGAAACGAATTGGGTTTTGGTACTTCCTTGTCGAAAAGAAAAGCTCAAAGTGAGAGATTTTTGGTTATTTAACCGGCTAAGGTGAGAAAGGTGAGAAGTTTGGGTCAGTTGAGTGTTTTAATGGGAGAAGTAATTAGGGATAATGATGAAAATAAAATAAAAAAGGTTTGATTTGAAAGGGGTAAAGTGATAAGGTGATAGGATAGGGTAAGGATTTAAAGTGATAAGGTGATTAGGTTAAATTTAAATTTTAACCTAATTAATTTTTTAACAGGTAAGGGTTTTAAATTAAGGAAAAATACTCTTTCTTTATTAAATGGGCCGATCAAGCTAGGTTTTTTCTCATCCTTCCGTCTTTTACACCGCTGCATGCCAAGCTATTCTTGCACTGGGTTTGGCAGATTTCTCTATTGGGACATCAGCTCCTGCCAATAATCCTGACATTGTTTCTGGCATTGCTCTTGACATCGTTCTTGGTATGGTTCATGGCATAATGATTCTGCATGGACTCAAAGAAAACCTTTCAACATAGACAAAAAATAAAAAGCAAATAAAAACAACAGAAAGAAAAACTATTAAAAACCTAGAAACCTAAAAACAAAGAAAAACAACTTATCCTAATATTTTCAAAAATTCAAACCTGGTGGTGCTTTCATTTTACTTTTGCCAAGAGGATCACCTCCTTGGCATTTTTCTAATCACCTTCCATGTAGTGCTTTAAACGTTGGCCATTCACTTTAAAAATTTCCCCCGATCTCAAGTTCTTAATGTCCACAGCTCCATGAGCATAGGGCTTCACAACTTCAAAAGGGCCTGTCCATCTTGATCTTAGTTTTCCTGGAAACAACTTAAGCCGTGAGTTGAATAAAATAACACGTTGGCCTACCTCGAACTGTCTCGGCATTGTCCTACTGTCATGCCAGTGTTTTGTCTTCTCCTTGTATATCCTGGCATTCTCGTAGGCTTGCGTCCTGAATTCCTCCAATTCATTTAGGTCTTGTAACCTCTTTTCTCCAGCAGCTCTCCATTCCATGTCAAGTGTTTTGATGGCCCTTGTAGGCTTTATGTTCAAGCTCTACTGGCAGATATCATGGTTTTTCGAAAAAAAGTCTAAACAGTGAAGTACCCAAAGGAGTTTTAAATGCAGTTTTGTAAGCCCACAAGGACTCATCTAGTCTTAAGGGCCAGTCTTTCCTTGATGGATTAACAATCTCCTCTAGAATGTTTTTAATCTCCTTGTTTGAAATCTCGGCTTGCCCGTTTGTTTGTTGATGATATGTCGTGGCAATTCTATGTTGTGTACCATACCTGGACAAATCTTTAGATATTAGATTACATTGAAAATGGGTGCCCTCATAATGAATAATCACTATAGGGGCACCAAATCTTGTAAAAATATTTTTGTGCAAGAACTTGGCAACAACCTTGGCATCGTTTGTTGGCAGGGCAACAACTTCTACCCATTTAGACAAATAATCAACAACTACAAGAATATATACATTACCAAATGATGGGGGAAAAGGACCCATAAAGTATATCCCTCATACATTAAATAAGTCCACAAGCATAATGTTTTGAAGCGGTAGTAAGTTTCTACCAGAGATATTTCCTGTCTGTTGGCATCGGTCGCACGCCTTGGCATACTTGTGGGCATCCTTATATAGTGTGGGCCAAAATAATCCTAATTGCAGCACCTTGGCGACAGTCTTCATCCCAGCAAAGTGACCTCCATATGGTGCGGCATGGCACAAATGCAATATGTTATGCTGCTCATCCTCGGGCACACACCGGCGGATTACTTGGCCGGCACACTGTTTAAACAATATTGGCTTATCCCAATAGTATTGCCTAACTTCTGGCAAAAACCTTTTCTTGGCATTATATGCCAAATTTGGTGGTAAAATGTTGCTTACCAAGCAGTTGACGATGTCAACGTACCATGGCACGACATTAACTACAAGCAAATACTCGTCAGGAAATTCATCTCTTATAAAATTGGTCTTACCATCTTCAAGATGATGCTCTAAACGTGAGAGGTGACCAGCTACTAAGTTTTCACTGCCCTTTTTGTCTCGGATCTCAAGATCAAATTCTTGAAGTAGGAGCATCCATCGGATTAGTCTGGGCTTGGCATCCTTCTTTTCCAAGAGATACTTCAATGTTGAATGATCTGTACAAACCACAACTTTGTTACCAATTAAATAAGATCAAAATTTATCAAAAGTAAATATAATCGTAAGAAATTATTTCTCGGTTGTAGAGTAATTCATTTGTGCTTTATTCAAGGTTCGACTGGCATAGTAGATAGCATGGAAAACCTTGCCATGCTTTTGTCCCAAAACTGCTCTAGCGGCATAGTCGTTGGCGTCACACATGAGCTCGAAGGGCTCATTCCAGTCTAGTGCCACAACTATAAGGGCATTGATTAACTTTTCTTTGACTTCCTAAAATCCTCTCAAACAAGAATCGTCAAATGCAAAAGTGGCATTATGTTCTAATAACAAGCATAAAGGCTTAGCAATTTTTGAAAAGTCTTTAATAAAACGCCGGTAAAAACTAGCATATCCTAAAAAACTCCTTATACCTTTGACACTCGTTGGATGCGGCAATTGCTTTATTGCCTCAACTTTTGCTTGATCAACTTCTAATCCTCTCTCAGTTACCTTGTGCCCGAGAACAATGCCCTCCTTCACCATGAACTGTCATTTTTCCCAGTTAACACTAGGTTTGTCTCTATGCATCTCTTCAAGACTTGCTCCAAACTCTAAAGACATTCCTCAAATGCTTTGCCAAACACCAAGAAGTCATCCATGAATACTTCCATGTTGTGCTCTATCATATCGAAAAAATGGACATCATGCAATGTTGGAATGTTACCGGAGCATTGCATAGGCCGAATGGCATCCTTCTAAACACAAATGTCCCATAAGGTCACGTTAACGTGGTCTTCTCTTGATCATCAGGGGTGATGGCAATCTGATTATATCCTGAATAACCATCCAAAAAATAATAAAAAGCTTTACCTGCCAACCTGTCTAGCATCTGGTTGATGAATGGCAATGGGAAGTGGTCCTTCCTCGTGGCATTGTTCAGCCTCCTATAGTCCATGCACACCCTCCATCCTGTGATAGTTCTGGAGGGAATCAATTCAGCTTTATTGTTTTATACAACGGCCATGCCACCCTTCTTTGGCACACATTGCACAAGGCTAACCCAAGAGCTATCGAAGATGGGAAAAATAATCCCGACATCAAGCCATTTTATGATCTCTTTTTTCACTACCTCTTTCATGCTTGGGTTTAGCCTTCTCTGGCCTTCAATGGTCATGCCATGGTACTCCTCCAAGATAATCTTGTGCATGCAAATGGTTGGGCTAATACCTCGGATGTCTGCCAAGGTCCAACCCAATGCTTGCTTATAATTGCTTAATATCGCCAACAATCTCTCCTCCTGATCATTAGTGAGATCAGTGGCAATGATCAGTGGCAGAGTTGAGTGTTTACCTAAATAAGCATACTTTAAGTGATTTGGCAATGGTTTTAGCTCCAACTCTGGAGGCTCCTTAATTGATGGTTTAGGTGCCTTAATCTCTCTGCCAGCCAACTGTAGTGGCTCAAAATACTTAGCCTCCTCAGCTTCCAAGATTGATTCTTCAGGTTCTTCGAATAATTCAGCTATACCGTCTAAATTGATGGCATCGAATTCTGTATCCTGGCATAACTGCGCCATATCCAAAGTGTAGATCGACTCCATCATCTCTTCTGCTTGGCATTCATCAGGTTCATCTACACATTTAAAAGCTTGAAACATATCAAATGTAACGTGCTGATCATTCATGCGCATTGTTAGTTCCCCTTTATGAACATCTATCAACGCCCTACCCATAGCAAGGAAAGGTCTACCCAAAATAATCGGAACATTAATATCAGCATCACAATCCAAAATGTTTAAATCAGCTAGAAAAATAAATTTGTCTACCTTTACTAACACATCCTCAATCTTACCCTTGGGATGTGCATAGGACCAGTCTGTCAGCTGAAGTGTCATTGTGGTAGGTCTGCCTTCTATGCCAATATTCCAAAAAACTGACATTGGCATCAAGTTGATTCTTGCTCCTAGGTCACACAGTGCCTTGCCCATGAATTTGTTGCCAATGGTACAGGGAATGGTAAAACTTCTTGGATCTTTCAGCTTTGGTGGCAATCGGTTTAGGATCATGGCACTGCATCCCTCAGTGAGAGGAATAGTTTAAAAGTCTCCAAACTTCCTCTTTTTGGATAGAATGTCTTTCATAAATTTCACATAGTTGGGCATTTGCTCAAGAGCTTCTACCAATGGAACGTTGATTTGTAGCTGTTCGAGAACTTCCAAGAAGCGCTTAAATTGCTGGTCATGCTTATGCTTTTGAAGTCTTGCTGGAAATGGTGGTGGCGGATAAGCATATGCCGGCGCTACTGCTTTTCCAAGGCAGTGCTGCCATCAATTCTGGCATCTATTTTGGCAATTCTGCTGGCATCATTTGCTTTTGTTTCCTTTTTCTTGCTTCTTTGGGGTTTCCTGCTAGCACTGGCTTCTCGATTTGGCAGTTAATTGGCTGCTTGGCAGCCTTCTCCACCTTACACTGCTTACCGCTCCGAAGAGTTATGGCTTTACATTGCTCATTGTCTTTGCGCCGAGCATCTTCGGTGTCATTTGGCAATGCTCCTTAGGGTCAACTGCTGAGTGCATTGGCAATCTGCCTAATTTGAACTTCCAAGTTCCTCATTGATGCTGTCAAACTATGGACTGTGGCATCATTCCTCTCCATGTACTCTATGAGAGTGCCTCCTTGGTTGATTCTCTACCCTTGCTAAAAATTGTTTTGAGCTTTTTGTGGCATGGCATTCTGATAGAATGCTGGCATGCCATTATTGTTGAAAGCTGGCATGGCATTGTTATTCTGCCTTTGGGTATTCTAGTGCTGGGCATTGCACTGGTTACCTCCTTGATTTCCCCATGCTAAGTTTGGGTGTTGTCTCCATCCTACATTATAAGTATTGTAGTTAGGATTATGGTAACGATTAACATTGCCAACAAAATTTACTGATTCAGGGTTGGTAGGGCATTCATCCATGTGATGGCTTTCTCCACAAATTGTACAAAATGGGTCTAATGCTTTGACTTCTTAGGACTCATTGTTCTTTTGCAACGTTCTCACCATGCTGATAAGATTGGAAATCTCGGCATGGATGGACGTTAATTCATCAACATGAAATTTCCCACTGATTTTGGCTCTGGTCCCAAGTCTAGCAACATGATATTCAAAATCATTGATTGCAATTCTTTCAAGAATGTCAACAGCCTCGGCATATGTCTTGTCCAGCAATGAACCGACTAATGAAGCATCACAACAGTCCTCGTTTGTGCATTCAATCCATTGTAGAAAGTTTGTATTTGGGACCAATTCGGGAATCCATGCATAGGACACCTTCTCAATAGAACTTTAAATCTTTCCTAGGCATCATATAAGGTCTCGTCCTCGGCCTGCCTGAATGTAATAATCTCACCCCGCAGCTTGGCAGTGAGTGTCGGCGGCTAGAATCTTGTCAAGAACTTCTGCCATAGGTCTGCCCATGAAGTGACTGGGCCAGGTGGCAAGGAATTGAGCCAAGCCTTAGCTCTATCTCTTAAGGAAAAAGTGAATAACTTCAGCTTCATGGTATCTTCAGGTATTCCATTTTGTTGAAATAACTGGCAAATCTCCATGAGCTGCTTTAGATGTTGCCTCAGATCTCTAGTAAGTGCTCCGTCAAACTGACCTACATTCAAAAGAGTTTGAATCATTACCGGCTTAAGTTCAAAATTGACAACATTTACCTCTGCACCAACCAGTCCTAGCATCAGATTGTCAATGGTTGGTGCCGAATGTTATCTAATGTGTCTTTCTTCATTAACCGGTGGTGGTAGCATCACATTTTTAAGTGTATTTCATTCATTGTTCAGCACACCATTCCCTCTATTACCTTGATTATTCATCTCTCATAATCTTCTTTTTAACCTCCGCAAGGTTTTCTCAATTTTTGGATCGTATGGCCACTCGTCCACCACAAGATGGCTTCTAGTCATACACCGCTAAAAATAAAAAGTAAACGAATGACAAGTAAAAATTTAAAAACAACCAACTCCATTGCAATCCTCGGCAATGGCGCCAAAAACTTGTAGACTCTCTAAGTTAATGCTGGCAAAAGGGTCAGAAAATATGTATTGGAAAAGTATAAAACAGTGCCAAGATGAGACTTTTGCGTGCAAGTATACATGGCCTGCAAGTTATACAGCAGTTAAGCTGAGTATCGATCCCACATAGATTGACTTGGAATCTAATTGTCTTTGAAGAAAAAGTTGTTTGTTTTGAAGTGGTTTCATAAATAATTGAAAAATAAAATAAATGAAAGTAAAATAAAGTAAGACGTTGGCAACGAAGGTGCTTTAATGAATGATGAGCGTTGGCAGGGAATGCCTGGTTTTCATGCTATTCATGTCGTGCCAGCCTTTAGTAACAACATGTCTTGGCATTGTTTGCCGACCAGATTCAAAATTAGCAAAGCCTCTCTTGATGGTCATTGCCCTAAATTGATCATGTAAAAACTCCTATATCTCTATAGTGCATGCTTTTAAATAAAAACAATTTGATTAAGATCCAATCTATACTTCTAAGGGGTAGATTTCACTCCCGAAGTAAGTTCATCTACTTGAATGACTTCTCTCGAAGCTTCTCTCCATTGTATTCAACAACTTGATTGTTGCCACTCCAAGTCTGTTAAGATATTGAGGAGCAATAGGCCAACAGTGCCAGCTCTCGCTTGGCATAGTATTTAGGAAACAGAAAAGTATACTGAATAGATAAAACAATGCCAAAGGCAAATTTATTATTAAAAACTAAAACATGAAATAGTGTTCAATGCAAGACATCCCTCACAAACTATGAAATTAGTTCATGATGAGGGACTTAACCAAAAAACCACAAACGTTTCCCAAGTACACATCATTTAAAACAAAATAAAATAACTTGAAAGAGAAAATGGACTAGAATGGGTCTCTCGACGCAGCACTTCAAGATCCAGGCTTCTCGGCCAAGCTGGTTGAACCACCCTTCCAAGGTGCAGCCGGTTGTCAATCATTGCATACCAACTCCTCACTCTGATCGTCTTTGAATCACCTCCCCATATCCTCCTTAGTTGGTGTTTAAATAGGCGTGCAACGAAGGGATATGATAAGCTCCTCATTTGAATTTTAAATGCTGAAGGGATAAGAGATAATCATCTTATCCCAATTTGGATGAAAGCTGATCAGGTTAGTGCTGACGTCATACTGCCGACGCTGCCTTGGCATCCAAGCTTGGCATGGATCTGCCAACCACTCTTGGCACAATCTTATCTGCTATTTTTTTGAAGATTGATCCAATTACTATCTTTTCAGAGCTTAATCTTATCCTATTTTTTTGGGGTCCAATAGCCTCTTGGCATGGCATCAAGTTCACTTCTCTGCCAACCGGTGCTTGGCATTGTCTAGTCTATCTGTGCCAGCAGCACTCGACATTCCTTCACACTGGCATAGACATAATTCTAAACTCCTTATGCAAATGCATGGTTTTAACATCCTAATGCAACTAAATGTACCTAAAAACAAGCAAAAGAATTTTAAGATTGACATTAAAAAAAGTACTTTTGGAGAAGTAACATCTATCTATAACACTTCCCATATGAGCTCTCATCTCACGTCTCGATCCTATTCGCAAAATATGAGTCTAAAACATGATAATCCAATAAAAATGCAATTAGACCAGCTTGCAGCAAGAATCCAAGTCACTCATGTTTAAAAACAAAAATCATATAACTCTAGTAGCAATAAGGCAATGTTTCCCTGAGCTAAACACCCAAACATATCACATATTCAACATAATCTCACAAATTCAAACACCGTGCATATTAATCAATAAATTCATGTATCAACAGTCAATCAAACAACCATAACCCACCTCCCAACAATTAAAATCTGGCTCTAATACCAACAAATATAACCCCCTTGACCCGGTCTAGTCGCAAGACCGAATCAAGCGAGCTACATTAGGGTTTGCTAAAATAAACCCAGAAGATTTACATTGAAAATGGTCCATTTTTCTTTCATCTTATCTAAATACATATTTAAGTCCTAAGGTGTACATGCTGGTTATGGTGAAAGTTCCAACTCAATCGGGCGTCGATTTGACATTCAATTGTACAAATTTGCATATCAGGGCGTAAAATGTAATTTTAGATAATTAAGAGGACTTTATTGTAATTTAAATTACCAATCTTTAATTAGTCACATTTCATACCAACAGGCTAAATTCCAACTTAAAATAACCATCCAAACATGTTTTATTGCATAATCAAGAAATAAGGACTAAATTGTAAAGAATACAAATTTCAGAAGACATCCTAACTAAAATAACGACTGGTGTTTCAGTACGGGCACTTCCCGTATCACAATGGGTGAAAAAGACAAAGGCGTATTGGTACGATCCTCAAGCGTACCAATACGGGTATGTGTTTTCAAAAATATTAAAATCCAGTGGCCAGAGGGCGTACCGCTACAGTTGCCCGTGTACCGAAACCAGGCTTGTTTTTTAGCTATGCGTACCAATACGGTCCCTAGGCGTATCAATACACCAGGGTAATTTTGCCCAGATTGAGCCAAAATAGGTTCCGCATACCGATCCCTAAGGACCAGTACAGATAGACTTGTAAAGACCTCTTGGTCCAACATATGACACTTTGGCCCAATCTAACGCACTCCAATCATCATCAAATCATCATGTAACTTAACAAACATCAATTCCTCAAACATAGCAATAAGGTAGATGATCATACTCAACATATCAAAACCAAACACATATCCTATAGGCATGATTTCTACCCAATCATGCATAATGTTTCCCAACCCCTCAAAATCAAACATTAAACTTCATACAAGTCCAAAACATCAAACATAACGTGTACAACCATAGAGTATCCAAAATAACCTTCCCAACATCAACATGGTCATGTTGCCTCTTATTACTACATAGCACTTATAAAACCATACTTTGAAAATGTCTCAACCCTTGGATCTTCTCTTGCGTACTTGCTGTCCGGAAAAACCTATTTCTCTACATTGATGAGAAGGAGAGCGTAAGCTATAAGATTAGTGAAGGAATCTCAAGAAACACTCATCAATGCATTTAAAACTATTTTATTCAAATCTAGAATTTAAGTCCTATGACAAAATATCCTATGCTACTATAATCTCTTTCAAATGCACATTTAAAACATTTGCAACACGTGTATCATGGATTCCAGCTCAACCCTCAATTTAAGCCTCATATGCCAAAATCTCTAGATAGCAAGCTTAAAGAGCATCACATGTATAAACCACATTATAAAAAACATAATCCATCTTTCATGATACATCATCTCGTATATTGGCATTCAAATGACTCAAAACTAGTTTCTTTCCAACTTATAAAAAAACATCAGATACACGGATTTTGCAAGTGGTTCCTTCGACCACTTAGCATACATCTAACCAGAGTAAATGGCACATTTAACCCCTCGACAGTTACTATGTAAACTATCTACAATGGGAGTAAACGACACTTTTAACCTCTCAACCATTGTGATACTCAATCATCCAGCAGGAGAATTGGCACATTTAACCCTTCTACCGTTGCGGTTCTCATAGTGGAGAAAATGGTACACTCACAACCCCTTGACACACATGAGGTGACTTTTTATAGTGCACTTTAAACTCTATGGCTAGCCAACTATATTCGATAACATTTTACCTCAGCAACTTGCCAATATACTCTATAAAAACCACATTAGCTTACTGTTTTACATATGCATCAATTCAAACCATTTTCCAATACATTAAACCATGTATTCTAGCATCCTCAACATGCTTTCATAAATCATTTGCTTTACACAAAGCTCAACATGAATAATCATTTGCATCATCTTTTGTTTCCAAAACATGCATATAACAGTAAGTAATCAAATCTATAAACATGTGCATGAGATTATACTTTGCAAAATCCAAAACGAAAGAAAGCTCAACCAATACTTACTTCCAAGTTTAGATAAGTGTTTCAAACTTTATCTAAACTCCCAACAACCATCTACAAACCTTTTAATAGCAGTAAAACACGTTTCCACTTACCGACAACCAAATGCCCCACTTGCCGATATGCGATCAAGTTTTGAAGCTTCTGCGATCTCTCTAAAAGCTAAAGGATTTGATCCCCTTGCTTTACCAAAAAAAACAGAGGATTAATGCGCTTCGATGCATCTCTAATCCCCAGCAAACAACAAACACAACTTCGCCTTCCTTAGATCCATCAAACGCCTATCTAAAGTAACTGAAATCAACACCAAACTTTATCTAAACAAATCCCAGCCAGATCCTATTGACTTTAACATCTTAAAAACATCAATTATCATCCAAAAACATCCTAAACACGTCATTATACATCCAGCAACACCACACCACCAATATCACATCGAAAACCAACTATAAACAACCTAGAAGATTAGCAATTCACATAGTTTCGAGATTCCTTTAATTAATCTTCTCCTTTAACATTAAAACACATCTTATAAGAGATCTAATTCCATTAGATTCATTACAAAACAGATCCACAACAATATACATCCAATTTCTTCTTCAAAACTCAATTTAATCCATAAAACCTTGATTTAATCATAAGTACATAACAAAAATTAGTAGCAAAGGATCAAGAACTTAGGAATTTCATTAAAGAACCTTTAATTAGACGAGAGTAATGAAAATCAACTCTAATTGTTGATTTCTCCCTTAATTGGCAAAGATTGGTTGAAATCCAATTAGCTTTTATAATAGGAATTAAAGAAATCAATTAGAAAAAAAGGAAATCAAAAGAGATTGATTCCTGGGATTTTTGGAGTGAAAATCACAGTTTGCCTGCTGAGAAAGTTGAGAGAAAAAGTTGGGAGAAAAGTAGTTACGTAAGAAAATGATTTATGAAACAAAAAATCCATTTTATTAATCCTATTTTATTTTATTAATAAAACTAGTTAAAAACCTTTTAAAATAGCCTAAATTAAGGGAAAATCTAATGAAAACTTTTGGGTAAATAGCTCCTTAAAGATTCTAAGTTTTGACCCTTTTACGATTTAGTCACCAAAAACAGTTTTGAAAACTTTACATTTTACTCACCGGACCAAAATATCCCAAAATTAGATTTAGTTCCTTCAAATTGAATTTACCAAAACCTTTAAAATATCAATTAAATATTTTCTAGTATTTTTCCATATTTTATTTTAACAAAAAACAATTTATCAAGATTTAATTCCCTAAACCAACTAGAATTGTCTATTCCGGTTCTCCCGAACCATCTAATCGATCTATCTAACACCTAGGCCCAAATTTAGGGTGGAAGTTGTAGCTTATGCATCTAGACAGTTGAAGGTGCACGAGCGTAATTATCCTACATATGATTTAAAGCTTGTCGTCGTAGTGTTTGTGTTGAAGATTTGGAGACATTATTTGTATGGTGAGAAGTGTGTTGTGTACATGATCACAAGAGTTTGAAATATTTGATGTCACAAAAGGAGTTGAATCTTAGACAACGTTGATGGTTGGAGTTGCTTAAGGATTATGATTTGATGATCGAGTATCACCTAGTAAGGCTAATGTAGTAGCCGATGCTTTGAGTAGAAAGGTCGTGGTTGAGTTAAGGGCTATGTTTGTGAGGTTGAGTGTGACATGTGATGAGGATTTGTTAGCTGAGTTGCAGTCATATGATGATTTATTGGTTCCACATGTTAAGGATATTATGGAAGGTAATCCGAAGGATTTTTTGTTTTAATGATGATGGTATCTTATATTTTAAGAGTCGAATAGTTGTGCATGATGATGTTGAGTTGAGGTGCACAATTTTGACTGAGGCTCATTCTAGTCCTTTTTCTATGCATCCGGTTAGTATGAAAATGTACCGAGATTTAAAGAAAGAGTATTATTGGGTTGGTTTGAAAAGGGAAACAATAGAGTTTGTTACCTGATGTATGGTGTGTCAGCGTGTTAAGGCTGAACATCAGTTTCCTTCTAGATTGTTGCAACTGTTGAGGATTTTGGAATGAAAGTGGGAGAGAATTACCATGGATTTTGTAATGGGTTTGCCTTTGGGCTGTCGAGGAAGAATTCTATTTGGGTAATTGTAGATAGGTTTACGAAGTGTGCAGCACATTTTTTGGTAGTGCATACGATGTATACTTTGGATAAGTTGGCTGATATGTATATTCCTGAGATTGTGAGGATGTACGGGGTGCCTAAGTCTATTGTTTCGGATTCATGGTTTTGGGAGTGTTTGCATAGAGCTTTAGGTACACAGTTGAATTTAGTACTTTGTATCATCATCAGTCGGATTGTCAATCTAAACGTGTTATCCAAGTGTTAGAGGATATGTTGCGGTGTTGCATCATTGATTTTCGAGGAATGTGGGAGAAACAACTACCGTTGGTATAGTTTCCTTATAACAATAGTTATCAAGTGAGCATTCAAATGGCTCCGTATGAGGCTTTGTATGGTAGGAGGTGTTGTACGCCAGTTTGTTGGGCTGAGGTAGGTGAGAAATATGTTTCTATTCTTGATGTGTATTGTCACTAATTTTCCCCCTTTTTATAAAAAAAGTAATAATAATAATAATTAATATATAATAAAAATAATATTAGTAAAAATATTCTTTCAAATAAAACTCATCTTCAAAGGAAATAATAATGAGCTCAGTTTAAAACAAAATACAAAAAATTGAAATGATAATAACCCAAAATAAACCCTTTTAAATAAAAAAAACCACTAGAAAAATAGGAAATAAGGAACCCATTTTATTTTTTAAGAGGCTCAAATTAACCCATTTATCTTTTTTTTTCAGGTTTATTCGAGACCATTGGATTTGGGACTAAAATTATGGACGGCTTGGATCGAATAAAGAAAAAGGGGGAAAAAGGGTGGATCCTGCGCAACCACGCACCAGCACGCGTGCTGCACGCGCGCTGGATCATCTCCCCCAAATCCTCAGCTTTGAACGGCCTGGGCTTTCGGCAGCGGCCATTTTGCCGTCCCTGGGCCACGGCGACCACTATGGTTTGTGTCGGTCGACTCGTCTCGGCCAACTGAGTCCAATGCCGCCGACCCCGCCCCTTGTCGTCGTCGGTAGCTCGTCAATTGAAGGGAAAATTGGTTCAAACCCTAATTTAATTGGGGGGCAAAATCTCCCAAATTGGAGCCAAATCAGATGAAATTCGGGGTAAATTTCAACAGGTCAGGGCTGTGTTGATCACATTGGATGATTTCATGGGACGAAAATGGGGATTTTGTCCCCAAATTGCCTTGAATCCCAATCCTTCAAACCCTATAAATAGTGCTCAATTCTCCATTGATCGAACACACAAGAAAAATTCATTCGAAAATACCAGAAAATACTCTAAAAATTATTGGGAGGTTGCTGGAATTTGTTCGAGTTTTGTGCAGCATTGGTTCGAATTTTCGCAGGAAGTAGAAGCTAACAGTTCGTCGCTTCATTGTTATAGTTTCTCCCTCTTTTTAATTTCATATTTATTCATTTTATTTTTTTGGTTAATGATCTTCTTCAGGATGTATTTGATGTTGGTTTGGATGTTTTAATCTTGTTTGTTTGGTCGATTTTCTAATATTTAGTGTTATGTGGTTGTTTTGGTAAAAAAATAATAAAAAGGAACATGTTTTTTTTTAAATAGAAAGGGTGTTTGATCCACTTAAGTTTTAAAACATGTAAAAATTGTGTTTGTGAATAAAAAGGGTCAATTAATTTTAAAACCACATTTTTTATACTTCCTTCAATCTGAAAATAATTTTTAAAACTATCATAAAACGGTCACTTAATTACTACAACCCCATTTATTTCTTCCAATTTTGGTCCTTTTTAAAATAAAGAGAAATTATTTAAAAAATATATATAAAAGAACATAAAAAATAAACTTTTTAAGGGAGTGTTTTTTGGATTAAAAAAGTAAGGCCTTTATCTTTTAAAAAAATTTAAAAAGAATTTAAAACAACAAAGTTTTTTTTAAATAATAATAAATTAACTTTTTTGAAAATACAAGATAATAAACACCTCTTTTAAAATAAAACTCTTTTCCAAAATTATTAAGAAGCTTAAAAAGAAAAGTAGCGAAATATTTAAAAAAAATAAAAAGCTTTAAAACACAAAAAAAGAAACAACATTTTGAATAAAAAACTTTAAAACATAAAAAGAAAACAACATTTTGAATAAAAAGCTTTAGAACATAAAAAGAAAGTAACATTTTGAATAAAAAGTTTTACAACATAAAAAGAAAGTAACATTTCAAATAAAAAGCTTTAATACATGAAAATAAAATAATATTTCGAATAAAAAGCTTTAAAACAAAAAAGAATAAAAAACCTTTCAAATTATCAAAAAAAAACTCTCGAATAAAAAAGAATAAAAGCAAACATAAAAAACCTCTCTTTAAATAAACTCAAAAATATTTTTTTAAAATAATAAAAACCTTTTCCAAATAAAATAAAACTGAACCAAGCCCATTAAAAAACTTTGAGTTTTAAATTGTGTTTTCTCTTTTCTTGTTTTACTTTTGTTTGCTTTAATATCAAGTTGGCCTCAAGAATAGGTTATTCAAACCTTAGATAGAGACTTCATTGTGCTAAAATTTTCTTCACGAAAAAATAAAACATGCTTAATAAAATTAAAACCCTCAAATAGGAAAAATGCTTAGACCTTTTTTAGTATTAATAAATTTTAACTTAGAAAAAATAAAAATCTTCAACAAATCAAGTTTCTTTATTTGTTTGTTAAAAAGTGAAATCAAAGTAAATGCGGTGTCTTACTAAACGGAAATGACAGGTTAGCGCCATAAGTGTTGGCGGTGATTGGAGTTCATTTTCGGATAGTAATGCCGTTAAAGTAAAATTAAATTTATGAACAGACAATAATTTAAGCTTTACATTGATTCGCAAAATCCGACTTTAAAACCATTTGTAACAATCAAGGTACCAATTTTTGGGCATTGTGGGGGTGCTAACCCTTCCCCACGCGTAACCGACTCCCGAACCCATTTTTGAGTTTTTACAGACCAAAATCGTTGTTTTAATAAAATAAAAAAGATTTTACTAAAATGACCCATTTTAGGTGATCCAATCACACCTTTTAAAAAGATTGGTGGCGACTCCGTTACTTTTTGGTTTTATTAAAAAATCACCGAGACCCTTAAAAAAGGTTGCGACAGCTTGGCGACTCCGCTGGGGAATTTTTTTTGTTTTTACAAAAAAAAAGAGTCAGACCACATGTCGGTTACATCTTGTTTTAATGTCAAAATTTGCGAATTTAAGTAAAGATTAACTTAATTTTCCGTTTATAAGTCTAATTCTATTTTACGCATTCAAGACTTAATTCCAAGCTCTAAGCCTGAGCTTTGTCCCAGTCGTTTAAGTAGGGGGAAAACGCTATTGCTCTCGTGGGAATATTGATTCTCCGTATGGGCCTAGCAAGTACCTATGGGGCCCACGCACTATGTCCTCGTGTGGATATCGATCCTCCGTATAGGCATAGGAGTGGGTCCCCTGAGTTGAACTTGATTTGTTTGAAGCCTGTAATGGGTGAGAATCAGGGGCCTTGCTACCCTTAGTAGGGGACAAAAAGGTCAATTCGGGAACCTTTTAGAACCCAACCGTGTGTGTGAGTCTAGAAACCTACCCCATTAGAACCATGTGGAAAACCCTAGGCCTTGAATTTGGTCAAAATTATTTCGTAAGAATAGTCCGTGGAGACATGTCCAAAAGTGTTCGAATGCGCTGCCCAGTTACTATTTGTACAATGAAATTATTTTGGACGTTTTTTGTTTTTTTTTTCGCAGTATTAATCATTTCCTTTTCTTGCCTTGTCTTTGTTTTGCATGTTTGCATCCTCATTCCATATCTAGAAGGGGTTGATTCTAAAGACATTTGCTCGATTAGAAAAGAACTCTTCCCATGGATAGGAGGTACTTAAAAAATGAAGAAAACAATGTGGATGTACGTCACTGGTCTGAGGTCAACCAGCGAGCACACGGTGATAGTTGATCACAAGACAAAGACGTCAGAGTATGCCTATATAAGTTTCAAACAGAACGGTGTACTTGAGCTCCGAGAGATATAGGGCCGTTTTGACTATGCAACAAAGCAATTGTTCCTTGATACTTACGGCAACATAGCATATCTGCTACATGTAGAGGTGGATGAACCATTCCTCAAAGCATTGACTCAGTTCTGGAATCCTGGGTACTGTTGTTTTACTTTTAATGGTGAAGATATGATGCCTACATTTGAGGAATATTTTGCACTTTTCAACCTACGTAAGGTGAAGAAGGACCGAGTATATGCTAAACCTCTTAAGAACAAGAATGCTCACTTGAGGCTCAAATCTTTTGCTGGCATGGGGGATGGTTGGGTAAAAGGAGTGATACAAAAAAGAGGGGGCAGCTTTTCATTCCCTTGGTGGAGCATCCGAAACATAATTCCCACTCATCCAGATAAGGAAAAGATAGTGGATCTCTTGGCTATAGCAATTTACGGCTTGGTCATCTTTCCAAGGGTATTGGGCAATATCGATGTGGCCATGCTAGATTTCCTTGAGCAGTTGAAAAGGGAAAGCAAACCAATGCCAGCTGTACTAGCAGAAACATTCATCTCTTTGAATGCATGCTGAAACCTAAAAGGTGTGTGTTTCAGAGGATGTGCACCTTTGCTCCAGGTTTGGGCCCTTAGCCATTTCTGGAAGTGTCCGACCCTAGCCTTGCCTAATATACACTCCCCAAACTTTTTTCAACTCCGAGAATTTTTGGCAAAGAAATGGCCGGTAGCTAAGAGGAACAAGTGGGTTGATATCTTCTGGGGTCGTCAGGATCAAGACACCGTATAGAGAGTTCTATGGATAGGCGCACCAAGGTGTTGTACAGGTGTGGGGATTATGATTATTTGATGTTGTTAGGCCTATGAGGTGGAATTGGTTGTGCTCCCTTACTAGTGTCGCGATAGTATGGCTCTCGACAGTTTGTCCCCTTCACCACAGGTCTTAATTTATCAGAATTTGAGTTTCAAGGAGAGTTCAGAGATAAGATCCAAACTATTAGTGATTCATGGAAGCATTGCTACCTCATGGAAGTCGAGTACGACAGTCAGTGTATGTTCACCCCTGATTACGATGTATGTAAACATGTTAGGATAAATGATAAAATTTTACCACATACTCCGGGACAAGCTAAATCCTTGGAGGAACATCTGAAGGTGGTCCCGTCTGAAGCTGACATTTTGAGAGCCGAGTTGAAGAGGGCCAAGGCAGAGATTGAAGGCCTACAAAGCCAGCGCACGAAGGATTTATTTGAGGCAAGCCTAGATGTGGATAAGTATAAAGGAGAGACAGATCATGTAGTAAAGCTGTACAAGGACCTAGAAGCAAAATTTGAGATTCAGAGGGTGGATTTTCTCAAATTTCAGGCCACAGTTCGAAATGCTGATTTGAGAAAGACTCTAGAGTAGTGGAGGTAGGAAATTGAGCAGGCCGTGAGAAAAGAAAGGGAGCGTGGCAAGAAAGAAGTTGAAAAATATAAACGATTGATGATGGATGAGAAGAAAACAGAAAAGCAGGTAGTTGAGAATGAAAATAACAAGCAGGCCCTCCAAAAAGAAAAATGAAATGTTACTGGATGGAAGAGGAAAGCCCATGACAACAAGGTCTGTTCGTTTGAGTTGCATATGTTATGTGATAAGACAAATAGGAAGCTGAAGCAGAGCCAAGCCTCTATTGTTGAGTTGCAACCCAAGGTTGCAGACCTGAATCATTTACTACACAGGTTCCAGAATCATCATACTTATATCAAACTCCATGCCAGTCTGAGTGAAAATGATACATTGAAGAAGCAAGTAGAAGTTATGGAAGGCATTATTCAGGAGTACAGGATGAAGATTCTAGTTCTCGAAGATATCAATGAAGGGGGCAATGACTATTGGTTCACTTGGCTTAGGGATAATGCCAGAGAGTTCCAAGAACGAGATGAATTTAAAAAAAACATCATGACCCAGATACAAGACGTGGCTAAACATGTAAAGATGTTAGCTACAGAGGCTATGACTCTCCACTAGTATGTCAAACCAGTTGGTGAGGTGGGGCCAAGACTCATATGGATGATAGAGGAAATGAAGGAATTAGGTATTTGGGCAGAAAGATATTTGTAAAGAAAAATGAAGAGTTATTGTAATAAAGATCTCTCCATCCAATAAAGAGTTCGTTCTTTGAGTAATTACTTTATGGAATCAATGGCCTTTTGCTTACATTCATGCATTTTTTTCCTTTTCGCATTTCTTTGTTTATTTTTGCGTTAGATTAATATCATTGCATACATAAGATTTTAATCAAAACAATTTACCCAAATAGAAAATTCAAAATAACAAGTCATAAAAATTGTACTTGTTCCAAAACCAGAGCAATGGACAAAAGTATTGAAGACAGAATGACATCTCTCGAAATCAACCACAAGAGTATTCAGGATAGGCTGGATAAGATTGAGAGTGACTTGAAACATGAGATTGAATTAGTGCACAGGAAGACGGTTGGTCAGATTGAGGCCATGTTTGGGTTCAGAATCTCCTGCTCGCGCACAAACTGGGCCAGTGGTCAACCCTGGGGTAGTGCATGATCATGAGGTTCCAGACCTTGATGAAATTGCTGATAAGATCAACGTGAACAAAAAACTTGAAGATCGCTGTGATAAGTTAGAGGAGAACATTAGGAACTTCCAATAAGGGATCACCCATGGAGGCATTGATGCTAGAGACATGAGTCTAGTATCCAGCTTGACAATTCCTCCGAAGTTCAAGACCCCTGACTTCTATAAATACGATGAGATTACATGTCCCAAGGCTCACATGACCATGTATTGCCGCAAAATGTCGATGTACTTAGAAAATGAGAAACTTCTCATTCATTGCTTCCAGGACAATTTATTTGGGTCTGCCACTCGCTGGTACAATCAGTTAAGCTAGGAAAGCATCCAAACTTGGAAAGATTTGTCAAGGGCGTTCGGTGAACAGTACAAATATGTTGATGATATGGTCCCAAACAGGCTTGTTTTGCAAGGGATGGAACAAAGACATAATGAAAGCTTCCGCCAATACGCTCAGAGATGGCGGGATGTGGCCACTCAAGTTCAACCGCCACTATTGGAGAGTGAGATAACACCCATGTTTGTGGACACCCTTAAAGGTGCTTTATATGATTGTATGATCAATCATGCGACGAAGAGTATTGCAGACATGTTAATGAACGGAGAACTGATTTTGGCAGCTATTAAGAGCGGGAAGCTCGGTAGAGGAGAGATGAAGAAACCATATAAGAAAAAAGATAATGAAGTCAGCATGACAGGTGTTTACAACCCTAATTATTCGAAAGGGGTAGTCCTTAATAAGCTTGTCACCCAGAATACCAATCATGTGGCTTCAAATCCGCCAAAAGATGAACGAAAATACCAAGGGAATAAGAAGCCATATTTTCCTCTTATCTCTGTGACGTATGCTGAGTTATTCTCCGAATTGGTTGAAGCACAGATGGTGCTATCACGACATGTTCCTCCCTTTTCTCCATACCCGCCATGGTATGAAGAGAAGGCTCAATGCGAATACCACGCTGAGAATAGGGGGCATACTATTGAGAACTGCACTGCCTTCAAAAGGGTGGTAGATGATCTACGAAAATTAGGTATGTTATCTTTCGATACTTCAGATGTGAAAGATAACCCACTGCCTAACACCAGAAGACTGAAGTGAATGTAGTGGACGAGGAGGAAGGCAAGTTGGTTAAGGAAGTTAAAGCACCCATGGCATGGGTATGGGCTCAAATGGTGAAGGCTGGACTACTAAGAAACACGACATGGAAGTTGAAGGAGGATGGTAAGTTTTTCTGCGAGTACCATCAAGAGGGGGGACATGAAATTCAAAGCTGTTTTGAATTCAAGAGTTTGGTCCAAGATAGGATGGACAACAAAGAACTGGAGTTCTTTAAAGGGAAGGAAAGGAGTTGTACGTGGAATGTATGCGCCTTAGATGAAAGCCCCGCAAGAAGGAACTATGCGGAAATGAAGCCCTTAGTAGTTAAGACCAAGGTTAGAATTACTGAGCCTGAGAAGGGAACAATTCTGAAGCTAGTTATAAAGGCACCTACTCCTTCTCCGTACAAGGACAGTAAACAAGTGCCTTGGAATTACGCTTGCTCGGTAACAGCCCCAGGAAATACATCAGGTGGAGGAGGAAAAGAAGAAGAACCGGTCAATCAAGTGGGCAATTTTACAAGAAGTGGAAGATGTTACTCACCACCAGAGGCTGAAGATAGGGATGCCACCCAGAGGAAGATAACAATTGAAGAACCTAAGGGAGAAAAGGATTTCATTATTGAGAGACCCAGGACTCACCTGGAGCCAATAAAAGAATCGGAAGCTCAGGAATTTTTAAAGATACTCAAACATAGTGAGTACGGTGTAGTGGAGCAGCTCCATAAACTCCCGGCAAGAATTTCAATGCTATCTCTATTGCTGAGTTCAGAGGGCCACCGTGATACCCTTTTAAAGATCTTGAATCAGACTTTTGTTTCAAAAGAGATAATGACTGACAAGATGGACAACTTGGTCAACAATATTGCGGTGAATAATTTCATCACATTTAGAGATGAAGAAATTCTGGCAACTGAGAGGGGATCTTACAAAGCCCTTTATATCTCTGCTAGATGCAAGGGGCACATGCTACTAGGGGTTCTTATTGATAATGGGTCAGCGTTGAATGTACTACCTTTGGATACCTTGAAAAAGCTACCGGTTGACAACTCTACATGATAGTATACCAAAATACTGTGAGAGCATTCAATGGAACCCAGAGGGATATTTTGGGGAAAATAGAGATACCCCTACAAATTGGCCCATCTGCTTTTGAAATAGATTTCGTGGTGATGGACATCAAGCCCACCTATAGTTGCCTGCTAGGGCGCCCTTGGATCCACACTGCATGGGCTACTCCCTCCACTTTGAATCAGAAGTTGAAATTCAGAGTTGATGGACAGCTAGTGATAGTTGGAGCTGAAGAAGTTATCATCGCCTCGGTATCAACTAACGCCCCTTATATCAAAACAGATGAAGGTGCACTCGAGTGCCATTTCAAGACATTTGAGCTCGTTAATGCTACCTTTGTCACTGAAGGAAACAAGGTCTCTGAGCCGAAATTGTCAAATAATGCAAAAATGCAAGTCAAGCAGACTTTGGGAAAAATGGTGAAGGCTGGCAAGGGCCTTGGCAAGCAGCTTTCAGGGGAGACCATACCCTATAATGATTCTTGAAAAGAGAGACCGGTTTGGTCTAGGCTACAAGCCCAACCCAATGAAGAGAAGAACGGCGATAAAAGAGAGGCATGAAAGAAAGAAAGCAAGACAAAATGGAGAAGAAATTAAATGGGAGCCAATGACATTCCCACCTATCAGTCACAGTTTCAGGTCAAGAGGCATCATGAATGATGAGGAGGAAAAAGGAAAGAAAGAGCTCGAGAAAGCTGTTGAATACCTGAACAATAATGCCATATCAGAGAAGGATGAGGGAAAGAAGTACCTTTCCATGATACGCCCCTACTCGGAGCTGAACAACTGAACTGTGGAAGAAATTCCTATAGCTTTTAGGTCATCCATAGAGTAATGCTCGAAACTAACTCATTTGCCTTAGACCCAAAGGCATTAGAGATCTCTTGTTAAGGGCCAATGTCAAAAAAACCATTATGGTTCTTATATCAATAAAAGATGTTTTTCCAATAAATCGTATGTGGCAGACTTTCTTTCTTTTTAATTAAAACACAGTAAACAAATCCCAAAACAAATTAAAGTAAAAACCAAAATATAAAAAATATCATTTCACTCATTTGTTTGACTTTTCATTTCTATACATATATATTCCATTTCTTTTAGGTTTCCAGATATCAACAGTGCAAATAACTCCTAATCTGGTTTAGAAATAGACTTCAAGTTGCTCATGTGTTTAGAAGAGGTCGAAGACTGCAAAGATAAAGAAGAGTATGAACTGCCTAACGAGGTGCTCAGGATGTTAGAAAGAAAATAGAAGCAAATTATGCCTCACGAGGAAGAATTAGAAGTTCAGAATCTCGGGTCTGATGATGAAAGGTGTGAGGTGAAGATAGGCACTTCTATCACCACTGAGACTCGAAACAAGTTGATCAAGCTCCTACAAGAATATAAGGACATTTTTGCCTGGTCATATTAAGAAATGCATGGTTTAAAAACTGACATTGTTATGCATCGACTTCCCATCGGGCCCGAATGCAAGCCTGTGCAACAAAAGCTAAGGAGGATGAAGCCTAAAATGCTCATAAAATTACGGATGAAGTGAAAAGGCAGTATGACGCTGGTTTCCTTGAGGTGGTTAAGTATTCTGAATGGGTGGCTAACATTGTCCCAATTCTGAAAAAAGGTGGGAAAGTACAAATGTGTGTTGATTATCAAGACCTTAATAGGGCAAGCCCTAAAGATAACTTCCCATTGCCTCACATTGACATACTAGAGGATAATACAGCAGTGCATTCTCTTTTCTCTTTCATGGATGGATTCTTATGGTACAACCAAATCAAAATGTGCCCAGAAGATATGAATAAAACAATATTTGTAACATGGTGGGGAACCTTTTGTTACAAAGTCATGCCTTTTGTTTTAAAAAATGCAAGGGCAACCTACCAACGTGCCATGGTAATCTTGCTCCATGACATGATGCACAAAGAGACAGAGGTATATGTTGATGATATGATAGCTAAATCCCAATCAGAAGACGAACATATCGTAAACTTGGAAAAACTTTTTAAAAGGTTGAAAAAACTCCAGTTGAGACTATATCCGTCCAAATGCACTTTGGAGTGCGATCAGGAAAGTTGCTAGGATTTGTTGTGAGTGAGAAGGGGATTGACGTCGATCCAGACAAAATTATGGCCATCCAAGAACTTCCTCCACCTCGAACACAAAAAGAGGTTCGAGGATTCCTTGGAAGGTTAAATTACATTGCCCATTTTATCTCCCAATTAATGAAAAAATGCATCCCTGTATTTAAATTACTTTAGAAAAATAATTTGGGAACATGGAATAAAGAATGTCAAGTGGCCTTAGAGGAGATCAAAAGGCAGTTGACGAATCCACCTATTTTGGTACCACTTGTTCCAGGGAAGCCCCTGATCTTGTACTTAACCGTTCACGAAAACTCAATGGGATGTGTATTGGGACAGCATGATGAAACCGGAAGGAAAGAAAGTGCAATCTACTATCTAAGTAAGAACTTCACAGATTGTGAAACCATATATTCCCCAATTGAAAAACTGTGTTGCACTTTGATATGGACCGCCAAGAGGCTTAGGCAATACATGTTATACCATACCACATGGCTGATATCGAAGTTAAATCCCTTGAAATACATGATAGAGACACCAGCCTTATCAGGAAAAATGGCTCGTTGGCAAATGTTACTTTCAAAATTTGGCATCCAATATGTGAGCTGGAAAGCAATAAAGGGGAGTGCAATAGCAGACTTTTTGGCAGGTTGCGCTTCTGAAGATTACGAGGCCCTGAACTTTAATTTTCCTGATGAAGAACTAATGTGTATTTTGATTGACGAGGATAACAGCTCAGAGGAATCTTGGGTGATGAACTTTGATGGAGCTGCAAATGCATTGGGGCAGTTTTAGTTTCACCATAAGGGAATTACTACCCTTTCTCTTGTCGATTAAAATTCTTATGCACCAATAACATGGCTAAATACGAAGCTTGTCTATTGGGTTTGCGAGCGGCCATTGAAAGAAATATCAAAGTTTTCAGAGATTTTGCATTGGTCATTTACCATATCCGCGGAGAGTGGGAGTCTAAGGATGCAAAATTAATCAAATATCATTCGTTAGTTCTTGAACTAATCAAGGAGTTTGACGAAATCACCTTCAAGCATCTCCCAAGAGAAGATAATTAGATGGCCGATGCCCTTGCTACTCTGGCTGCCATGTTCAAGACTACTGAAGGTACTAAAATAATGTCAATCAAGGTGCAAATGTTAGATCCTCGGTCCATTGTTTCAATTTGGAAGAAGAAGCTGATGGTCTCCCATGGTACCATGACATTTTACAGTATATAAAAACTCAAGAATATCCATTACAGGCATCTGACAATGATAAGAAAACGATTCAGAAGTTAGCCGTGGGCTATGTCCTTGATGGCGATGTTCTATATAAAAAGAGTCGAGATCAAGCGCTATTAAGATGCGTAGGCGCTAAAGAAGCTCAAACGATCTTGGATATTATGCGCTTTGGATATTATTGGTCCACTATGGAAACATATGGCATCAATTATGCTCTAAGATGTCACAAGTGCCAGATATATGCTGACAAGATTCATGCACCTCCTCTACCACTTCATGTCATGACTGCCCCATTTCCTTTCTTAATGTGGGGCATGGATGTAATTGGCCAGATTTACCCTAAAGCCTCGAACGGCCACAGGTTCATCTTAGTAGCTATTGAGTACTTTACAAAATGGGTAGAAGCAGCCTCATACGCGAATGTCACCAGGTCAGTAGTTTGCAAATTTTTGAAAAAAGAGATCAGTTGTCGCTATGGTTTGTCGGAGAGAATCATTACCGATAATGCATCCAGTTTGAATAACAAGATGATAGATGGGGTTTGTGAACAGTTCCAGATCAAACACCACAATTTTGTAACATATCGCCCAATGATAAATGGGGCTGTCGAAGCTGCAAATAAGAACATCAAGAAAATAGTCACGAAGATGGCTAACACTTACACTGATTGGCATGAGAAGTTGCCATTCACATTGTATGCTTATAGAATGGTCGTACGAAATTCCACTAGGGCAACACCGTTTTCATTAGTATATGGAATGGAGGCTGTGCTGCCAATTGAAGTTGAAATCCCTTCACTCTGTATTTTGATAGAGGCAAAACTAGAGGAGTTTGAATGGGTTTAAACAAGATATGACCAGTTAAACCTCATTGATGAAAAGAGGTTGAAAGCAATTTGCCATGGCCAGATGTATCAAAGAAGAATGATACGAGCATATGACAAGAAGGTCCACCCGAGGAAATTTAAGGAAGACGATATCGTGTTAAAGAAGATGTCGTCAATCCAAAAAGATTCGCGAGGAAAATGGGCACCAAATTGGGAGGGGCCGTATGTGGTATCAAAAGCTTTCGATGGAGGGGCGCTAATTCTAGTTGAAATGGGTGGAGACGAGCTCAAGAATCCAGTGAATTTTGATTCAGTCAAGAAGTATTAAACATGAAATAATGAAGAAGAAGAAAATAAAAAAGTGAAAAACTGTAAAGGGAGCTCAAAAGAAAAAAGAAGAAAAAAGAAAAGAAGAAAGAAAAAAGAAGAAGAAAAAAAGGAGGGTTCAAGATGAAAACCCGCAAAGGGCGTCTTGAAACCAAAGGAGGATTCGAGTTGAAAACCCGCAAAGGACGGCTTGAATTATTACATACAACGAACAATCCCTTCAGAGGCTTGGCTATTCGGAAGGATTTTCATATCTTCATTCATTGTTGTAGTGGACGAAATTTTCTCGACAAAATCATCACTCAAGGTTGTTTCTAGGAAAGTTCGGACCTTTGATATCTGGATACTTGTCTTTTGACCCTTCTTTTGTACTTTTCTTTCATGTTTGCCACAACATTAATGAAATTCTTCTTTTAAGCCTATCTTGAAACTATTCAAGAGATTTCCATGTATTACTCTGGAAATGATTTAGACATCATTAAAATATGCAAGACATTTCCATGTATTACTCTGGAAATGATTTAAGAACATAGGGACTATGACATGATCCCTTTGTTAAACTTCAAATATTGGGGCATGTTATGGTCAGGGGAATTGATACCCAACCAATTTGGTAATAAGCCTGGAAAGAAAAAGGTTAACATTCTATTTTATTCGAGGATGTTCTATGGGAATTCATGAAGATCTTCAAAAGGGTCTTGTCATACACAATACTGCTTGAAACTCACTCACACAATACTGATGTATCAACTACAATGATAGTTGAATGTGCGAAAGAGTATGTTTTTCAATAAGAAAAAGATACAAAGATTGGGAATAGTGAAGAAGAAAACTACCATTCAAAGATTGGTGAAGCAGAAGACGATCATTTGATGAAGCAAAGAGATACCAAGAATGTGAATGACAAAGACAGTGAACATGGACTTTTGTCCAGATTAAAACAAGCTAAAAATAGATTAAAACTTAAGCATGCATTCATGTTTTAGACATCCTCAAGGGCATGCGTAACATAATTGCATCATATTGCAGGTATGCAAAAATTCTTCAGCAATAGAACCTGTCTATCCGTTCAGACGTAAGGAGAATGGAACCCTGCTCATCTATTCGAGCACTTGGAGAATAGAACCCGTCTATCCGTTCAGGCGTTAGAAGAATGGAACCCAGCTCAACTATTCGAGCATGTGGAGAATAGAACACATCCATCTGTTCGGACAAAAAGAGAATGGAACCAGCCTATCTATTCAGGCATTTGGAGAATAGAACAAGCCTATCTATTCAGGCGTTTGGAGAATAGAACCTGCCTACTTGTTTGGACATCAGGAGAACAGAGCTGATTGGAAAATTGGTAAATGGTGAAAATTAGTGCCACCTGTTCTTTGCTTTATCCCTATTTCACTAGAATAAACAAAGAATGGGCAGTTGTTGTCACTAATTTTCCCCTTTTTTATAAAAAAAGTAATAATAATAATAATTATTATTATTATTAAAATATAATAAAAATGAATAAAAAATAATATTAGTAAAATATTCTTTCAAATAAAACTCATCTTCAAAGGAAATAGTAATGAGCCCATTTTAAAACAAAATACAAAAAAAAGGGAAATGATAATAACCCAAAATAAACCCTTTTAAATAAAAAACCACTAGAAAATAGGAAATTAGGAACCCGTTTTATTTTTTAAGAGGCCCAAATTAATCCATTTATCTTTTTTTAGGTTTATTCGAGACCATTGAATCTGGGGCTGAAATTATGGACAGCTTGGATCGAATAAAGAAAAAAAAAGGGAAAAAGGGTGGATCCCGCGCAGCCACGTGCCAGCGCATGCGCTGCACGCGCGTGGGATCGTCTCCCCCAAATCCCCAGCTTCGAACGGCCTGGGCTGCCGGCAGCGGCCATTCCATCGTCCCTGGGCCACGGCGACCGCCGTGGTTGGTGTCGGTCGACTCGTCTCGGCCGGCTGAGTCCAATGACGTCGACCCCACCACTTGCTGTCGCCGGTAGCTCGTCAATTGAAGGGAAAATTGGTTCGAACCCTAATTTAATTGGGGGGCAAAATCTCCCAAATTGGAGCCAAATCAGATAAAATTCGGGGTGAATTTCAAAAGGTCAGAGCTGTGTTGATCACATTGGATAATTTTATAGGACAAAAATGGGGATTTTGTCCCCAAATTTCCTTGAATCCCAATCCTACAAACCCTATAAATAGTGCTCAATTCTCTATTTTCCAAACACACAAGAAAAATTCATCCTAAAATACCCAAAAAAATAATCTGAAAATTATTGGGAGGTTGCTAGAATTTGTTCGAGATTTGTGCAGCATTGGTTCGAATTTTCGCAGGAAGTAGAAGCTAACAATTCGTCGCTTCATTGGTATAGTTTCTCCCTCTTTTTAATTTCAAATTTATTCTTTTTATTTTTTTGGTTAATGCTCTTCTTCTTCAGGATGTATTTAATGTTGGTTTGGATGTTTTAATCTTGTTTGTTTGGTTGATTTTCTAATTTTTAGTGTTATGTGGTTGTTTTGGTAAAACAATAATAAAAAGGAACATGTTTTTTTTAATAGAAAGGGTGTTTGATCCACTTAACTTTTAAAAGAAGTAAAAATTGTGTTTGTGAATAAAAAGGGTCAATTAATTTTAAAACCACATTTTTTATATTTCCTTCAATCTGAAAATAATTTTTATAACTATCATAAAACGGTCACTTAATTACTACAACCCATTTATTTCTTCCAATTTTGGTCCTTTTTAAAATAAAGAGAAAATATTTAAAATATATATATAAAAAACATAAAAAATAAATTTTTTAAGGGAATGTTTATTTAGATTAAAAAAGTAAGGCCTTTATCTTTTAAAAAATTAAAAAATTAAAAAAATTAAAACAACAAAGTTTTTTTAAAAAATAATAATAAATTAACTTTTTTTGAAAATAAAAGATAATAAACACCTATTTTAAAATAAAACTCTTTTCCAAAATTATTAAAAGGCTGAAAAATAAAAATAGCGAAATATTTAAACAAAAAAATAAAAAGCTTTAAAACACAAAAAAAAGAAACAACATTTTGAATAAAAATCTTTAAAACATAAAAAGTAAACAACATTTTAAATAAAAAGCTTTAAAACATAAAAAGAAAGTAACATTTTGAATAAAAGTTTTAAAACATAAAAGAAAGTAACATTTCGAATAAAAAGCTTTAAAACATGAAAAGAAAATAACATTTCGAATAAAAAGCTTTAAAACAAAAAATAATAAAAAAACCTTCCAAATTATCAAAAAAAAACACTCTCAAATAAAAAAAGAATAAAAACAAATTAAAAAAAAACTCTCTTCAAATAATCTCAAAAATATTTTTTTAAATAATAAAAACATTTTCCAAATAAAATAAAACTGAACCAAGCCCATTAAAAAACTTTGAGTTTTAAAATTTGTTTTTTCTTTTCTTGTTTTAATTTCGTTTGCTTTAATATCATGTTGGCCTTAGGAATAGGTTCTTCAAACCTTAGATAGAGACTTCTTTGTACTAAAATTTTCTTCACAAAAAAACAAAACATGCTTAATAAAATTAAAACCCTCAAATAGGAAAAATACTTAGACCTTTATTAGGATTAATAAGTTTTAACTTAGAAAAAATAAAAATCTTCAACAAATCAAGTTTCTTTATTTGTTTGTTAAAAAGTGAAACTACAGTAAATGCGGTGTCTTACTAAACGGAAACGACAGGTTAGTGTTGCGCGTAATAAGTGCTACGCAAATGTGCAAGTATACACGTCGCAAGTTATAGTATAAAAGATATCGTCTCCACAGGGATTGGTGCCACTTCAAGAATCTAGTCTCTTGCACTGTAAAAAGTAAAAACACAAGTAAAGGATTATAGAAGTTTTAACTAATAACTAATCTAGAAAGCAATTAAGTAAAAGAAAAGATGAATTCGAATGAGAGAGATAGGCTAGGTTATCGTGAGTTGAGGTGTGATAGCCAATTGGATTGTCTTGGTAAAAGAGTGCATGGGCAACTCAGTTGCCGTGGCGACTTTACACAAACGGGTTGCCTTGGCAACTAATTGATGGTTGCTTGGGCGACTAGTTGGGCAACTACTTGGGCGATCGGGCAGCAACTTCAAGGTTCGGCGGAGCGTTCTTCAATGGTTTCTTCTTATCCCTAAGTCGAAACTCTAGCTACTTGTGCATGCCTTGATAATACATCCTGCGTGAATCAAGGGTGAACAACAACCAATCTTGCGCTCCTCTCTTAGCCGTTGAAATCCTTAACTTATTCCTAAGCCGGATTAATCTTCACCATCATTGGATTGCATAAAGATCATATTCATTCGTTTCTTGAATCTAACTCTCCCGATATTAGATAAATGGATGAAATCACGAGATCCTCTCCCAATTCACTGCATAAGCAATAATAAGAATCAAGAATGAATAAACCTTGAAATAGAAAAGTGCAAACTCTTATTACCTAAACAAAAACCAATAGTTTCTCACAACCACAAAACACAATAACCATAGCCAAGTAAATTTAGTTCATGGCTAGGTTCCAAAGAAACACAAGATAATTAATCCCTAGCATGAACCCAATCGAACAAAGATGAAGGAAGAGGCTTGTCGAAATCCTCCTTGCCCTTGATGCTTGTCGAAAATTCTCTCCTCTTGCCCTACTTGGACTTGCCAAAATTTCCCTCTTGCTCTCCCTCCTTGAATTGTCGAAATCTCCTTGATATTTATAGGGCTAGGCCAAAGTCCTTCTTTGAGGAGGAGTTTGAGTTGGAATTAAATTATCTTTAAAGAATATAATTCTTTATTATAATTTTATTCCTATTAGAACTTCTCCTATCCTCTTGGAATTTAATTCTTCTTTAATCTCTGCATGGCAATCAAATTCCTTTGGGCTTGGGCCTTGCTCCATGTCATCTTGGGCTTGTAAAGTCATGAATTTCGACATCCATATTGCTTTTGGTCTTTGTCGACAAATCCCATGGCAACTGGCTCGGCGTCTCCTTCATGCACTGCCCTGGCAACTAGCTCGGCATTGCTTTGGCAAGTGATCCTGCACATACACACAAAAACACACCAAAGCAGCATCTATTTCCACAAAAAATCACCAAGTTATGTAATCAAGCTCAACGATTGAAGGAAACATGGATTAATGCATGAATGGCTAACTATGCAACTAATATGAGCCTAAGTCTAACAATAATATGAGTAAAAAGGGTAAGAAAAATAGTACTTTTGAACACTTATCACACCCCCAAACTCGAACTATTGCTTGTCCTCAAGCAATGCAAACTCATAATTACCGCCAAGACTTCAAATTTTCACAAACTTAGCTTTGAACTTGATTTCAATTCTCGAACCAGGGGCACAAAGTATGATTGGCTTTTTATTTTTCGTAAAAAGCGATGAATTACTCGGAATCAAACTATAATGCTTGTGAGTGTGTGCGGAGTTGTGTGCAAGTTGATTTTTCGGATTCTATGCAAACAATAGGTTTTCAAATTACTTCATTGGGTTCTTTTTAACATGTTTTAACTAGAGCCAATTTCGGGCACCTCTAGTGTTTTATTTTTAGTTTTCTTAAGTTAATTTAATCGACTAGAGCCGGTTTGGGCACCTCTAGTTAACCGAAAAAATTTTAACGCCTCCTAGAGCCAGTTTGGGCACCTCTAGTGATCAATTTTTAGCACATGCTAGAGCCAATTTCGGGCACCTCTAGCATTCATCCAATTTTTATTCTAATCCCCAATTAGTTAATTATCAACCTAAGTTTACTAGAACTCCTTAAATCAATCAAACCACAACAGTGTTTCATCAAATTTAGCATCATAGTAAAATTCTAAGTTTTTCATGGTTATCCTAGAATAAAAATTCTATCAATTAAGTGCATTGGTAAAGTCATCATTGAATATTCATCAAATCTAAGCAATTCTTGTTCCAATTAAAGGCATGGCAAGCAATTTATGTATCCTAAATGTAATGCTTAAGATTAATGTAACTAAACATGGTAATTACTAATAACAATCCCCCAAACTCGAGTGAGGCATTGTCCTCAATGCATGCATAAAAATAACGAAAAATAAAAATAAAATGCATACGAGGACTTACTTGAGAGTTTCATCATCGAGATGATTAGTTTCCTTCTAGTTGGCGTCTTGATTTTCTTGCTTGAATGCAATGGTTGTTTTCTTGTTGCGGGATGTCTTGAGCTTTGGTTGCCGTGACATCTTGGGGTTGGTTGCCGTGGCATCAGCTTGTGCATGCATGAAGTAAGTTGTCGCGGCATCTTCTTCATTGGTTGCCGGGCAATGATCTTGGTGATAAATTTCCTTAGCATAGTAGTTGTGAGTCTTGTTGTGAAAAAGAAAATAAAGAAAACCTGAAAACTAAAGATAATGAAGAAAAAATAAAATATCTCCTAAAATTAAAAATAAAAATAAAAAGAAAAAGAAAAAGGAAATACTGAGAGGAGAGCATGCTCATGCATCTCCTAAGTTGACCACTTCCTTGTTACGTTCCACATGGGCACCATTGTAGTGCTTCAATCTTTGTCCATTAACTTTGAATTCATGATTGTCAGAGATGGACTTGATTATTACGGCACCATGAGAGAATGGTTTGACGACTTTGAATGGTCCCGACCATCTTGATTTCAGCTTTCCCGGGAAAAGTTTTAGCCGAGAATTGAATAGGAGAACTAGTTGCCCTGGCGTGAATTGCCGTGGCAATAGTTTCTTGTCGTGCCATCGCTTTGTTTTCTCCTTGTAGATTTGTGCATTGTTATAGGCGAGTGCACGAAATTCTTCTATCTCATTGAGATCCATCAAGCGCTTTTGTCCGCACTTTCCCAATCCATATTCACGGTCTTGATTGCCCAAGACGCCTTGTGCTCGATTTCCACCGGTAGATGACATGTTTTACCATAGACAAGCCGGAAGGGGACATACCTAATGGTGTTTTGAATGCAGTGCGATATGCCCAAAGTCGTCATCTAGTCTTAATGACCAATCCTTCCTTGAGGGATTTACAACTTTCTCGAGTATTCCCTTCAACTCCCGGTTGGAAATTTCTGCTTGCCCGTTGGTTTGTGGGTGATATGCCGTGGCGATCTTGTGTGATATGCGAGCGTTGCAACATCTTGGCAATTAGTCATTGTCAAAATGCTTGCCCCGTCGCTGATAATTGCTCTCGGCATCCCAAACCGTGTAAATATGTTTTTCTGCAGGAATCGTTGCACGGTCTTGGAATCGTCGTTGGGAACTGCATTTGCCTCTACCCATTTAGACACATAGTCGACGGCGAGTAAGATGTAGAGGTTGCGAATGAAGATGGGAAAGGTCCCATAAAATCGATCCCCATACATCGAACAGTTCCACCTCGATGATGTTTCGGAGTGGCATCTCATGTCGCCTAGAGATATTGCCCGTCTTCCGGCAACGATCACATTGCTTGTAAAAGTCTTGGGCATCTTTGTACAATGTTGGCCAATACAACCCGGATTGCAAGACTTTGGCATGATACGAGTTCCTCCAAAATGTCCTCCATAGGGTGAAGAATGGCATTGTCGAGTACATTCTGTTGCTCTTCTTTGAGGATACATCGGCGTATAATAACCTGATCTGCACATTGTTTAAACAAAAGAGGCTCGTCCCAAAAGTAATGCTTAGCATTATGGCGGAACCGCTTCTTCCCTTGGTGAGTAATGCCATACGGAAAAATACCACAAACAAGGAAGTTAACTAAATCTGCGTACCAAGGTATTGCCGGGGCATGTGCTGTCGTAGTGTCTGCTCCCAAAATTGCTGAGGCGTGCTCGTCAAAAGTCTGCTGCTGCGGCGTCAAGAGTTGCCGAGGCGTGTGCTTCCATGGTTTCCGAGGCGTCATGGGCTGCCGAGGCGTCAAGGGTTTCCGAGGCGATTAGAATTTGTTCATCCGGGAATGCATCACATATCTCTAGATCCGCGTCCTCCTCCCTATTGCGTTCCAAACGTGATAAGTGATCGCCACTTGATTTTCTGTTCCTTTCGTCCTTAATTTCAATATCAAATTCTTGTAAAAGTAATATCCAACGAATCAAACGAGGTTTAGCATCCTTTTTAGCAAATAAGTATTTGATTGCCGAATGGTCCGTATGAACAATTACCTTTGTACCAATTAAATAGGATCGGAACTTGTCAAATGCGAAAACTATAGCTAGTAACTCTTTCTCCGTTGTTGTGTAATTCACTTGAGCATCGTTAAGAGTTTTACTAGCGTAGTATATCACATGGAATGTCTTACTGTGCGTTGGCCTAGGACTGCTCCTACCGTGAAATCACTTGCATCACACATGAGCTCAAAAGGTAGCGTCCAATCTGGTGGAACAACAATGGGTGCCGAGGCAAGCTTTTTCTTTAGGGTTTCAAATGCTTGAGTGCAAGAATCATCAAAATCGAAGACTTTATCCTGTTCAAGCAGATTACACAAAGGTTTAGTGATTTTAGAAAAGTTATGAATGAACCTCCTGTAAAAACCTCGCATGTCCAGAAAACTTGAATTCTTTTAACCGAATTTGGTGGGGTAATCTCTCGATCACGTCCACCTTGGCTTTGTCTACTTCAATTCCCTTGGATGAAATCTTATGGCCGAGCACTATTCCTTCATCTACCATAAAGTGGCATTTCTCCCAATTGAGGACTAAATCCGTTTCTTCGCATCTTGCCAACACCCTCTCTAAATTGCCGAGACAGCCGTCGAAGTCATTACCAAAAACCGAAAAATCATCCATGAAGATCTCAAGGAAGTCTTCGACCATGTCGAAAAGAGCGCCATCATGCATCTTTGGAAGGTTGCGGGCGTTACACAATCCGAACGGCATCCTTCGGAAGGCATAAGTACCGTAGGGGCATGTGAAGGTTGTCTTTTCTTGATCTTCTGGTGCTATGGCAATCTGATTGTAACCTGAATAACCATCAAGAAAACAGTAAAACGGTTTACCTTTAAGACGGTCAAGCATTTGATCAATAAAGGGTAATGGGAAGTGATCTTTCCTAGTGGCTTTGTTTAGCTTTCGATAGTCCATACAAACCCTCCAACCGGTCACAGTCCTGGTTGGGATAAGTTCATTATTTTCATTGCTTACCACTGTTATACCTCCCTTTTTCGGCACACATTGTACCGGACTTACCCACGTACTATCGGAGATAGGGTATATAATGCCCGGCGTCAAGCCACTTGATGATTTCTTTCATTACAACCCCTTTCATGGCATGATTCAGTCTCTCTCGGGCCTCAATTAAAGGTTTGTGATCATCTTCCAACAAGATCTTGTGCATGCACACACCGGCTAATTCCCTTCAAGTCGGCAATTGTCCACCCTATTGCCTTTTTATGTAGCTTCAACATGTTGATCAGCTTCTCTTCCTGCTCAGGCTGTAACTTAGAAGAAATAATTACAGGTAATGTATTATCGGTCCCTAAGTATACATATTTCAGTTGCTCTGGCAATTGTTTCAACTCAAGAATTGGTGGATTTTCGATAGAGGGTTTTTCGATCTTACCTTCCTTACCGAGTAGTCCGGTGGTTCAAAGTATGTACCTGGTCGATTGACTAGCCAATTTGCCTCTTCTGGTTGTTCCTCATCGACCGACTCTTCATACTCCTCATGTTCCTCGTGTTCGGCAATGTAGTTGCTGAGGCAACTAAATTCTTCATCGAAGTTAAACTCTGCCGTGGCATGAAGTAGTTGGCATTCTTCTGGATCATCTGCATGCCTTAGTGTTTGGAACACATTTAGTTTTACCTGCTGGTCATTCACCCTCATTGTGAGTTCTCCTTTTCAACATCAATCAAAGTTCTCCTGTCGCTAGGAATGGTCTTCCGAGAATGATAGGCGCATGCTCATCCGCTTCACAATCTAAAACAATAAAGTCAGCGGGAAAAATAAATTTATCAACTTTTACCAAGTATGTCCTCGATTTTTCCCTCCGGATGCACATAGGATCTGGTCGGCTAGCTGTAGCATAAGCTGTTGTAGGTCTTGCTTTCCCGATTCCTAGTTTCGGAAAACCGATTTAGGCATCAAGTTTATGCTAGCCCCTAGGTCGCATAGTGCTTTCCCGACATAGTGATTTCCAATAGAACGGGGTATTGTGAAACTTCCGGGATCCTTCAACTTGGGCGGCATGCGATTGTGCAACATTGCCATGCATCCCTACATTGCGGCAATTGTTTCAAACTCTCCTAGCCTTGTTCTCTTGGACACAATGTCTTTAAGAAACTTGGCATAGTTTGGCATTTGTTCAATTGCTTCCACCAATGGCAAGTTGATGTGGACTTGCTTTAGGATATCAAGAAACTTCTTGAATTGGTATTCTTGCTTTTGTCGCTTCAACCTTTGTGGGAATGGTGGTGGAAGTCGGATATCTTCGATCTTTTCATTGGTTTGAAACCTGATTGACGGCATTACGGGGACATCGGAGTTGCCGATGTGTTACCAATGGGGTTGCCGCGGCGTGCTTATCGCAAGTTACCGAGGCGTCATTGGTTGCCGAGGCATGCTTATTGCCGGTTGCCGCAGCAATTCTTGGTTCAGCATCTGAGACTTTGCCGCTAGGTTCGTCTTGATCTTTTTGTGGAGTTTTGTTTGACGAGCGGGTTTGAACCTCTCTAAGTTGTTGGCCACTTATGGTGGTGATTGCCTTACATTGCTCATGGCGAGTTCCTCTTGCGACTTGATGTATCGCTAGGTAAACCTCCTTGTGGTCTAGTGTTCAGATTTTGAGCAAACTGTCCGACTTGATTTTCTAATGATTTGATTGCCGCCTCTTGGTTTTGCAATCTCATCTCGGTCCTGTTAATAAAAGCATCAGTTCTTTTTATGAAATTACTATTCTCAGCCATATAAGATTCAGTTTTCATCATAAAAGCATTTAGAGAATTTTCCAAAGAACTAGATGTTGTCGGTTGTTCTTCGGCATCCGTTGTCGTGGCATATTTTCTTTGGAATCCCGATGCTTGTGCATTCTGATTGTTCAGTTTAGAGCATTGTTGGGATTACTCCATGAAAAATTTGGGTGCTTCTTCCAAGCTGGATTGTATGTATTTGACATCATGTTGTTGCCCGATTGTAATTCCCCACATAGAAGCTGGATTCGGATTCTGCATACATTCAGAAGAATTATGGTTATCACCACATAACTCACAAAAAGAATCCATTACCTTGACTTCATGTGTGTTGTTTGGTTTTTGCATGTTCTGGACCATCTTGGTTAAAGCGGCCAATTGTGCGAAATTGAATCGATGATCCTAGTTCATGTATTGTGGCTTAGCGTCTAACTCCTCCTCTTCTAGTAGATGGGAATTGATAATCATTCTTGGCCAGCCTGTTTAAAATTTGCATTGCTTCCTCCGGCGACTTATCTAAGAGTATGCCGTTTGCCGAGGCATCTAGCATCATCCTTGTTGGTGTATTCACGGCGTTGTAAAACATTGTCACTTGAGTCCACACCGGGAATCCGTGTAGAGGACATTTGTGTAGAAGTTCTCTATATCGCTCCCAAGCCTCGTACATGGATTCATCATCCACTTGCGAAAAGAAGTAATGTCGTTCTGAAGCTTATCGATTAAATTTGTAGGATTAAATCTAGCAAGGAAATCACGACAAAGATCAGTCCAAGATGCTATGGATCCGGCAGGAATGCTATTTAGCCATGCTTTCGCCCTATCCCTCAGTGAATAGGGGAATAATCTTAATCGTAAGACATCAGGGGTGACTCCGTGTATCTTGAGCGAGTTGCAAATCTCGAGGAAAGATTTGAGATGTTGTCGTGCATCTTGATTCTTTGAGCCGCCAAATTGACCTATTGTGTTGATCATATTAAACATTACCGGTTTCAACTCAAAGTGGTCGGCTTCAATTTCGGGTGCGACAACTCCTAGGTTGAGTCCATCAAGATCTTCTTCAAGATAGTCTCGAATCGTTCTATTTCGTGCAAGAATCACTCCTCCCCCTGCTCGAACATCTTGATTAATATTGCCGTCTTGATTTGCCATTGCTTCTCTTATCCTTCGTCTAAGTCTTTGTAAGGTTCGTTCGATTTCTGGATCAAAGGGATATTACGGTGAAGTCGGTCTGCATACTGGTCATATACCAATGCAAAACCAAAGTTTGTTAGCCCTTTGAATTTTAAACAAGAAAAATAAAAAGAATGTGCAAGAAAATAAAAACAAAGTCGCTATTGCCAATCCCGGCAACGGCGCAAAAACTTGTTTGCGCGTAATAAGTGCTACGCAAATGTGCAAGTATACACGCCGCAAGTTATAGTATAAAAGATATCGTCTCCACAGGATTGGTGCCACTTCAAGAATCTAGTCTCTTGCATTGTAAAAAGTAAAAACACAAGTAAAGGATTATAGAAGTTTTAACTAATAACTAATCTAGAAAGCAATTAAGTAAAAGAAAAGATGAATTCGAATGAGAGAGATAGGCTAGGTTATCGTGAGTTGAGGTGTGATAGCCAATTGGATTGTCTTGGTAAAAGAGTGCATGGGCAACTCAGTTGCCGTGGCGACTTACAACGGGTTGCCTTGGCAACTAATTGATGGTTGCTTGGGCGACTAGTTGGGCAACTACTTGGGCGACTGGGCAGCAACTTCAAGGTTCGGCGGAGCGTTCTTCAATGGTTTCTTCTTATCCCTAAGTCGAAACTCTAGCTACTTGTGCATGCCTTGATAATACATCCTTGCGTGAATCAAGGGTGAACAACAACCAATCTTGCGCTCCTCTTAGCCGTTGAAATCCTTAACTTATTCCTAAGCCGGATTAATCTTCACCATCATTGGATTGCATAAAGATCATATTCATTCGTTTCTTGAATCTAACTCTCCCGATATTAGATAAATGGATGAAATCACGAGATCCTCTCCCAATTCACTCGCAAGCAATAATAAGAATCAAGAATGAATAAACCTTGAAATAGAAAAGTGCAAACTCTTATTACCTAAACAAAAACCAATAGTTTCTCACAACCACAAAACACAATAACCATAGCCAAGTAAATTTAGTTCATGGCTAGGTTCCAAAGAAACACAAGATAATTAATCCCTAGCATGAACCCAATCGAACAAAGATGAAGGAAGAGGCTTGTCGAAATCCTCCTTGCCCTTGATGCTTGTCGAAAATTCTCTCCTCTTGCCCTACTTGGACTTGCCGAAATTTCCCTCTTGCTCTCCCTCCTTGAATTGTCGAAATCTCCTTGATATTTATAGGGCTAGGCCAAAGTCCTTCTTTGAGGAGGAGTTTGAGTTGGAATTAAATTATCTTTAAAGAATATAATTCTTTATTATAATTTTATTCCTATTAGAACTTCTCCTATCCTCTTGGAATTTAATTCTTCTTTAATCTCTGCATGGCAATCAAATTCCTTTGGGCTTGGGCCTTGCTCCATGTCATCTTGGGCTTGTAAAGTCATGAATTTCGACATCCATATTGCTTTTGGTCTTTGTCGACAAATGCCATGGCAACTGGCTCGGCGTCTCCTTCATGCACTGCCCTGGCAACTAGCTCGGCATTGCTTTGGCAAGTGATCCTGCACATACACACAAAAACACACCAAAGCAGCATCTATTTCCACAAAAAATCACCAAGTTATGTAATCAAGCTCAACGATTGAAGGAAACATGGATTAATGCATGAATGGCTAACTATGCAACTAATATGAGCCTAAGTCTAACAATAATATGAGTAAAAAGGGTAAGAAAAATAGTACTTTTGAACACTTATCAGTTAGCGCCAGAAGTGTTGGTGATGATTGGAGTTCATTTTAGATAGTAATGTCGTTAAAGTAAAATTAAACTTATGAACGGACAATAATTTAAGCTTTACATCGATTCGCAAAATATGACTTTAAAACCATTTATAACCGACAAGGTACCAATTTTTGGGCGTCGTGGGGTGCTAACCCTTCCCCACGCGTAACCGACTCCTGAACCCATTTTTGAGTTTTCGCAGACCAAATCGTTGTTTTAATAAAATAAAAATGATTTTATTAAAATGACCCATTTTTAGGTGATCCAATCACACCTTTTAAAAAGATTAGTGGCGACGTCGTTGTTTTTTGGTTTTATTAAAAAAGCGTCAAGACCCTTAAAAAAAGTTGCGACAATGTGTTGAAAGACACTAATGAGAAACTGAAGCTTATTTGTGATCGAATGAAGGCTGCTTCAGATCGACAGAAGTCCTATTCTAATTTGAAGCGTATGGAGATTGAGTTCGCGGTTGGTGATAAAGTGTTTCTTACGGTTTTGCCTTAGAAGAAGGTGATGAGGTTTGGACCTAAGTGTAAGTTGAGGATGAGGTTCATTGGGCCATACGAGGTGTTAGAGCGTGTTGGTCATGTTGCTTATAGGTTGAGGTTACCATCGGAGTTGGAGAAATTTCATGATGATTTCCATGTATCGATGCTTTGGAGGCATATATCGGATCCATTGCATGTGATGCCAGTTAAGGAGATTGAGTTATGTTCGGATTTAACCTACGAAGAGGAGCCAATAAATATTTTGGATTCTAGCAGTAAGGTTCTTCTTGGGAAGACCATTGAGTTAGTGAAAGTGTTGTGGCGACATCGAGGTGTCGAGGAAGCCACGTGGTAAAGGAAAAAGGACATGAAGAAGCAGTTTCCTTATATTTTTTCGTCAAGTAAATTTGAGGAAAAAATTTCGTAAGTGGGGGAGAGTTGTAATGCCCCGAATTTGTTCCTAGAAGTTAGCTAGGTAGATTAGATGGTTCGGGTGAACCAGATTGTCAATTCGATCTAATTTCAGAAATTAATTCATAGTAAATATTTTAACATGAAATAAAATATGGAAAATGGTGGAAAATATTTAATTATTATTTTGAGGGTTTTGGTAAACTCAATTTGATAAAATAAGGTTAGATTTATGGACATTTTGTCCTAGTGACTAAAATGTAAAGTTTGAAAACTATTTTTGGTGACTAAATCGTAAGTCCATAAATTGAAGGACGAAGGTTTTATTTTAATTAGCCAAATCACTTTCTCAGGTAACTACTTTTTCTCCCAATCTTTTCTCTCAAATTCTCAGCAACTAAACTACCTTTTCTTTTCTAAAAATCTCAAGAATCAATATTTTCAATCTTACTTTTGATTTCAACAATTGATTCATTTGTTCTACTTTGGATCTTTTGCTTCTTCTTTGGAGATTTCATCAAAATCAAGCCAATTGAGGAAGGAGTCTACCATTAGAGTTGATTCTCATTTCTCTCCTCTAATGAAAGCTTTTTTATTGAAATTCCTAAGTTCTTGATCCTTTGAAATCGATTTATGTTATTTTTTAATGATTAAATCAAGATTTAATGGTGTAATGTTAATTTTGTTAAGAAATTGATTGACTTTGGTTATTGATCTGAATCATTGTAATCTTGATTGGTTTAGATCATGTTTAATGTTTATTTTGATTATATTTAATGAGATTTATACAAGGGAAACCCAAAACTAGTTGAATTGCTAATTTTTTAGGTTGTGTAGAGTTAGTTTTTGAGGTGTTTCGGGTGTTATGATGTTTCTGGAGATATAAGGTGAGGTTACGGATGTTTTTAGATGTTTATTTATGTTATTAAGTTGTTCGAATCGTTAGGTTTTGATAGATTGATATCAAAGTGGTTTTCAGTTATTTTCGGAAGACGTATGGTGGTGTTTGGTGATGTGATGTTAAAGATTGATATTGCTGGGATTTTAGATGCATAAGGATGCATTAATAATATGTTATTATGTGAATAAAATAGGGGAGATTGATCCTACAGCAATTGACAAAAGTTTGGAGACGTCGGACGCTTAATTTCACATCGGTAAGTGAATCTTTGTGTTGTCGGTGAGTGGAAATGAGATTTACAACTTTGTAAAGGTTTGAAAGTGATTTTGGGAGTTTAGATTGAGCTTGAAACACTTATCTAAGCTCGGAAGTAAGTATTAGATGATTACACCCTCAATTTCAATTTGGAAAAGTTGATTTTCTCATGCCTATGTTTATGATTTGATACCTACTGTTATATGCATGTTTTAGAAATGAATTACGATACAAATGATCTTCTAGTGATGATATTTGAGCATGGTAAATGGTTTATGAAAAGGATTTCAATGACATGTAATGCATGGTTTGTTGCATTGGAAATTGGTTTAAATGATGCATACGAAAAATAGTAAGGTATCATGTTTAATATGGAATATATTGGCAAGTGACAATGATTAAATGTTATCGGATATAGTTGCCATGCCATAAAGTTTAAAGTGCACTGTAATAAGTCACATCATGTGTGTCGAAGGGTTGTATTGTACTGTTTTATCCACCATGAGTACCCTAGCGATCGAGGGGTTGTGATTGCACCATTTGCTCCCACTAGTGGGTATTATACATCGTAACCGTCGAGGGGTTTACTGTATTTTTTTCTCTAGTTAGATTTATGTTTAAGTGGTTTAAGGAACCACTTGTGAAATTTGTGTATCCGATGTGTTTTTGATAAATGAATGGTATTGCACCGTTTTCTCCACCATGAGTACCCTAGCGATCGAGGGGTTGTGATTGTACCATTTGCTCCCGCTAGTGGGTATTATACATCGTAAACGTTGAGGGGTTTACTATACTATTTGCTCCAGTTAGATGTATGTTTAAATGGTTTAAGGAACCACTTATGATGTTCGTGTATCCAATGTGTTTTTGAGAAATGAATGGTTTGGTTTTGGCCCACTTTAATGCCAATATACGAACTAATGTATCATGAAGGAGGAATTATGTTTCGTATAATGTGATTTATACATGTTGTGCTCTTTAAGCTTTGCTATTGGATGAGTAAGCATGTGAAAGCTTAAATTGAGATTTTGCATATAGGATTCTGCTTGAGATCCATGATATATGTTTTGCATATTGTGTAATATGCATGTTTTGCAAAGGTAAAAGGGCATGAGATGTTTAGCATGATGTTTATAATTTGGTTTGCCTCAAATGGATTTTAAAGCATTGATAAGTGTTTTTAGAGCACCCCTCACTAGGCATGGTTTGAGGGGTTGTATGATGTTATATGGTATGGTTTGAGGGGTTGAGATTTGAATTGCATGCATGTATGTCACGTCTTGTTTTATATTTGAGTATGAAATTCATTTTTATAACATGTATTTATGAACATTGTTATGTTAAATGAATAATTTTTGAACTTGTATTTTGAATCAAAAATTGTTTTATGGTTTAAATGGTTTGACAATTTGCTTTATCTGAGTTTATATTGCGGGTTGCTCTGGTGAACCGAATGTGACACCTCAGATTAGATCGGGACACCCTGTGTCGGTTCGAGGGTTATATGTCATATTTCATCAATTTGGTACCACTACATAGTGTGATGGCATCACATTGCTCCGCATTAAAAGCTTTAGTGACTTTAGTATCACTAGGTAATCCTCCTTGTGGTCGCATCTTCAATACATGGGCAATCTACCCTACTTGTGTTTCCAAGGACCGTAAGGAAGCAACGTTGTTTTACATGATCGATTGTTGGTTTTGGAACATGGCAGCTTGTGTTGTAAGCATGTCACTATGGTTCTTTAAGGGTGCTGCCTGATCCTGTATAACAACTCAGGCAATTTCCACAAAATTTTGATATTTAGAATAAAAAAATTAGAATTGGAGTTAGAAACTCCATGGTTCTACCTCTGAGTCTTTTGGTGGAATCCAAGAGGTTCTGTTGTGGCATTCTGTCGCGCTTTTGAATTACCTGTGTTGCCTCCCCAACCAAAATTTGGATGTTACTGCCACCTTGGGTTGTAGGCTTTGGAGTATGGATTGTAGCTGCAATTGGTGTTCCCTATATAGCGTCCAAATTTTTTATAACCCCCTTGACCCAACCTAGTTCCCAAGACTGAAGCAAGGAAGTCACATTAGGTTTGCCGAATCAAACCCAAACTAATAACCTAAAACATGTCCATTTTTCCTTTTTATCTTGCCTAGATGCTTAATTAACCCTAAGATGTGACGTACAAAAGCGGAAGACAAAACAAGCACTCAATTTTCAATACTTAACACTTTAAGGAACAAAATGTATATTCTAATAATTAAAGGATCAAATTATAAATTGATGTTACTGACCTTCAATTAGATTCACTACACGCCTCTGTCAAAACTGGATCACAAAATTGTCATTAATTAAGCATTACAAAAATAGTGACCAATTTGCAAAGAATCCAAAATACAGCATAAAATTACCAGAAATAACTAACCTCGTACCGATACAGGCTTGCATCATATCATTATGAGTCCATGTGGCATACTCGTATCGATACGTTTATACGCATATCGATCCCTTTTGCATATTTCAAAAATAGAGGATTCTAGTAGCTAAAACATGTACGGATACGATACCCCACGTACCGATCCTAGTATAAACCTCCTTAAGGGTATACCAATACAAAAGATACTCGTACCGATACACCTTTGTTATTTTCCCCAATTTGAGTCGTATCATACTCCGTGTATCGATCCTAGCGGACTCGTATCGGTACGACTGGGTCTGTAATGACCTCTTGACCGAACATGCTTCAAACAATATACAAACATCATATAATATGTTTAACAGCATTTCCGCAACCATCCAAGCAAGCTAGGTAAATAATCAACCCATAGCGAAATAATCAAGAGATCCTATAGGCATGTAGGCTCAAAATAATAATTAAATATCCATAAATCAAACCTTATTTTATCAAATTGAGTTTGAAAAGCTTAGTAATACAGAACTACCAAGAGATGCTAAAGGTACAAGAAAATATATGGCAAGGCATAATACTGACATGATAATCCAAGTAACATGTTCCAATTATGAATTAATAGTCGTTAAACAACATAATTGAAGGTAACAAGGTTTTTCTTTATATGATCACATGAGTACTAGAGAAGATGCCTATAATCCGAAGAAATCAAAGGTGGGATAGATTACGAAAGTTGGGATAGGGAGTTTTAGTGTGTTTCCTTAAGCGCAGATTGTAAGCATACTGAGAGTTTCAGACCTTAGTAAATTAATTCAATAGGGTAGATTTTAAAAGGAAAGTTTTATTTTAATTACCTAACTGCCCTCCAACTGTAAACTGATATGCAGTATCCCAAAACTATATTCAGAAAGACTTACCCTAGGCCTATTGGGCGTAAGAGCTTACAGAAAGGCTTACCCTAGGCCCATTGGGCGTAGGGGCTGCCTTAGGTTCAAAAGGACTTACTAGAGTCGAGCCTACATGTCTTCAATCATAACCCAGATAATATACTCCCAGATAAAATCAGTTTTTATCCATTTGACAGTAATATCAAAAAACGAGTGTCAGATATATTTTTGTATCAGACCTAGCATGATATTTGATCAAATTGATGAGGAGACAAGATCGACTGATGAAGCTTCTGATATTTGATCCAGCTACAACACTAAATTAGAAGCAAGATCGAATGATAAAAGTTTTGATATTTGATCCAGCTACAACATTGACAAAAAGGCAGGATTGAATGATGAAGGTTTCAACATTTGATCCATCTGCGACACCGACGAAGAGGCAAGATCTAACAAAAAATTTCTTTTCTTTTTCTTTTTCATTCTTTCTTTTTTTCCTTCTCTTGCTTCTTTTCTTTTTTTCTCTTTTTTCTTTTCCTTTTTTAATGTCTACAACATTTGTGAAGAGATTAAATTTTGACCTAGCTACAACAACGACGAAGAGGCAAGGTCTGAAGTCAATAGGGTTGAACCAGCTACAACACCGACGAAGATACAAGATCAGAAGTCAGTAAATTTGGTCTAGGTACAACACCGACGAAGAGATAGGACCTAAAATCAGTAAGGTTTACCCAACTACAAGAAAGACAAAGAGGCAAGGTCTAAAGTTAGTAGGGGCGATCTAGCTACAACACCGATAAAGAGGCAGGATCGAAAGTTAGTAAATTTGGTCCAACTTACAACATCAACGAAGAGGCAAGACCTGAAGTCAGTAAGGTTTGACCCATCTACAACACCGCCGAAGAGACAAGGTTTAAAGTTAGTGGTGTTGATCCAGCTACAACACTGACGAAGAGGCAAGATCGGAAGTCAGTAAATTTGGTCCAGTTACAACACCTACGAAGAGGATAGACCGGAGTTAGATATTGGATCCAACCACACCATCAATGGAGGGGTAAGATCGGATAACAACAACTTGGATCTTGTTACACCATCAATAGAGGAACAAGATCAAATGAGAGTAACTTGGACCCGGCTACACCATCAACGGAGGGACCAAATTGGATAACAATAACTTGGGCCCAACCACTCTATCAACAGAGGGGTAGGATTAGATAACTACAACTTGGACCTTGTTACGCCATCAACAGAGGAACAAGATTGGATGAGAGCAACTTGGACTCGACTACACCATCAACGGAGGAACCAGATTGGATAAAAATAATTTGGACCCAACCACTCTATCAACGGAGGGGCAGGATCGAATAACTACAACTTGGACCTTGTTACGCCATCAATGGAGAAACAAGATCGAATGAAAGCAACTTGGACTCGGGTACACCATCAATAGAGGAACCAGATTGGATAATAATAACTTGGACCCAACCACTCTATCAACGGAGGGGCAGGATCGGATAACTACAACTTGGACCTTGTTATTCCATCAACCGAGGAACAAGATTGGATAAGAGCAACTTGGACCCAGCTACACCATCAACGAAGGAACTAGATCGGATAACAGCAACTTGGACCCAACCACTCCATCAATGAAGGGGCAGGATTAGGGGATAAAGCTTTGATTTTTTTCGTTTTTGATATTTTCTCTAATTTTTTCTTGATTTTTCTTTTGATTTTTTTTTTTTGATTTTTTGAGCTACAGCTACAAGGAAGAGATAAGATCCAAGGAAGAAGTTTGGTCTAGCTGCAACACCGTCGAAGAGGCAAGACCTAGATAGGTTTTGATCCACTACACCACTGACGGAGGGACAATATCTGAACTAAGTTGGACTACCACCATTGAAGGAGGCATAATCCACAAAATGCTTGATCTGCCATATCACCAACGGAGAGGCAAGATCAAGAAAATATAGGATCTGATACATCACTAGTGAAGAGATGAGATCCAAAGGAAAATTTTGATATGTTGTACCATCAACGGAGAAACAAGATCTTCAAAATTTTGATCTACCATACCACCGACGGAAAGGCAAGACCACTGATGGAGGTAAAATCAAAAAATGGTTATGCTACTCCATGGCGGGAGTCATTACCTAAAAATGAAAGAAAGCATTAGTTAGGAATTGTTCAAAAACTTTACTATTATCATTCGAATGTTCGAGCTTTCTGCGTGTTCATCCTCTTTCAGGGCTAAAGGTTGATCATCACGTTGTTGCCCCTTTAGTTGAGGTCCTCCGGTCTTTTCCTTGGACCTGTTTATATGTTCAAGCCAAAAATAAATGCATGATGGATAAATGTATCTTTATGCCTAAATATATATGTTTAGTCTAAATGCATGATAAACTTTAGGTGTATGTATGACGTGTGTGCTTATTGTAACATGATGAATGAGACATGATTTTCCTCAGCCTCTTTCAGCTTTTATCATATTTCTTTGAAGCAGCTTACCTTTGGATACATACCCCAAAATTGTCTTCAGTTATCTTAGTCTAAGAATTCCCTTGAAGCAAATTTGAAGCTTGGAGTATGTTTTTGCCTTTTCTCAAAAGGCTTTCATTGTTCTCAAAAGCGAGTTATATTACCTCCCAGTAGGGTCTATGAATTTGTTTTGTTGGTTCATGTTAGCTTATTACTTTCGGCTCTGGCGAAATGCTACAGAAGATAATTGATGTAGTTGTCTAGGGTACAGAAGTCTGACTTGGCATCAGAGGCTCGCTTTTAAAACTTGTCGGGAAATGCCCACTAGACGTGGGGCCTTGCAGAGGCATGGTATACGTATAAATGCGAAGGTCATTCTTAAAAATACCCCTGGACTGGGCTTTTCCATAGGTTCGGTAAAATGATAGATCAGTCAACTTTCGCTTTATCTGGTATTGCTGGCATGGGGCATCCCGGGGACCAGTTTCAAAATCGTGAATGTATGCATGTAAATGTAAGGTGCATGTCCTAGATGCAGAGGTACTAATTAAAAAATGGTTCCCATGGCTCAAATTCTGAATTTACGGGATTCATTTACAAACTTTGAATGTTGTATTGATATCTAGAGTACTAGATTTTCTCCAGATAATGAATCTTTTCGAATTGGGAACCAGTCGTGAATCAGTACTTCATGTTGGAGGAATGCATGAATTAAAATGTTTTGATGGTGTCTTGCAATTAATGCAAAATGAATAGGTCTAATATGATGTGATCAAAAAGAGAAAAGAAAATTAGGCCAGTCCAGATTAAAACGAATGAATAAATTAATGGTAATAAAGAAAAAATTAAACAAGTAAAAAATGTATATAAATAGCAAATAAAGGCAATCAAAGCCGGAAAAAAGGACCACTAAATGTTAAACCTCAGAAGTGTAGTTTTTTTACATTTATTTCACAATGCTTTTGCTTGTCTTTAAGTATATATGTTCACATTTAGTGGTTAAAATCCATGCATTTGCATAAGAAGTTGGGAGTTATTTTGTTGCCAAGGTAAAGTGTTGTTTTGATGGTTTTGATACAGGACATAGGTAGGCAGGCACGACAGAGAGGCGCTGGCAGAGAATGCAGGAAAAAAATAAGAGAATTACCGAGTAGCAGTTGGCATGGATGGATCAGGCAATGCCAAAGCTCGGCTGGCAAAGGATTGATGCCTTTTAATCGGTCAAGATAGTTGTTGGACCATGTACATGTCAACCCTAGGATTCAAATCAGGATAAGAGGATATCACATCTTATCCCTTCACACGTTCAAATTTTAAACTAAAAGAGCTTATCCTATGGTGTCCACGTGAGCCTATTTAAAAAAGCTCAAGTCATCACATGAGGGGATCAAATAGAAGGAGGCTGCACGGTGGTGGACCAAGATGCGATGTGGTCTGACCAGCTAAAACTAGAGTATTCGAAGGGCGACATCAACTGATCTCTTTCTTGCCCATTCTCTTTGTTTTAATTTTATTTTAATGGTGATGTTGAGATACGATTATGTTTTGTGGATGGACCCCTCAACCATGAACTAAGCTTTTACAGTTGGTTGGGGGATGTTTGCGATGAGCGCTAAATTTATGTTTGGTTTTTAATAAATTACAAAGCCTTGGCATCATTTTCTATATGCTAGTACTTAATTTTCACAAATCCTTTGCTAGACGACAGTTGGCATAGTATGCTTATTGCACCTTAATATCTTAATAGACTTAAGGGGCTACGATCAGTTGCCAGATACTAAGGCGAGAAGCTTCGACAGAAGATGTTCAAGTAGATGAACTTACTTCGAAAGTGAGTCTACCCCTTAAGAGTAAAGGTTGATGCTCAATCGAGTTAACTAATGAAAAGCTTCACTATAGACATATAAGGGTTTATTCGTAGTTAACTTAGGGTGTTGTCATTGACAGAGGCAATACTACCTTTAATCTGCTCGGGAATAAAACCAAGGCAGGATATTGTTAAAAGCTGGCATAAGTAGCGTAATATCCAAGCATCCCTTGCCAATGCTCATCATTCAATTGAACACTTCGTTGCAAACTTTTTTCACATTTTGTTTTCCCACTTGTTTTTGCTATCTTCGATTAAAAACCCAATTCATTCCAAACAATTCATTTTTCCTGTAAACAAGTAAACTTTAAGCAAATAAGTTCTTGGTCAATCCTTGTAGATTCGATACATAGCTTACTGATGTATTACTTGCTGACCGTGTATACTTGCACGCATAAGACTTTCGTTGGCATTATTTTCTTTCATTTTTACACTAAATATTTAGTCGTTTGCCAAGTGTTAGCAAAAGTTAACACTAAATGAGAAGAGTTTCATATGGCTTGAAAGGTTGGCTCTATGGCTCACTATATGCAGATTGGATCTAAAGTAAAGGGTACCTGAACTGTCGCAGGGGCATCAATTCAGGGGAATACGACCCTTATACCATACAGGGGTGAAAACCCCACGAAATATAAAAACCGGACTCCATGAGCATATTACAATACTATAAGGAGTTTAAAACCCCATAAAGCGAAGTAATCTCTCCATCCTAAGGGTCCTAAACTAATATATGATGTAATACCCCAAAATTTGCTATGTTGATTAAGGGTCATTTAGTACTAAGATAAGGTCTTAAAAGCTTACTTAGTGACAAAAATGCAAAAGTTAGGATTTTCTCAATTATGGACTGTAGAAAAGAAATTTTTGAGGTTTTAAGGTGTCATGTGATAAAGAACGAGTAAAATAGGATACTCGCAAAATTTGGTTAAAATCCAAGGAAAATTTGAATGGGAATTCAAGGTTACAGTTTAGTGACCAAAATGATAAGTTTTTAAAACTTAGGTGGTACAAGTTAAAATATGAAAATTTGAAGGACCAAAGTTGTAATTTCCCAAAAGTCAGGTTTTTTATTTCATAAATAGATAGAGCACCCATTGGTGTGGATCAAACGAGGAATTACTGGTTTGATCCGATATTTCGATTATTGGGAAATCGCAATCAAAGTTTTAGTGGAATTTGGACACCAGATCGAACTGAAAAATTATGAAATTTTACCATATGATAGAGAAAGGTTATAAAAGTCATTCCCATGTGTTGGAAATATTTTATTTCAATTCAGGATGAATCCTATAATTATTTTGATTAAGGAATTTAATTAGTAACCAATAAAATTCTTGGCATTTATCGGTAAATCGGATCAAGCTAAAATTTCAGAGATGATTCCATAGACTTTGGAAGAGTTATAACATATTATTTTATGAATATTTGGAGAATTTATTAGTAATTATTTTATCATGTACATAGATTAAACAGATCATGGAGAAAAATCTGATGTAGATCTGGGGAATAAAAATGCAGTATAAGATATCGAATTTCGATTGAATTGCAAAGTTAAGCGTGCTCAAGGCATAGGTATGGATATCTGATAACGAATTATTAAGAGAATTTTTATCCGATAAAGATTTCGAGTAAAATTATCAGTATATTAGACCGAGTCAAAATTTTAAGTTTGACTTCATAAATATGGAATATTTTATTTGATAATATTATTTATTTTTCATATATGGAAATAAGGAATTTTTAGAATTTATTTGATAGCCTGGTGAAGGGGAATCGCAAAAGAAGTAGTAAGTGAACATTGGGAAATCGGATCGAATCAAAATTTCAGAGGCTGCACCATAAGTCACAAAAAATTCATAAAATATTGTTTTATGAATAAATTATTAATTGGTGGATTATGATCTAACTAGAATAGTTGGATTTTTACAAAATTGCAAAATTAGTGATTTAAGTGACTAGTTTTGGTAATTTGGTAATTTGGCCACAATGGCAATTTTGAAATATTTTGAAAGTATCATGGGTAATATGGTAATTTCCCATGTGAAAGCATTACTCTAGTTTGGTTAGAGTTGAATGGAATTTGGTTGGAATTGAACTAGAACGGTAACTTGTAAACTATGATTCAGTTGGAGGTTAATTTTGGGAAAAAGACTAAATTGAATAAAAAATCAATTTATTATTACATGTGGCATGAATTAAAAAAAGATGAACAAAAATGTTCATCTTCCTCCTCTTCAATTCGAAATAATAGAGAAAAATGGGGGGGGAAATACAAAAAAATCCTAGGCATTTTGAAGGCTCCCGAACAAGATTCAATGTATGTTTTTGATAGAAAGTTGATCTATTTTCAATTCTCTTTCATTTGATAGTAATTTTATCGAGTTATGAAGATTTGATTATGTTCTTGAAGAGAGAGAAAATAGGGTTTCATGTTCCATGTTTAGATTGAAGCTTGAACTATACAAATTTAGTGTTGTAGAGATGAAATCAAGCTTAGATTGCGATTAATTTCATATTTAAGGATTAAAACCCCTAACCTTAAATTTGGGATTTTACTTAGGGTTTTGAAATTGATGATGAAAATGAAAGATTGATGATATTAGAAGCTTGATTTTGATGATAGAATGAAAAATCCTCAACTAGTCCTTTAAGTGACTATTTTGGTATGCTTGGTAAATTAGGGAAAATATTGTGAAAATTATCCTAGTGATGGATTTGAAGAGATTATGAATTTAGAAGCTTGATTATGGCATTTGGACTAAAATAAAGTCCGTGAAAAGTTTAGACACCCAAATTTGGCAAGTAGGAATAAATTGGGGATTTAAATGTTAATTCTTGGAAATGAAGAATATATGTTGGAAAATTTATTTAAGCATGTTAGAATGTTGTTTGGATGAAAAATGAGCCTATAGAAGCCAAGTGACCAATTCAACCACATGGAAGAATAATGGGAAAATTTTATGATAATTATGATTATGAGATTTTATGAATCGAATATGTTGTATGAAGTTAGAATTAAAATTAGAATACATAGGGACCAATTCGGCAAGCTTCAAAGATAAGGGACCGAATCTGAATTTTATGAAATTGAAGTGTATTTATGTAATTAATGATGTTGGAGATGTGAAATTGATGTTAGAGTGCTAAACCGATTTTGAATCGAATTAGTGACCATTTTGACAATTTATCAAAATCAAGTGACCAAATAGGAAAATGAATTCTTGGATGGGGATTAAATCTGATTTTTTAGATAAAATAATAGAATTAAGGTAGTAATGTTGATTTGAGGACTAAATTGCAAAGTTAAGAAGTTTGAATCCTTACCTTTGCATTTTAGTGACTATTTTGGCAAAGAAAGAAAACTAAAGAGAATTATTTTGAATAACTATTTGATGAAGAAGATGATGAATTGGTGGTTTGAAGTAAGTAATGGGACTAAATTGACAAGTAGAAAAATAAGAAGTTAGTAAAAATTAGAAGTTAATTATGGAAATTTTTATGTTAAATGATTAGATAACTTGATTGAAATTTTGTTAGAAATGAATCTAACAAATGTTTGTTTATATTTATGTGGATAGTGAAATCAAATCCGAATCAAAGAAGATTCGAGGTACTATGAAGGAAAGGATCGAGTAGAATTTAGTGAGGCATGCTAATAAATGGCCCAGGTGAGTGTAATTTTTATTTATTTATTATATATGCGAGATGAATGAATGCATTTTTATCTGTTTATATATATATGATGTGAAGAAGACTTGCAATCAGTCAACTTTGATAATAATGAAAATGTATGTTGATCAAATAAATATTAAATAACATATGTGATACATGGATTTAGCATAATAATTTATTTGAGATAAATCGAATTACAGATTTTGGGTATGAAATTTTCATTATCGAATTATGGTTGATAGTATTGATCAATTGGATATTGAAGGTGAAAGTATTATATTGTTATGCCCAAGTACTAATGAGACAATGTAAGCACTACGGTGCTGAGACAGTGTAGGCACTACGGTGCTGAGATAATGTAGGCACTACGGTGCTGAGACAATGTAGGCATTACGGTGCTAAGACAATGTAGGCACTACAGTGCTGAGATAATATAGGCACTATGATGCTGAGATAGACACAAAGGTGTTGTGCGAGGAACAAAGGGCGTCCTCAAGTACGTACTCATCTTAATCATTTCGGCAATGTAGATGCTACGGTGTAGTAGACACTTCGGTGTTGTGATGACTCGTGTACTATGGCATCACATGATTTTGTACTTTGGACTATATTAGAGAATATGATATGCAAATGATTGCGTGATGAAAGTATGACTATATTAGAGAATATGTTACTCGAATGATTGCATAACGAAAGCACGACTACTTGATGATCATGAACCATTGATATCAGGATTCTTAAGATGGTCATGATATATGATTATTCCTGCATTACATATGTCATGATTTTATACTTTGGCTATAATACTTGAAATGCATGTATGCAATTAGTTAAGCTAAAAAGCTTAATGTACACAAGACTAATAAGATAGATGGAATCCTATAATTTGAATATTATATTGGTTAAATGAATTATACATGCAAGGTAGTTCTATACATGTTTAAAATGTTATCAACTGCAATTGGAAATCGCTTGCCAATCTTCAGAGTTGTGTTATTATAATCATTGTTTTACATTATTATGATTATGCCTCATTAAGTTATATTTAACGTGTGTTTTGTATCACACGTAGGTACTTTGGAATAGATAGCAGAGGAGGAGCTACACATCATTGGATCAAATTACTCGGTATTATCAATAAGTATCACCACATCCTAGTATATTGGGGCATGTATAGATGTAAAATACATAGCTATTTTGTATGATTTAGAAGCATGACTTAGTTTGAGGAATTAAGAATATTAGAAAAGATAATTCAAATGATTTTAAAATTAGTTGGTTGATTATCGCGTAGCGATTTTAAAATCAAGAAAGGGTCTAGACATCACAAATAGTTTTCACCCTGAATTATATTTTCATTTTAATAACTACTTAAAGTATTTTATAAACCAATTCAGGTTCGAAACTGCCCAAAGTGACATTAACAGAATTAGCGGTTATCTGTACGATACAGATGAACCTGTATCGATATAGTTTGAAGCACCCCATTTCGGTACACCTTCATGCCGTATCGATACGCCCAACTGAAATACCAAACTTTTGAAAACCTTGATGGTCATACCGGTACGACTCTTCGGCGTTTTGGTACAAGGGTTTGGGACGAAAAAGTTGATCTCCAGTAACTGAGACCCGTATCGTAACACCCCTTGCCATACCGGTAGGCTAAGACCAAAATGGCCTAGGCGTATCGAAACACCAACCCGCATACTGATCCCTCAAGCTTGAAAATGCCTAGCCGTACCTATCGGTACCCCGCGTATCGGTACGCCTGGACTGTAATGTCACATTTTGGCTGGTTTTTCATCCCAAAAGCATACTCTAATCAATCCAACATGCTTAAAACACAACACCAACATGACAAACATATCTCAAGCCAACTAGCATCACAATTCTAACAAGACAACAAGGCTTCATGCATCAAAAAGGAAATCTATAGGCATGCTTCCTAATATGCATCCAACCAACATATCAAAAGGTAAACCAGCACCAAAATCAATCCTGAAAGGCCATATACAACGCAAGAGCAACTAAAGAAACATACTCAAATAGGGAGTTCCACAAAACATCTCCCAAAACACAACTAGTACCCCATTGCCTTTATTCATTATAGTCTAGTCTCTAACATACTTTGGAAATAAGTTTTGCCAAGATCCCCTTGCTTCTTGCTGCCTCCCGGGACTTTAATTCTCTGCATTGATGGACAAAGAGAGCGTAAGCACACATGGCTTAGTGAGGAATGCTCAGATTAAAGCATCAGCAATGCATTTAAACCATTTTCTTTACATCATCCTTTAAAACATCATGCCCTTTAAAAACATGCACTTTACATCATTAAAACTAGCACATTAAACCATATGCTACATGTATCATTAATCAACAGCAAGTCACATTGCTAACTCTCTACATATGGCTTCCCATGCATTACTACCACATGCAAAGCTCAAGGAGAAACATGTATAAATCACATTATACAACATAAAGCATTTCAATTATACATTAACAATTATATTGGCTTACAAGTGATCATTAAACAAGTCCAATAACAAAAGAGTTCATCGGATACACGGATTCAACAAGTGTTAACCCAACACTTCAAGCCATCTCAATCGGAATAGCGATACAATCACAATCGCAGTACATTAACAACTGGGTACGCTTTCAACCCACGGGGACACCCACCCCTTTCATCGGTTAGATGCTTAACCCACTAACAAGAGTTTTCGGTACTGTTTAACCCCTCTATCGTTAGGGTTCTTGGATGGAGTATTCAGTACGTTGTATAAACCCCTTAACATCCAAGGCGACTTATTTACAGTGCACTCAATCCTATGGCCGACCAAATATATCCGATAACAATTTTAAAACCACATCACTTGCCAATATAATTAACCATTTTAACATTTACCTAACTATTCTAAACAAGCATTAACCAAAACACTTTTCCAAAGCAACAACCATGCTTTAAACCACGAGTATAAACCATACTTACAATGATCACTTACCATGTGCATCCTTCAGCAAAACATGCTCGAAAAGAGTATATTGAATACTTTAAAACATGCTTAAATAGTAGGTAACATGTAAATTAAAACAACTACATAAAACCATTTCAAGCTAGCACGACTGAGAGAGTAAAACAACTTTATACTTACTTTCGAGTCTAGGTAAGCATTTCAAGCTCGACCTTAACTCCCAAAACTCTGTTCCAAAACATCAAAACGCTTTAAACCACGTTTTCACTCACCAATATGCGAAACCTCGATTCGCCGACTCGAAATCAAGTATCCGAAACCACCAACGCTTCTCCAATCACCTTCGGATCAACCACCCCTATTTTTACCACAAAACAACAGAGGATTAATGCATCATAATGCATTCTAAACACAGAAATTACAATCCTTCTCGGATTTCCACAAAACCTTCACAATTAACCCTCCACAATAACCGAAAACATAACCAACACACTTCGATTCACAACCCAGCCAACATCTATCAATCTAACATCACTTTCAACATCCAAACACATCTAAAAACATATCCAAAACAACCTACCACCTCCAGCAACCCTACAACCATCGAAACACCACAAAACCTCAAAACTAACAACCTAAACAAATAGAGATTCTTAAGTTTCGGGATTCCATTGATAAAAATATCTTATCAACATTATTAAACATCCAAAATATAAATCAAAGCATCCTTAATTACTGGAAATTAGATCCAATCCCATAATTAACACATTTCCCCCAAATAACACAATTAAACATTAGAAAATCATCAAAATCATATTAGAAACACAAAAACAAGGATCAAATGCTTGGGAAATTTAATAAAGAACCATACAACATAGTAGATCTCGGACCTTACACCTATTGTGAAGTTTCTCCCTCAATTGATTTGTGAAAAGCTAAAAAAACATAAGATTTCAATGAGATTCTGCAAGACAAAGTTAAAGAATCAAGTTAAAATCAATAATCTGAGTGAAAAGAATCTCTCACCTCTGGATTTTGATGAAATTCTGATTGTTTGGCAGAAAATAAGTTGAGAGAAAAGGTTTAGGAAAAAGTTATGTAAATTTTCTTTAAAAGCTAACAACTAACTTAGATATTTTAATCCCTCTTAAACCACATTTAAAACACATGTTTAAAATGATTTAATTTAAGGGAGAAACCACCAGTAAAAACTTGGTAATTTAGATCCTTAAGGATTCTAAGAATTTGATCCTTTTCATTTTGGTCACTTTAAAACAGTTTTCAAAAATCGTATTTTGGTCACTAACCAAAATGTCACATTTCCAAATTCCATTTTCCAAAATTTTTTCCACCAAGAATCAATATATATTAAAAGATGATTTTTAACTATTTTCCACATTTTTATCTTACCGAAAAATATATGATCCCAAAACCGACTCGAATCCCTACTCCAGTCCACTAGATTGTCTAATAAACCACCAAACCTCTAAGCCCTAAAACCGGGGTATTACAACTCTCCCCCACTTAAGAAATTTCATCCCCGAAATTTACCTGGCGGAAACAGGTGCGGAAAATGTTTCAACATATCCGACTTGCGTTCCCACGTGGCCTCCTCAACACCGCGGTGCCTCCACATCACCTTAATGAGCTCAAATGTCTTGCCACGCAGCACCTTACTGCTGGTATCAAGAACCTATATCGGTTCCTCATCGTAAGATAGGTCCGATCTCAACTCAATCTCCTCCACCGGTATGACATGCGATGGATCCGACCTATACCTCCGCAACACCGAAACATGGAACACATCGTGAATCTTTCCCAACTCCAGAGATAGCCTCAAACGATATGCAATAGGACCCACACGCTCAATAACCTCGTAAGGTCCAACGAACCTTGGGCTAAGCTTCCATTTTCGCCTAAACCGCAACACCTTTTTACAGGGCGACACTTTGAAAAACACTTTATCACCCACAACGTACTCTATATCCCTACACTTCAAATCTGTATAGGATTTCTGGTGATCTGCAGCTGCTTTTAAGCGCTCGCATATCAACTTTACCTTTTCGGTTGTGCCTTTCAAAACATGGGGCATCGGCACAAACTTTTCCCCCACTTCTGCCCAACACATGGGCGTACGACATTTCCTACCATACAACGCCTCATAAGGTGCAATATGTATGCTAGAATGATAACTGTTATTATAAGCAAACTCCACCAACGGCAACTGCTTCTCCCACGTTCCCTGGTACTCAATAATACAACACCTTAACATATCCTCAAGAACCTGAATCACGCGCTCCGACTAGCCATCTGTCTGAGGATGATACGAGGTACTGAAATTCAACCGGGTTCCCAAAGCACAATGCAAACTTACCCAAAACCTTGCAGTGAACCATGAATCCTATTCGAAACTATAGATTTAGGCACTCCGTGCAAACGCATAATCTCAGAGATGTACAGTTCAACCAACTTATCCAAGGTATACGTAGTATGCACTAGCACAAAATGCGTACACTTCGAAAACCTATCCACCCAAATAGAATCCTTTTTGGTTGACGTCAAAGGCAGCCCAGACACGAAATCCATGGTGATTCTTTCCCACTTCCATTTCGGTATCCTCAACGGTTGCAACAACTTGGAAAGAAATTGATGCTTAGCCTTTACCCGCTGACAAACCATACGTCGGGCAAAAAAATCAGCCACATCCCTTTTAAGTTCAACCCAATAGTACTCCCCTTTCAACCCTCGATACATTTTAGTAGTACCGAGATGCATAGCGAAAGGGCGAAAGGACTAGCATGTGCCTCATTCAAAATAGTATGCCTCAACTCTTCATCCTCAGGCACCACTATTTGACCTTTGAAACACAACACCCCATCATCGTTGAAATGAAAATCCGTAGGATTTCTATCCTTGATATCTTCCATATGAGGTACCAAACTCCCATTATACGGTTGCTTCTCCTTAATCATCTGGAACAAGAACGACTTCACCTGCAACTCGTCGGCCAACAAACCCCCATTATTCATCACACTCAACCGAGCATACATGGCTCTCAACTCCACAGCCACTTTTCTGCTCAAAGCATCCGCCACAAAATTGGCTTTCCCCGGATGATACTCAATAGTCAGATCATAATCCTTAAGCAACTCCAACCATCTATGTTGCCTAAGATTCAGCTCCTTCTATGTTATCAGATATTTCAAACTCTTATGATCCGTATAAACCACACATTTCTCACCATAAAGGTAATGCCTCCAGGTCTCCAAGGCAAACACAACCGCTGCAAGCTTAAGATCGTGAGTAGGGTAGTTAATTTCATGCACCTTCAACTGCCTAGATGCATACGCCACTACCTTACCCTCCTGCATCAACACACAACCAAGCCCAACATACGATGCACCACTATAAACAACGAACTCCTTCCCCGATTCTGGTTGAACCAAGACTAGAGCTCGCGTCAAGGCTTCTTCAACCTTTCAAATGCTCACTGCCTATCTCCTGTCCACTCAAACCGAACATTCTTCTGCAGCAACTTTGTTAAAAGAGCCGCCAAACTGGAGAACCCTTCCACACACCTTCAGTAGTAACCGGCCAAACCAAGGAAACTCCTAACCTCCGTCATCGACTTGGGCTTCTTCCAACTCATTACAGCCTCAACCTTATGTGGATCGACACGTATTCCTTCGGCCGACACAACATGCCCGAGGAACACAACTTCCTTAAGCCATAACTCACATTTGCTTAACTTAGCATAATGTTGATTAGCCAACAGCGTCTGAAGCACAATTCTCAAATGTCTATCATGATCCTCCTCGGTACGGGAGTACACAAGGATATTGTCGATAAACACAACCACAAATTGGTCCAAAAACTCACGAAACACTCGGTTCATCATGTCTATAAAAGTAGTTGGTGCATTGGTCAAGCCAAACGGCATCAGAAGAAACACGTAATGCCCGTACCTCATACGAAAGGCTGTTTTAGGCACATCCACCTCCATCACCTTTAACTGGTAGTACCCCGACCTCAAATCTTCTTAGAAAACACCGAGGCTCCCCTAAACTGATCAAACAAGTCATCTATCTGCGGTAAGGGATACTTATTCTTTACTATCAACTTATTCAGCTGCGGTAATCTATACACATACGCAACATATCATCTTTCTTTTTAACAAACGGCACCGGCGCTCCCCATAGTGAGATACTGGGTCTAATGAACCCACGGTCAAGCAACTCCTGTAACTATATTTTTAACTCCTTCAATTCCTTCAAAGCCATACGGTACGGTGCAACCCAAATCCAACATACGGTACCAGCAAAGACCTCAATGCCAAACTCTACCTCACAGTCAGGTGGCAACCCTGGTAATTCCTCTAAAAAAGTACCCTGAAACTCACATACGGTGCAACATCCTGCACCCCCAACTCATTTGATATAGGATTCATAAGATAGGCCAAATAAGCCTGACATCCCAAATCCAACATTCGACTTGCTTCCAAAGCCGAAACAACATTAGACAAAAACTTGGCACTCTCACCAACAACCACCACCTCATAATCATCCGACAACCTCAAGGATATTCGTTTGGTCTCAAAGTCTACCATCACCCTATGTTCGGTTAACCAATCCATTCCTAAAATCACATCAAAACCATGGAATGGTAACTCTATCAAGTCCACAGCAAACACATGTCCTTGAACCATCAGCGGAAACCTACGATACAACCTCCTAACCACGACTGTCACCCCAAGAGAACTAGTCACTCTAACACCCACATTAAGAATTTCAACAGATATATCAAGCAACTCAGCATGCTCACTCAAAATGTATGAATGAGTAGAACCAGAATATACCAACGAATACAACGTCAAAGATTGTAGGGTAAAAGTACCTGCAATCACATCAATGTCATTGCGACCCTCGTGGTACGCATACACCATAGTCGGTCTACCTCCTTCAGGATGGATAGCAACAGTATGAGCCACAGTCCTCTGACCACCATCTCGATGTTGAAACGGTCCGCGGCCACGACCACGACCCCGCTACGGAGCAACAACAGGTGCAACACCCTGCCCACCTCGAGCCAACAACGGACAATCATGCCTCAGATGGTCACCTAACCTACAACTCCAACAAGCGTTAGCCACCACAGGCGTAGGTGCCTAACCCTTCCTGGCCAAACGTGGGCAATCTCGCCTCAAATGATCTCGGGATCCACATACCCAATAAGTGCTAAACGAGGCTCTAACCTTTGTACCCCACCCTTGGACTCCACGTCCCATAACACCTCCTCCATGCCTCAGCTCCAAGCAAAACCTCCTGTCACGATGTCTCTTGGCCTAACCACCGCTATAACCTAAATCAAAAGCTCTCTTACCCGAGCTAGAACCTCGTAATCTAGATGCTAAACCTAAATTATGCTCCACATCCTTGGCTCGTGAAAGCAATACATCAAAGTCGGTGTAATTAGCAACAAGCATGTATGTCTTAACATCCTGCACAAGCCTATGGCAAAAACGATCACATCGAGCACGCTCGTCAGGGACCAACTCAGGTGCATACCGACTCAACCTCACGAACTGCACCTCGTACTCTGCAGCAGATATATTGCCTTACACCAGAGCCATACACTCACGTTTCTTCTCGTCCTGATATTGGACTCCCAAATACTTCTTCCAAAATGCCCCGCAGAAAAACTCCCAGGTCACCTCCTCAGTCACCATACCGGATATCATGGTAGTCCACCATGCATAAGCATCACCCTACAGCATAGAAACAACACAGCCCAGCTTACAAGCACCGGTGCACCCCATCTGGCCCAGTATCCTCTCAGTACTAGCCAACCAACCCTCGGAGGCCTCAGGCAACAAACCTCATAACTCAACTCCACCCAAACTACGAAGACGCTGAAGCGGAAAACCATGCCCATCAACCGGTGGTGCTGGCACACGAACACTTGCAACTGCTGCCTGAAAAGCACCGATCATGGCCTGTATCAACGGTGCCATATCACTTATCCCTGGCCTAGCCGGCGCAGGTGGTACATGTTCCACTCCCTCCAATGGATTAGGTGGGGGTGGTGGCAACCCTCTAGGAGGTACAACTTCTCCTTCAGCTTCCTTCCTAGTGGCAGCAACAATCATACCTGATCGAAACTCTATCCTCGGTAGCATTGTGCTAAAATATATCTAAGGTATGATAATCATTTCAAAACAAGAACTGTCAGGCCAGCCTCAAGCAAGGATCCAAGACTTTCATTTCAAAAATCAAAACTTTTCAGACTATAATAATAAGGCAATGGGTACCCCCAAAACTTTCCCAACATAGCATACAACAGCCAACATTCATATACCAATCACCGTGCATATCAACCAGCGTACATACAACAATCACCGTACAAATCAAAAATGGCAACAATGCAACAACCTCCCAAACGAACCAAACCTGTCTCTAATACCACCCAATGTAACCCCATTGTCCCGGCCTAGATGCCCAACCGAACCAAGAAGACTACATTAGGTTTGCCGTAGCAAACCGAAGAGATACAACAAAACCCGGTCTATTTTTTTCTTTTTATCTTATCTAGATGCCAATTATTAACCCTACATGTTCATGCAAACATCAGGTGCAACCCCAACTCAATCGGGCATCAATTTGACATCTAATTGATCACATTTACAATTTAGGGACCAAAATGCAATTACAAAAAAATTTACGATTAAAGCTCACTTTTAAGTTATCAACATTTAATTGGACTGATTCCAAACTTTCATCTCAAGTTTCAGCTCAATCCGATCATTCTATCACATTCAATTGCAATGGAAAGATTCAGGGACTAAATTGTAAAGATAACAAAACTGCCCAAAGTGACAATAACAGAATTAATGGTCATCCGTACCGATACAGACGAACCCGTATCGATACGGTTTGAAACACCCCATTTTGGTACACCTCCATGCCGTATTGATACACCCAACTAAAATACCAAACTTTTGAAAACCTTGATGATCGTGACTCTTTGGCGTTTCGGTACACAGGTTTGGGACGAAAAGGTTGATTTCCAGTAAATGAGACCCGTATCGAAACACCCCTTGCCGTACCGGTACACTAAGACCAAAATGGCCTAGGCGTATCGAAACACCAACCCGCGTACCGATCCCTCAAGCTTGAAAATGCCTAGCCGTACCGATCGGTCCCCCTCGTATCGGTACGCCTGGACTATAATGTCACATTTTAGCTGGTTTTTCATCCCAAAAGCATACTCTAATCAATCCAACATGCTTAAAACACAACACCAACATGACAAACATATCTCAAGCCAACTAGCATCATAATTCTAACAACACAACAAGGCTTCATGCATCAAAAAAGAATTATATAGGCATGTTTCCTAATATGCATCCAACCAACATATAAAAAGGTAAACCAGCACCAAAATCAATCCTTAAAGGTCATATACAACCCAAGAGCAACTAAAGAAGCATACTCAAACATGGAATTCCACAAAACATCTCCCAAAACACAACTAGTACCCCATTGCCCTTATTCATTATAGCCTAGTCTATAACATACTTTGGAAATAAGTCTTGCCAAGATCCCCTTGCTTTTTGCTGCCTCCCGGGACTTTAATTCTCTGCATTGATGGACAAAGAGAGCGTAAGCACACATGGCTTAGTGAGGAATGCTCAAATCAAAACACCACCAATGCATTTAAACCATTTTCTTTACATCATCCTTTAAAAGCATGCACTTTACATCATTAAAACCAGCATATTAAACCATATGCTACATGTATCATTAATCAACAGCAAGTCACATTTCTAACCCTCTACTAAGCCTTCCCATGCATTACTACCAAATCCAAAGCTCAAGGAGAAACATGTATAAATCACATTATACAACATAAAACATTTCAATGATACATTAACAATTATATTGGCTTACAAGTGATCATTAAACAAGTCCAATAACAAAAGAGTTCATTGGATACACGGATTCAACAAGTGTTAACGCAACACCTCAAGCCATCTCAACAGGAATAGCGATACAATCACAATTGTGGTACATTAACAAACAAGTACACTTTTAACCCACAGGGACACCCACCCCTTTCATCGGTTAGATGTTTAACCCACTAACGGGAGTTTTTGGTACTGTTTAACCCATCTACCATTACGGTACTTGGATGGAGTACTCGGTACATCGTATAATCCCCTTAACATCCAAGACGACTTATTTACAGTGCACTCAATCCTATGGTCGGCCAACTATATCTGATAATAATTTTATAACCACATCACTTGCCAATATAATTAGCCATTTTAACATTTACCTCACTGTTTTAAACAAGGATTAACCAAAACACTTTTCCAAAGCAACAACCATGCTTTAAACCACAAGTATAAACCATACTTACAAGGATCACTTACCATGTGCATCCTTTAGCAAAACATGCTCAAAAACAGTATATCGAATACTTTAAAACATGCTTAAAAAGTAGGTAACATGTAAATTAAAACAAGTGCATAAAACCATTTCAAACTAGCACGATCGAGAGAGTAAAACCACTTTATACTTACTTCCGAGTCTAGGTAAGCATTTCAAGCTCTACCTTAACTCCCAAAACTCTATTCCAAAACATCAAAACGCTTTAAACCACGTTTTCACTCACCAATACGTGAAACCTCGATTCGCCGACGCGAAATCAAGTATCTGAAACCTCCAACGCTTCTCCAATCACCTCTGGATCAACCTCCCCTGTTTTTACCACAAAATAACAGATGATTAATGCATCATAATGCATTCTAAACACAACAACTACAATCCTTCTCGGATTTCCACAAAACCTTCACAATTAACCCTCCACAACAACCGAAAACATAACCAACAAACTTCAATTTACAACCTAGTCAACATCTATCAATCTAACATTACTTTCAACATCAAAACACATCTAAAAACAAATCCAAAACAACCTACCACCTCTAGAAACCCTAGAACCATAGAAACACCACAAAACCTCAAAACTAACAACCTAAACAAATAGAGATTCTTAAGTTTCGGGATTCTATTGATAAAAATCTCTTATCAACATTACTAAACATCCAAAATATAAATCAAAGCATCCTTAATTACTGTAAATTAGATCCAATTTGTGAATTAACTCATTTCCCCCAAATAACTCAATTAAACATTAGAAAATCATCAAAATCATATTAGAAACACAAAAACAAGGATCAAATGCTTGGAAATTTCATAAAGAGCCATAAAATAGAGGAGATCTCGGACCTTACCCTTATTCTGAAGTTTCTCCCTCAATTGATTTGTGAAAAGCTAAGAAAACATAAGATTTCAATGAGATTTTGCAAGACAAAGTTAAAGAATCAAGTTAAAATCAATAATCTGAGTGAAAAGAATCTCTCACCTCTTGATTTTGATGAAATTCTGATTGTTTGGCAGAAAAGAAGTTGAGAGAAAAGGTTTAGGAAAAAGTTACGTAAATTTTCTTTAAAAGCTAACAACTAACTTAGATATTTTAATCCCTCTTAAACCACCTTTAAAACACATGTTTAAAATGATTTATTTGAAGGGAGAAACCACCAGCAAAAACTTGGTAATTTAGCTCCTTAAGGATTCTAAGAATTTGACCCTTTTCATTTTAGTCACTTTAAAATAGTTTTCAAAAATCACATTTTGGTCACTAACCAAAATGTCACATTTCCAAATTCCATTTCCAAAATTTATTCCACCAAAAATCAATATATATTAAAATATGATTTTTAACTATTTTCCCACATTTTTATCTTACCAAAAAATCTACGATCCCGAAACTGACTCGAATCCCTACTCCGGTCTACCGGACCATCTAATAAACCACCAAACCTCTAAGCCCTAAAACCGGGGCGTTACAGATACGAAAAAAGAGGTGTTACAAAAACAACATGAGCTCTGAAAAGCTCAGTAATATAGAACTACCAAGAGACATTAAAGTCATAAGCAGATATATGACAAGGCATAATATTGATATGATAATCCAAGCAACATGTTCCAATTATGAAATGATAGCCGTAAAATGATATACTTGAAGGTAATAAGGTTGTTCTTTATCTGAACACATGTGTACCAGACAAGATGCCTATAATCCGAAGAAATTAGAGGTGACCCCCTTGTCCCGGCCTAGACGCCCAACCGAACCAAGAAGGCTACATTAGGTTTGCCGTAGCAAACTGAAGAGATTCATCCAAACCTGGTCCATTTTTTTCTTTTATCTTATCTAGATGCCAATTATTGACCCTACATGTTCATACAGACAACAGGTGCAACCACAACTCAATCGGGCATCGATTTGACATCCAATTGATCGTATTTGCAAAATAGGGACCAAATCTCAAATATAAAAAATTTCAGGATTAAAACTTATTTTTAAGTTACTAATCTTTAATTAGTCAAATTCCAAACCTTCATCTCAAATTTCAGCTCAATCCGATCATTTTACCACATACATTTGCATTGGCAAGATTCAGGGACTAAATTGCAAGAACGCCCAAACTACTCGAAAGACATTTACAAAAAATCAGCTTTCTGTGCCAATACAGGTAAGCCCGTATCGATACGGTTTAAAACACCTCGTTTCGGTACACCACCTTGACATATCGATATGCCTAACGGTATTACCTAACTTTTGAAATGTTACAAACTGTACCGGTACTGCTCCTTAGGTGTTTCGATACGCGTGTTCGGATTGAAAAAGTGAATTCCAGAGGCTAAAACTCGTACCGAAACACCTATACCCGTATTGGTATGCCTGGCCAAATTTTCATAGGCGTATCAAAACACACAGTACCTGTACTAATCCCTCAAGCTTGAATTTGCCTAGCCGTATCGATACGGTCTCCCGCGTATCGATACGCCTGGGCCTGTAATGCCACCTTTTTGCTAGTTTTGCATCCCAATAGTATACTCTAATCAACCCAACATGCTTTAAACACAATACCAACATGCAAGACATATCACAAGCCAACTAACAACAGTACTTTAACAACACCACAAGGCTTCATGCTTCAAAAGGAAATCTATAGGCATGCTTCCTAACTTGCATCCAAGCAACATACCCAAAAGATAAACCAACACCAAAATCAAACTTTAAAGGCCATTTACAACCCAAGAGCAACTAAAGAAACATGCTCAAACAGGGAGTTTCACAAAACATCTCCCAAAACACAACAAGTACCCTGTTGCCCTTATTCATTATAGTTTAGTCTTTAACATACGTTTGTAACAAGTCTTGCCAAGATACCCTTGCTTCTTGCTACCTTCCAAGACCTCAATTATCTACATTGATGGACAACGAGAGCATAAGCACACAAGGCTTAGTGAGGAGTGCTCAAATACAAACACCATCAATGCATTTAAAACCGTTTACATAACATCATCATCATGCCCCCTTTTAAACATGCACTTTACATCATTTAAAACCAGCATATTAAACCATATTCTATATGCATCATTAAACAATAGCAAGTCACATTGCTAACCCTCCACTTAAGCCTTCCCATGCATTACTACCAAATGCAAAGCTTAAGGAGAAACATGTATAAACCACATTATACAACATTAACATTTCAATGATACATTAACAATTATATTGGCTTTCATGTGATCATTAACAAGTTCAATAACAAAAGATTTCATCGGATACACGGATTCAATAAGTGTTAACCCAACACTTCAATCCATCTCAACTGGAATAGCGATACAATTACAATCGCGGTACATTAACAACCGGGTACAATAACAACCGGGTACAATCACAACCCACAGGGATGCCCATCCCTCTCATCGGTTAGATGCTTAACCCACTAACGGGAGTATTCAGTACCGTTAAACCCCTCTACCATTAGGGTACTTGGATGGAGTATTCGATACACCGTATAAACCCCTCAACATCCAAGGCAACTTATTTATAGTGCACTAAATCCTATGGCCGGCCAACTATATCTGATAACAATTTTAAAACCACATCACTTGCCAATATAATTAACAAAATAACATTTACCTCACTGTTTTTATCAAGCAATAAACCATGCCATTTCCAAAGAAACAACCATGCTTTAAAACACAAGTATAAACCATACTTACAAGGATCACTTACCATGTGCATCCTTCAGCATTTCATGCTTAAAAACAATATATCAAATACTTTAAAACATGCTTAAATAGTAGGTAACATGTAAATTAAAACAAGTGCATAAAACCATTTCAAACTAGCACGTCTGAGAGAGAAATCCACTTTATACTTACTTCTGAGTCTAGGTAAGCGTTTCAAGCTCTACCATAACTCCCAAAACTCTGTTCTCAAAACATCAAAACGCTTTAAACCACGTTTTCACTTACCGATAAGCGAAACCTCGATTCATCGATGCAAAATCAATTATCTGAAGCCTCCTACGCTTCTCCAATCACTTTCGAATCAACCTTCCCTATTTTTATCACAAAACAACAGAGGATTAATGCATCATAATGCATTCCAAACACAGCGACCACAATCCTTCTCGGATTCTCACAAAACCTCCACAATTAACCCTCCACAACAACCGAAATCATAACCAAAACACTTTGATTCACAAACCAGCCAACAACTATCAACCTAGCATCATTTCCAACATCAAAACACATCTAAAAACAGATCCACAACAAGCTACTACCTCCAGCAACCCTACAACCACAAAAACACCACAAAGCCTCAAAACTAACAACCTAAACAATAGAGATTCTTATGTTTCGGGATCCATTGATAAAAATCACTTATTAACATTATTAAACATCCAAAATATGAATCAAAGCAACCTTACTTACTGGAAACCAGATCCAATTCACGAATCAACTCATTTTCCCCAAATAACTCAATTAAACATTGGAAAGTCATCAAAATTAGATTAGAAACACAAAAACAAGGATCAAATGCTTGGGAATTTCAATAAAGAACCATACAATAGAGGAGATCTCAGACCTTACCCCTATTGTGAAGTTTCTCCCTCAATTGATTTGTGAAAAGCTAAGAAAACACAAGATTATTGTAAGATTTTGTATAAACAATCTTTATAAAACAATTTGACATAATAAAATCAAGTTAAAAGCCACCTCACCTCTGGAAATTTGATGAAAACTGAGTGTTTGGCTTAGGAGAGAATGGAGAGGAAAAGTTGAGAGAAAATGACGTGATTTTTGTTTTGGAAAGATAACTAACTTTTAACAAAAATCTTCCTTAATTATTAATTAAACCACATGTTAAAATAAGTCAAATCAATGGAGAAATCATCATAAACCAATTGGTAAAATATCTCCTTAAAGATTTAAGTATTTGACCCTTTTCATTTTAGTCACTAGAAAATCACAGTTTTCAAAACATTCATTTTGGTCACTAACCAAAATGTCCATCTTCCAAAACCCGTTTTTCAAAATTGATTCCACCATTATTAAATATACAATTAGTAATGTTTTTAAGCATTTTTCCATAATTTTTTCGACACCAAAACTATACGATCCTGAAACTGACTCGAATCTCTACTCTAATCCACCAGACCGTCTAATAAACCCTCTAAACTGCTAAGCCCTAAAACTGAGGCGTTACAACAGAACTACCAAGAGATACTAAAGTCATAAGTAGATATATGGCAAGGCATAATATTGATATGATAATCCAAGCAACATGTTCCAATTATGAATTGATAGCCGTAAAATGATATACTTGAAGGTAATAAGGTTGTTCTTTATCTGAACACATGTGTACTAGACAAGATGCCTATAATCCGAAGAAATTAGAGGTGAGATAGTGCAATAGCCCATTTTTGTTCGGGCCTCTAAGCCTAAAATTAATACAGAACCCACCAGCCCATTTACCCAATACAAACAAATCCGATAACCTAAATTTACAAAACTCGAAAATACCCCTTACCCTAAAAACCTAAAAACCCTATCCCACTTTTCCTGCCACCGCCGCCCCTATGTCCCTTCACATCCCCAACGAGTGGCCGCTACGCGTGCCACCATTGGCCACGCGCGGCGGCCACCACCCAAGATCTACAAAAATTTGACAAGTTGTATAATATTTTTTATGTAATGCATGTACCAAATGGGTATAAAAACCCAGAAAAACAAATGTAAAGGGGGCTTTTGGGATTCGAATAAAAATTTTCCTATTTTCAGATCTACATATCGTACAAGAAAAACACAAAAAGGGGAGGGGAAACTCTAAATAAAATACAGATTCGAACATGTAAAGTATATATATATATATAAATAGCATTTCGATTTTAGTAGATATACTCACCTAGGGGAGTTTATTGGCGAAATCTGACCCCGAATTTGAGATCGGCACATTGAGGGAATCAGAAAAGTCAAACTTTTCATCTTTTCGACCGTTGGAGACGGCGACGACCACTGCAGGTGACCGGTGGTCCACGACGAGACTCGGGAGGCTGACGATCGGCCGAAACTGAGAAGGGGGAGAAAATTGAGAGCTTTTAATCTATTTTTTGGATATTAGATCAAATGAATTTTTTGAGCTTAAAATCATATTTATATCCCATTCAAAACGACGTCATTTTGGGCATCGGATATAAGGCCCAAAACGGCATCGTTTTACCCCTATCGACCCACATGTATAACCCGACCCGGGGAGTATTTGCGTATTTTTAAAGGGGGGAATTACATTTTGGTCCTTCTGCATGGGACAATTGCTATGTTAGTCCTTTAACATTTTCAAAGTATTGCAATTTGGTCCTTAAATTAAACTTAATCAAGTTTTAAATGGAAAAATCACACGATCGGTCCCTCCGCCCCATTTTTTCTATCTCCACAAGCCTTCCTCTTTTATTTCCTTTCAATTTAGTCTTTTTTTCATTCTTCAAGTTTCTTTTTCTTTTTAGTGTAGTCACTATTATTATCATATATGTATAATATATTTTTAGCATAATATATCTATTTATAATATATATTAATATGAAATGTATATGTACATATTTATATAATATGTGTAGCATATATATAGCCCATTATGTGTATTATTTATGATTATCGTTATTTCTTTATTATATTTAAATAGTATTTTTATGTTCATTATTATATTTTCATATTCAATATTATTATCATTATTACTATATATATTTATTTTCTTATTATATATTACACTATTTTACATGTATATTATTTTAACTATATAATATGTATATTATCGTAATAATATATTAGTAAAGTTTCTTACTTTTCGATATATATGTTTTTACGTATAAGTATATGTGTATTGAAATAAATATTATATATGTATATTATATTATTATACTTATATATTTTTGTTTATCTTATTTAGGATATTCCTTTAAAAAGGAAAAAAAAATCGGTTCATTTAAGGGAATATTTTCCACTTTATTTCGGGTGCCGGCTAGGGAGTGACATCCTGACTTATTCAGGTGTCATCTTTCTCGGGTTTTGTAGAAAAGGAAATATTATCCTTAGACCGTTCTTTTGGGATTAAATTTTAAAATGAAGATTCGAATTTTTATTTTCTAGCAATGACAACGCTAAATCAACGCGGTACCAATTTTGGGCGTCGTGCGTGCTACTCCTTCCCCATGCGTAATCGACTCCTGAACCCAAACGTTTTGAATATTTGGTTACTTTTTAACGGTGTCTGGCCTACCAAAGTGGCCGGTGGCTACTCCACCATCCATTTTCTACCATTTCCTTTTTTTTTAATTTTACGGTGTTCTGTTGGGAGCGTCATCCCAGTCTCCGGGTAATGTCTCCTTTGACTCCATAAAAAACATTTTTTTAAAACCTATTATTTTCAAAGAAGGAAAAAAACCCCTGTTACAGCTTGGTGACTCCGCTGGGGAGGTTTTTTTTAAGAGAGTCAGGCCAATGTTGATTTTGTGTTGTCTTGTAAGAAATTTAAAAATTCAATTTGATTTAATTTTTAATCCCTTGGAATTCATGCATGAGCTTTCTACCCGAGCTCCTCAACCCTTAAGTGTGAGAGATTACTTCGTTTCGTGGGGTATTCACCCCCGTAGTGTTGTAATGTGCTCCTAGAGTACTGGTCCTTATATTTCGTGAGGTTTTCACCCCGTATGGTATAAGGGTCGTATCCCCCTGAATCGATGTCCTCACGACAGTTCGGGTACCATTTCCTTTATATCCAAACCACATATAGTGAGATGTAGGAGCCAACCTTTTAAACCATGCGAAACTCTGCCCGTTTAGCAGTTACCCTTTTTAGGTTTTGGTGCCTTTATTTGTTTTTATGTACAATATTTTTTATCTATTTTAATTTCTATCTTATTAATTTATTCACTTGATTATTTTTATTCGAACTAACCTCATTTCTTTTTTTTATTGCATCATGTTCAATTCATTTTGCATTAATTGCATGACTCATCATTTTAATTTCTTGCATTTCATTCACACGAAGTAATGATTCACGACTGATTCCCAATTTGAAAAAGATTTATCATCGGGAAAAAATCTAGTACTCTAGATATCAATGCAACATTCAAAGTTGCGAACAAATCCCATGAGTTCGAAAGTTGAGCCGCGGGAACCATTTTTGAATCAGTACCTCCGTATCTAAGACATGCACCTTGCATTTACATGCATTCATCCTCGAAGATTTTAAGACTAATCCTTTGGATGCCCCATGAAAGTGATACTGTCTAGAGCAAAAGTTCAACCAATTTGTAATATCCTAATTTTTGGCTAGTGACCAAAATGTAAATTTTGAAAGTTTTGTGCCTAAAGTATAAACTTTGGAAAAGTTTAGGGACCAAAGTGTAATTTTCAAAAGTTATGTATTTTAACCCCATAAATGAATAGTTTACCTCCAAGAATGACGTTTCCATGTTATCCAGATTTTTCGTACGGAGTTTGTATTAATGGCTATAAAGCGATAAAATTCAAAAAAATGTTTGGATAATCGGATTGAATCGAATATCCAGGATATTTTGAAGGATGATAAGCAGATTAGTTACATGCAAAATTTGGTTGAAATCCGATAAAATTGGAATGGGGATTGAAGGTTAAAGTTTAGTGACCAAAATGACAATTTTTTAAAGTTGGTTGCTAAATCATAAAGAAATGAAAATTTAAATCCATAATAAAGGATTTGCTCAATAACTAATTTTATCATGTAGATGGATAAATTTGATCAGTGAGTAAAATCTGATATAGGTCTCGGGAATGAAAATGCAGTATAAGGTATCGAATTTTGATCGAACCCTATTATTAAGCGTGCTCAGACCAGGGAACACTAGAAAGAGTGACCTTCAGGAAGGTCCCATAAAAGTGTTTCTGATCGATATTTTGGACTCATTAAGAGTAGAGAATATTCGTATGGATTTCGGATAAAGGATTTCTAAGAGAAATTTTACTCGATGAGGATTTTCAATAATTATCAGAATAATAGATTGAGTTAGGAAAATTCAGTCTAAGTCCTTAAGAAAGGAAGTTTTTATGAGATAATAGTATTTATTTTCCGAATATGGAAATATAAAATTTTCGGAATAGATCTGGTAGCTCATTAATGGTAAAATCGTAGTAGAAGTATTTAGTGAATATCGGGAAATCAGATTGAATTGAAAATTTCAGAGGATGTTCCATAAGCCATGGAAAATCATAAAATGATATTTATAGAATAGTGGCCGGTTGAGAAGGAACTAATTTAGTTATATTATAATGGAATGGCAATTTTGAAACAAACAAGTAAATAAAGACTAGTTGGAGGGCAAATTGGTTATTTGGCAAGGATGGCAATTTTGAAATATGCATGAATTTAATCTTGGCCCTTGATTTTAGATGAGATTAAATTAGCCATTGGATTTAAAGGCTAAATTGGTAATTTCACTATTTAAATGAATTTAAAATTAATTTAATAGTTACAAGTGTAAAATAATAGTTAAAAGATGAACAAATGTTCATCTTTTTCCAGCCATGTACCACGGGAGCTAGAGGAAAGAAGAAAAAAATTCACAAGTTCGATTTAAGCCCCGAATCTCAGTTTTTAGGTAATCTTTCGAACTACAACGTTGTTCTACTCTTTGAGCTCTATCTTTTGATATAAATAATTTATAGAATACTTGTTTGGTTGATGAGATTTGATATGAGGAAGAAATTAGGGTTATGTGAATTTTGGGAATTTTGAAGATTTAAGAAACTATGTTTGATTTTATGTTGTTTCCATGCTCGGGACTAAATTGGATTGATGTCTAAAGTTAAGGGACTATTTCATCCAGCATTTAAAGGTTAGGGGTTGGTGTTTAAATCTGAATTTTTAAGAGTATTTATAGATTTGATGATAATTGAATCTTGAATTTGATGTTTGGAGGTTGAAAATCTAGTTATTTCAACTAGTGACTAAATCAGCAATTTGGAAATCTTTATGGACCTATTCGGTTTGATTGATTAATATTAGGGAATAGTGTTGTTTTGTATTTAATAAGTTGTTATTGATTATATAAGGTTTTTCTAGGCATGAAATTGAAGTTGGAATTCTAAAATTGGTGTTATCTTGATTAGGGGCAATTTTAGCAATTTGTTAAATTTTAAGAACCAATTCGGCATGATGGAAATTGAAAAGGACCAGTTCTGATTTTTGAGTATAATGATGAGTTTGATGAATTAACAGTGATTGGAGGCTTAATTGCAAAGTTAGGAAGCTTGAATCCTTGGATTGTATTTAGTGACCAATTCGGCAATGTGAGAAAATACAAGTCCGAATCAAAGAAGGTTCGAGGTTCTTTGAAAGAAAGGATCGAACTAGAACTTAGCGAGGCATTGTGTTAAGTGGCCAAGGTGAGTGCAATTGCATACATATCATGACGTATTGATGTTTTATACATCATTGGGATAGCTTGCGATGAGCCTACCCAAATTATATTGTCATTATATTTATGTCATGGAGCGTATGATTGACATATTTTAAATATGTCAAAAGTTGAATATAAAGGCATGGATCACTAGTTATATATGATGTTATATTATGAATGTTATTTTGGATATGAACTGCCCAATGTTAAATTATGTTGATATACATTTCCATGGATGAAATAAATATGGAATATATGCCCAAGTATGTCATTGAGGGACAGGGTATAGTTGGCATGCCATAGAGTCCAACAGCATGCTGCATACTCGGTTTAGCACTATAGTGTATATAAAGGACACTTAGTGTATATGGTAGGCACGAACTTATGTGTATTATGGTGGGCATGACCTTATGTGTATTAGCACTTCAGTGCATATTTGACTCGAGTACCCAGGGTCCTCATAGGATTATATTTGGGCTATGGTTTATGGTTAATAAATGAAAAACAGGTGAATAAGCTTATGAGCTTTTGGAATAAATGGCAAGTATATTGGTAAGAAATTTATATGTGATTTATATCATGTTAATATATGAATAAAATGATGGATTTACATGTCTAGTGATCATGATGCATTTATGCATATAAGGCATATTATGACAAATAAACAAGCATGAAAGTATTATGACATTAGCATGTAGTAAATCATTACTAATGCAATGTGAAAGTTGATGCTTTGGCATATATATAATGTTATATAAACGTAGCCATGAAGTCGAATAAAGTTTAAATTATTATTATTAATTTCCTTTATTGCCTCACTAAGTTCGTACTTAGTGTGTGTTTGATTGTGCACACATAGGTAAATCAAGATGAGAGTGAGAAGAACATTGCATCAATATTGGAAAGCTCAATAGGTAATCACAGTAATGACATCCTAATTGAGGTTTTATTATTATAGTGGCATGTACACTTGCTAAACCTATTTGAGTTGTGATTGGCCTTTAAAGTTCGTTATGGTTTCATGATAATTGGCGTTTCTGGAAAGATTCAAAGTTAAGAGTAACCTCAAGTGATGAGTTGCACGCTAAGATAATTGAGAGCATGTATGTTTTATAATAGTCAATTGTTCCTTATAAGCACACATAACATTCGAAGACATTTGTGAATTGAATTAGAAATATAAAAATGCAAGAATGTGCATTTTGGGACAGGGTGTACCAGTACTCAAGATTTGGGTTCAAAATTAACAAAACTTGAATTTTGTTTCAAATATCATTAATATTTAAGGATACTAAAGTTGTGACATTCATGATTCGTATTCATCGTATGGATACGAAAAGGGGTGTTACACAATTTAGCACCACTACGGAACTCGACGCAAGACCAAAATAACGAACGAAGATAGATTGAACCGCATCGAACAAATTCAAAGAGACATGCAAGCCGATTTGACTAAGAAGTCGGAAGACCAGCTAGCTAAGGCCCAGCAAGACATGGGGGAACAAATCAATAAATACCAACAGGACATGCTAGGCCAGACAACACAAATGCTACGACATAAACCCCCTGAGTAAGGAGAGGTTTTTGTTATAAATCCTGCAGAAAGTCTCGTTGATGTGAACGAATACCCTACGTATCCTTCGAGTTTTACCCCTTCTCATGCTAATATTCGACTTGACCCTCAGAGAATACTTTCTCGAGGGAAGTCACCACTCCATCAGGCTGGCACCTCTTCCCCTAGAATATACCCACTGCATTAGGAGCTAAGCATGGGGGAAATCAAACTGAAAAATTCGTCTCAAAAATAGATCGGTTGGTCAAATTTGAGAAACCAAAGATAGAGACTCCAAAGGAGATCAAGGACTGTTGCAAGCGACTCGAGAAAAAAATGAAAGCCATGGAGGCAGTGGACACCTTCATTGGATTTGATGCTATCGAGCTCAGTCTTGTCCCATACTTGGTGCTGCCTCCTAAGTTCAAGGCCCCGAAATTCGAGAAATATGATGGGAAGAGTTGTCCTTATGCTCATCTTACCATGTTTTGCCAAAGAATGACGGGATATGGTAGAGATGATAAGTTATTGATCCACTACTTCCAAGACAGCCTAGCTGGACCTGCCACCAGGTGGTATAATCAACTAAGCCGTCACCAAATAAAATCATGGAAAGACTTTGCCAAGGTTTTTCTAGAGCAATATCAGCATGTCGGTGTTATGGTGCCAGACCGTTGGACTCTGCAACACATGAAGCAGAAATCTAACGAAGGCTTTAGACAATACGCACAACGCTGACAGATATAGCTACCCAAGTTCAACCCCCACTCAGTGAGAAGGAGACGGTGGTTATATTTATCCAAACATTGGAAGGCCCAATTCTGGATTGCCTTATAGGAAATGCAGCTACCAATTTTGCCGATCTAGTCTTGTCTGGTGAGCTTATCGAGAATGCTATTAAGAACGAAAAAATTGACGTCGGCGGAAGTTCATCCCAAAAGAGGATATCATATGGGAAGAAGGACAATGAAGTAAATACTTCAAGTGTCTATAATGTTAATTATGCAAAGCCGATGACAATGATACAACCCAAAGCTGCAAGTGTCCAAGGTTCTTTAAACCAAGACTATGCTCAAAGGAAGAACACCGAAAAGCAAGAGTTCACCCCACTGCCAATTCCATACGTAGACCTATACAAAGATATGCTTAATGCTCATATAGTGGCACCTTTCCACCAGGCCCCGATGCAACCTTTATTTCCTAAATGGTATGACCCCAATGCAAGATGTGATTACCATGCCGGACAGGTTGGCCACACAATTGAAAACTGTTGGGGCTTTAAAAGGCTAGTGGAAAAGTACCTCAAGCTTGGTGTCCTAAGAATCAAAAACCTTACAGGGCCAGATACAATCAGACATCCCCTATCAGAGCATGAAGGGTAACTAAAATTCTCGATGCACGAGTTTGGGCATACCTCATTTTGACTATTTGGGTCAAGCTAGTTGTTGAACTATTTTGAATACAATAGTTCCTCTTGTAGTTTTCATCTCTTTCAAAGAAATGTTTTTTGTGTGCCTCACTTGCCAAAAGCCCAATGGTAGTAAGATCCTTTTGTATGATCCAAAAACTACAAGGTTTAATGGAAAATGCATTTTTTCACCTTAATTTGATCATACCCATGCGTAATGTAAGCTAAAATCTATATGACTTGCGTCCTGATTTAACCTAACCATAGGCATCATAATTTTCCAAATTTTAAATCTGCTGCAAAGCGTTTCTGTAAGGGGCATACACACAGAAAGATAACTCCACAGGAATATAATTAAAACCAAGGAAAATTAAGGGGCATCTTCGCAATACAAGATCAAGAACTCAATCCAACCAACAGAGAGTTGGGGGGATCCCTTTGAAGGGCAAAAAAAATCATTACACATTTATTTTGACCATTTAACAACAAATGCATGCATCAGACATTCATACGAGTTATCATGCATTTAGATTAAACATGCATATTTGGCATAAAATCAGGGGCATTCATGATGCATTTATTTTTGGCATAAACGCACAAACAGGTCCAGGGAAGAGACCAAAGAAGCTCAAGTACGGGGGCAACGACATGATGATCAGTTCATAGCCCAAAGAAGGCCGAATATGCAAAAAGGCTCAAACATCCAAATAACAATGGTAAAAGTTTGCATAATTACTAATTAATGTTTTTCTTTATTTTTAGGTCATGATTCTCGTCACAAAGTGGCAGAGCTGACTTTTCCCAATTTTTGCTTTCGACAGTGGTGGTAGACCAATTTAGTCTAGATTTAGCCTCCATGTTGGTGTGATGTAGCGGATCCATCATTTTGCATAACGCGTGTTGCTACCGATGGTGTAGCTAAGACCAAACTTCTTCCTCGAATATTATCTTTTCCTTATAGTTATAGCTCAAAAAAATAAAAAAATAAAAAAATAAAAAAATCATAAAAAATTCAAAAAAATCAAAAAATTAAAAGCTTTTTCCTCCGATATGGCCTCTCCGTTGATAGAATGGTTGGGTCCAAGCCATTGTTATTCAGTCTGGTTCCTCCGTTGATGGCGTAGCCAAATCTAAGTTGCTCTCATCCGATCTTGTTCATCCGTTGATGGCGTGACAAGAATCCAAGCTATTTGATCATGCCCCTCCTTTGATAGTGTGGCTAGGTTCAAGTTGTTGCTATTCGATCTTGCATCTCCGTTGATGGTGTAGTAAGGTTTGAGTTGCTGTTATTAAGATTCTACTTCTCCGTTGATGGTGTGGTAGAATCCAAGTTATCTGATCCTGCCCTTCCTTTGATGCTGTGGCTGGGTTCAAGTTATTGTTCGTTCTTACTCGCCGTTGAGGGCATATTAAGGTCTAATTTTTTGTTCATTCCTACTTCTCTATTGAAGATGCAGTAAGGTTTGAGTTACTGTTCTTCAAATTCTACTTCTCCGTTGATGGTAGCGTAGAATCCAAGTTGTCTGATCCATCGCTTGCGTTGATGGAGTGGTGGGTCCAATTTGTTTTCATCCGGTCTTGTTCCTCCGTTGAAGGCATAACAAGGTCCAAATTGCAAATATCCAATCCTGCCTCTTGCGTTGATGGAGAGGTTAGGTATAAATTGCAGTTATCCGGTCTCGCCTCTTGTGTTGATGTAGTGGTTGTGTCCAAGTTGTTTTCATCCAGTCTTATTCCTCCGTTGATGGCGTAACAAGGTTCAAATTACAGATATCCAATCTCACCTCTTGCGTTGATGGAGAGGTTGAGTCAAAATTACAGCTATCCGATCTGCCCCTTGCGTTGATGGAGTGGTTGGTCCAAGTTGCTTTCACCCGGTCTTGTTCCTCCGTTGATGGCGTAACAAGGTCCAAGTTACAGATATCCCATCTCACCTCTTGCGTTGACATAGAGGTTGAGTCTAAATTGCAAATATCTGATCCGCCCCTTGCGTTGATAGAGTGGTGGGTCTAAGTTGCTTTCATCCGATCTCGTTCCTCCATTGATGGCGTAACAAGATCCAAATTACATATATCTAATCCTACCTCTTGCATTGATGGAGAGGTTAGGTGCAAGTCAAAGCTATCCGGTACAGTCCTTACGTTGATAGAGCGGTTGGATCCAAGTTGCTCTCCTCTAATCTCACCCCCCGTTGATGATATGGGGGATCCAATATCAGACCATGCCCTGTCGTTAGAGTTGTAGTTGGATCAGACATCAGAACCATCATCTTTAGATCTTGTCTCTGGATCAAGACCATTTTGACAAATCTGACAGAAATGTTGGCACAACGTGCTAAACGCGGTAAAGTTTAAGATAATGGATAATTCAAATGTCCATCAAAAATCTATTTTCACGAATGGTCGAAGAAAAATAAATGCTTTGAAAAATCCAAAGTCATTATTGGTATAAACTGATTGTACCCAGGGGAATGGTACAGCTAGCCCGGAGCAAACGGCTGCCGGTAAAGGCAACTCAAAACCGTTGATCCCTGTGTATTTGGGAAAAATGCAAAATAAGCTCTGCATCAAAATTCACTAACTTTAAGTCCTGCCTCCTCGTTGGTGTTGTAGCGGGGCCGAACCTTCATCTTTTGATCATGTTTCTTCGTCAGTATTGTAGCGGGATCAAGTTTTGCTGACCTTGCCTCTTCGTCAGTGTTGCAGCTATGTCAAATTTTCTCCAAGCATTGCGTCATCGTCAGAGTCATAGCAAGCCAAGCTCATTTTGTCCCCTCCAACATATTTCTTCAGATTTTTTCTTCCCCCAACGGGTCCTTCATTTTAAAGACCAGCAAGAAGATTAAGAGAAGGCCAACAAGAAGCGGTGGTTGAAAAACAAAAAACCTTGACCGACCGGACAAAAATGGTTACTTTTTTGCCTTTGCCCTATTCCTATTACACAACAATACGCGAAGAGGGGCAGCTATAATAGCCTATTTCTGTCTGGGCATCTAAGCCCAAAATTAATACAGAACCCACCAGCCCATTTACCCAATACAAACAAATCTGATAACCCAAATTTACAAGACCCAAAAATACCCCTTACCCTAAATAACCTAAAAAAACCCTAACCCACTTTCCCTACCACCACCGCCCCTATGTCCATTCACATCCCCCACGTGTGGCCGCTATGTGTGCCACCATTGGCTACGTGTGGCGGCCACCACCCAAGATTTGCAAAAATTGGACAAGTTGTATAATATTTTTTCATGTAATGCGTGTACCAAAATGGGTATAAAAACCTAAAAAACAAATGTAAATGGGGCTTTTGGGATTCGAATAAAAATTTTCCTTTTTCCAGATCTACATATCGAACAAAAAACACAAAAAAGGGGAGGGGAAACTCGAAATAAAAGACAGATTCTAACAGGTAATATATATATATATATAGCATTTCGATTTTAGTAGATCTACTCACCTAGGGGAGTTATTAGCGAAATCTAACCCCAGATTTGAGATTGGCACGTTGAAGAGAATCAAAAAAGTCAAAATTTTCATCTTTTCGACTGCCAGAGACAGTGACGACCAACGCCGGTGACCGGTGGTCCATGGCAGGACTCGGGAGGCCGACGACTGGCCGAAATAGAGAAGAGGGAGAAAATTGAGAGCGTTTAATCTGTTTCTTTGGGATATTGGTTCAAATGAATTTTTTGGGCTTAAAAATCATATTTATAACTTGTTCAAAACAACGTCATTTTGGGCGTCGGATATAAGGCCCAAAACAGCATCATTTTACCCCTATCGACCCGCGTGTATGACCCGACCTGGGGAGGATCCGCGCATTTTTAAAATGTGGAGTTGGATTGAGCTCAAATTCCATCAACCGAATTGATTGCCAAGTGGAGGAGAAGTCGATTTTTGGGTGATAATTGTGGAAAGTAAAAATTGGAAAAATTGCACAAGGATTTATAGTGGTTCAAGCTTCTAACAAGCTCTACATCCACTACCTTAGCTCCCCACTATGGATTTCCTAAATCCACTAAGATTTCTTCCCCTTTTAACAAGGCTTATGAGGCAACCTTTGCAACCTAGAATCAATTACCAAGTCTAGCATCCAAAGCTTACAACCCAAGCTTTGGGAATCCTCTCAAATAAAAGAAATAAAGCAAACAAGAAATCCTCTCTACAAGGTAGATATTTGCACTCTTTAAGCACTCACCCAAATCCTATAACACTTGAGCATGCATTGACAATTAAGCTCACAAGTGTTGTCTATGCAAAGAATGAGAAATTTAAGCTCTAAGACAAATTTGACATCATAATGTTGTTGACAATGGAAGCATTAGTTGTTGCTGAAGCTTGAAGGGTCATTAAATACTCCCAATTGAGTTTCTAGCCGTTGAAGACCGTTGAGATTGAATTGGAGCCATTGGAGGCTTTATTTCCCGCAATAAATATAGTTCTGCAGCTATCCATATCGATACACGTGTACCCACGATCGGTACAGCTACTAGCCATTATGCACAATCTGGCTGCCTGTATAGAAATGTCTTGGTCCGTATTGGTACTCCGTATTGGTATGCCTTGGTTCGCTTCGGTACGCCCTGCAATTCAAATAGCTGTTGGGAAATAGCCTTTCGGGTAGTTGAAATCTAGATCGGTACGCGTACAAGTGTATCGGTACGTTTCTACCCGTACCGGTATGGCAAGCCTGTACTGGTATGGTTTATTAGTTCTGGAAAATCACTGTAGCTTGAAACCCTTAGCCGTATCGAAAAAAGATATACCGTATCGGTACGCCTGTGTTGAAAACAACATTTTGGCTACCTAAAAACGTTTAAAACATTTCCTAAAACTTCTCAAGAACTTCTCAAACTTATTTTCAAGTTGTTTGGACTTTAAACCATTTTTGAAACCTTTTCAAATTAGTCCAAAACTATTTTTCAATTAATATATCAAAATATAAATCCTAACAAACTCCCCTTTTTTGATATAATAAAACCAACTTGAAAATTTGTTTTTGAGATTCTCCCCCTTAGTAAAAATAAAATTTGCATGAGAGATTAATTGTTGAAAATCTTATAAGCTCCCCCTTATTCATTTGAAAAATCAATTTTTCAAAACATTCTACCCCTTTTTGTTATATCAAAAATGGTTCAAACTTTAAAGACCAATAACAATGGAGAATTAAAAAATTTATAAAAATGAATTTTATTTTAAAATTGGCTCCCCCTTACTCAAGCATCATTCAAATGTTAGTCCAACATCTATGATAAACTAGTCGAATTAAAATGAATAAATCAAATTAAAATAAACAAAATTCAACTAATTTTACCACAGTTAAATTAAAGGGAGTATGTGAAGCCTTCCTTCTTCAAGTGTTCATCCTTTGTGTGTATAGAGCTCCCCTCAATTTCATCACTTGTTGATCAAAGCTCCATCACACCTAAACAAGACAATCACAAAGATTTTGGTATCCAAATTGCTTTGGATCCATAGACACTAGTAGCACATAGTTTAGTCCCCTTAGGAATCCATTTTTCAATTTCATCCTTTTTATGTGAAGTACTTAGTCTTTTTGGGACCCAAATACTTCTAAAACATTTTCCATTTACAAATCTAGGGGCACTAGATTGTCTCACATAAAAAATTGATTTTCCCAAATTATTTTTCTTTTGAAGTTCATTGGAATTCAAATCTTTTTTCTTTCTTAAGATCATCTACTTCCTTTTGATGATCTTTTTCTAAATTTTGAAGTAAATTTTGTAAATTTAAAACTTTAAGTTCGAAGTCTTTGATATTTGCTTCAAATTCCAAATTGGTTTTTAAAAGCAAATCATTTTCGATTTTCAATTTTGAAATCATCTTTTTATTTTTCGAAAATGAAGCCTTGAACTCAAAAACCAATTGGTCATAGGCTTCTTATAACTCATCAAAAGTATATGCATTTGAATTTGAACAAGATGAGTTAGAAGTTACCTCCCCCTCTTGGTGGGCCATCAAGCATAGGTAGGCTACATCATCTTGATCGGTGGAGTCTTCATCACTCCATGTTGCCACATATGTTTTCTTTAAAGATGGTACCTTTTTGTTAAAGCGAGGGCAATCGTATTTGGTGTGCCTCATCTTCTTGCATTTTGAGCACTTGGGGGATCCACCATTTTCTTCTTATACGATTCATGTTTGGATTCTTCTATATTGCTCTTCATGAATCGAGAAAATTATTTGAAGAGATAGGCCATCTCTTCATCCTCACTTTCCTCCTCGCTTGATTCTTCTTGGTGGCTTGTTGAGGATTGAAAAGCAACGATGTTGACATCAACTTCATACTCTTTGATTATCTTCTCCTTCTCCTTCATCAAGGGAGAGACATCATCTCATGGGTGAGAAGTGATCCTACGAGCTCTTCAAGCTTGAGCTTCTTCAAGTCTTTGACTTCAATAATAGTCGTTTACTTGCTCTCCCATGATTCGGGAAGTGAATAATCAACTTCTGAATGAGTTTGTCTTTCGAAATCTCCTCTCTAAGTCCTTTTAGCTTGTTCTTGATGTCTTCATATGGGTCCATCTTGAAGTTTTCGTATTCGAGGTTGAGTAGACCAATCTTTTTCTCTTTCACCTCATTTGTTCCTTCATGGATTGCTTCAAGTTTGTCCCGTAACTCCTTGGCACTCTCACAAGAAGATACTTTGTCATACTCATCCAGGCCCAATGCACAAAATAGAATGTGCATGGCCTTGCAATTTAGCTTCATCTTCTTGCAATCTTTCGCGCTCCATTCTGCCTTACTTCGTGGTAGCACGTACTGTCCATCTTCAACTATGTCCCAAAGACGTTAGTCTTTGCCTCTCATGAAGAACATCATCATATGCTTCCAAAAATCATAGTTTTCACCGTTGAAGAAGGGTGGCTTGTCAATGGATAGTGCCATGGAAGCTGATTGACTTGTTTGTTGGTCGAGCTTGTAACCCCCTTGACCCGGCCTAGACGCCCAACTGAACCAAGAAGGCTACATTAGGTTTGCCGTAGCAAACCGAAGAGATACAACTAAACCCGGTCATTTTTTTCCTTTTTATCTTATCTAAATGCCAATTATTAACCCTATGTGTTCATACAGACACCAGGTGCAACCTTAACTCAATCGGGCATCAATTTGACATCTAATTGATCACATTTGCAAATTAGGGACCAAATTGCAAATGCAAAATTTTCAGGATTAAAACTCATTTTTATGTTACCAATCTTTAATTAGTCAGATTCCAAACCTTCATCTCAAATTTCAGCTTAAACCGATCATTCTACCATATATAAATACATCGGCAAGAATTAGGGACTAAAATGCAAATAAGATAAAACTGCCCAGAATGACATTAACAGGAAAATGGCCAACCGTATCGAAACGGGTAAGCCCGTACCGATACGGTCTGAAGCACACTGTTTCGATACACCACCAAGCCATTTCGATACACCTAACTGAAATACCAGACTTTTGAAATATTTATAATCGTACCGATACGGTTCCTTAGGTGTTTCGATACATGGGTTTGAGTTACAAAAGTGATTTCCATAGGCTAAAACACGTATCGAAACGCCCATACCTGTACTGGTATGCCAGGCCAAATTTTCCAAGGCATATCGAAACGCCCCAGACCTGTACGAATCCCACAAGCCTAGAATGACCTAGCCGTATCGATACGGTCCCCCGCGTATCGTTACGCTTGGGCCTATAATGTCATATTTGGCTGATTTTTCATCTCAAAAGCATACTCAAACCACTCCAACATGCTTTAAACGCATTACTTGTAATACCCTAAAATTTACTAAGTTGATTAAGGTTCATTTAGTACTAAGATAATAGCTTAAAAGCTAACTTAGTGACTAAAATGACAAAAATGCAAAAGTTGGGATTTCTTTAATTATGGGTTTTGGGAAGGAGATTTCTAAGGTTTAAAGGTATCATGTGATAGATAGTGAATTGAATAAGGTATTCTTAAAGTTTGGTTGAATTTCAAGGAAATTTTGGAATGGGAATTGAAGTTTAAAATGTTAGTGACCAAAATGTAAATTCTAAAACTTTTATGGCTAAAGTATAAAATTTGGAAAAGTTTGGGGACTAAAGTTGTAATTTCCTAAAAGTTAAGGGTTTTTATTCCATAAATAAATATATCACATAAGGGTGTAGATCGAATGCGAAGATTTGGGTTCGATCTAATATTTTGATTATTGGGAAAATCGCAGTTAAAGATTAAGTTGAATTCGGATACCCGGATCGAACTGGAAAATTTTGAAATTTTTCCATATGATAGAGAAAGTTTATAAAAGTCGTTTCCAAATGTTGGAAATATTTTTAGTTCGATTCAAGATGAATCTTAAAGTTTATTTCTGAGTAAAGGATTATTTATCAGTATATTGGATCGAACGGAAATTTTGGAGACTGATCCAAAAGCTATGGAAAAGTCATAAAATGTTATTTTATCAATATTTTATTATGGTTGGTTGAATTCTAACTAGATTTAGTTAAATTTTAATGGAATGGCAGTTTAGAAACAAACTAGTAAATAAAGACTAGTTGGGGGCAAATTGGTCATTTGGTCCCAATGGCAATTTTGAAATATTTAAAAAGTTATAAGGGCAATTTTGGAAAGAGGAAATGGAAGATTAAATCTTGGCCCTTGATTGATGATAAAATCAATCTCAACCATTGGATAAAAGGGCAAAATTGTAATTTCACTATTAAATGAATTTAATATTCATTTAATAGATATATGTTTAAAATAATGGTGAAATGATGAACAAAGTGTTCATCTTTTATAGCCTTGAAATGTATAGAAAGAAGGGCAAGAAGAAGAAAATTTTCCAAGCTCGATTTAAGCCCCGAAACTCAGTTTTCGGGTAATCTCTTCAACTACAAAGTTGTTCTACTCTTCAAGCTCTATCTTTTGATATCAATAATTCATGGAATACATGCTTGGTTGATGAGAATTTTCAAGAGAAAAAAATTAGGGTTATGGATCAAATTGGGGCTTTTGAGATTTTATGATTCCATGATTGAATTCAAGTTAGAATTAAGCTAGTATGATGTTAAAATCACGATATTGAGTTGGGGTTTAAGTTTTACATGTTTTGATTTTTATGAAGATGATTAGGGTTTATGGATTCAAGTTTAATTTAGGGTTTGTGATGTTGAATAATGATCTAGTAAGCTTGAATTATTGTTTGGAAGCAAAACCATAAGTTACATTATGTAGGGACCATTCTAGCAAATGGAAAAGTTGAAGGACCAAATCTGAATTTTTAGAATTTGGAGTGTATTTATGTTCTTAATGATGTTAGAGACAAGAAAAATAAAGTTAGAATGCTAAATTGATGTTGAATTGAATTAGTGACCATTTTGATAATTTGTCAAAGTTAAGTGACCAAATCGAAATTGAAGTTTTGTATGGGGAATAAATCTGATTTTTCGTTATAATGATGCAATTAAGGTAGTAATGTTGAATTGAGGACTAATTTGCAAAGTTAAGAAGCTTGAATCCTTATCTTTGCATTTTAGTGACTATTTCAGTAAAGAAGGAAAATTAAGGAGAATTATTGTAAATAATTATTTGATGAAGAAGGTCATAAGATGGGGGTATTCGGTACAATAACAACTGGGTACCATAACAACCCACGGGGACATCCTCCCCAATCATCGGTTAGACGCTTAATCCACTAACGGGGGTATTCGGTACTGTTTAACCCCTCTACCGTTAGGGTACTTGGATGGAGTATTCGGTACGCCGTATAAACCCCTCAATATTCAAGGCAACTTATTTACAGGGTACTCAATCCTATGGCCAGCCAACTATATCCGATAACAATTTTAAAACCACATCACTTGCCAATATAATTAACCAAATAACATTTACCTCACTGTTTTAAACAAGCATTAACCAAAACAATTTTCCAAAGCAACAACCATGCTTTAAACCACAAGTATAAACCATACTTACAAGGGTTTATAGTGGGAAGTAAAAATTGGAAAAATTGCACAAGGATTTATAGTGGTTCAAGCTTCTAAAAAGCTCTACATCCACTACCTTAGCTCCCCACTAAGGATTTCCCAAATCCACTAATTTTTTCATCCCCTTTTAACAAGGCTTAGGAGGCAACCTTTACAACCTAGACTCAATTACCAAGACTAGCATCTAAAGCTTACAACCAGAGCTTTGGGAATCCTCTCAAACAAAAGAAATAAAGCAAACAAGAAATCCTCTCTACAAGGTAGATGTTTACACTCTTTAAGCACTCATCCAAATCCTAAAACACTTGAGCATACATTGACAATTAAGCTCACAAGTGTTGTCTATACAAAGAATGAGAAATTTAAGCTTTAAGAAAAATTTGACATCATAATGTTGTTGACAATGGAAGCATTAGTTGTTGCTGAAGCTTGAAGGGTCCTTAAATACTCCCAATTGAGTTTGTAGCCGTTGAAGACCGTTAGGATTGAATTGGAGCCGTTGGAGGCTTTATTTCTCGCAATAAATGCAGTTCTGCAGCTATCCATATTGGTACGCGTGTTCTCGTATTAGTACAGCTACTAGCTGTTATGCACAATCTAGTTCGCATATCGAAACGCCTTGGTCTGTGTCGGTACTCCGTATCAGTAGGCCTTGGACCGTTTTGGTACGCCCTGCAATTTAAATAGCCGTTGGGGGTAGTTGAAATCTGGATCGGTACGCGTATAGGTGTATCGGTACGATCCTACCCGTATCGGTACGGCAAGCCTGTACTGATACAGTTTTTTGGTTCTAGAAAATCATTGTAGCTTGAAACCCTTAGCCGTATCAAAAAGGGATATACCGTATCGGTACGCCTGTGTTGAAAATAACATTTTGGCCACTTAAAAACGTTTAAAACATTTCCAAAAACTTCTCTAACTTATTTTCAAGTTGTTTGGACTTAAAACCATTTTTGAAACCTTTTCAAATTAGTCCAAAACTATTTTTCAATTATTATATCAAAATATAAATCCTAACATAAAAGGGGGAAATTATGTTTTGGTCCTTCTGCATGGGACAATTGTTATGTTAGTCCCTTAACATTTTTAAAGTATTGCAATTTGGTCCTTAAATTAAATTTAATCACGTTTTAAATAGAAAAATCACACGATCGGTCCCTCCGCCTCATTTTTCTATCTCCGCATGACTTCCTCTTTTATTTCCGTTCAATTTAGTTCTTTTTTTTTCATTCTTCAAGTTTCTTTTTCTTTTTAATCGAGTCATTATTATTATTATTATGTGTTATTATTATTATGTATATTATATTTTCTAATGTTTGAAATGTTTACCCATTTATATATTATAGTTTATATGTGTATATAAATATATTATATTATTATTGTTGTTGTTATTATTATTATTATCATATATGTATAATATATGTTTAGCATAATATATCTATTTATAATATATATTAATATGAAATGTATATGTATATATTTATACATCAACAAGGGGAACCGATCGCTCAACCCAAGTGATAACATCATAGTCCGAGTAGCCGACCGTTATACCTCAATGACCTATAACCACGATCGGTTTTAAACAAATTATAGTGCACTTTATCCTGTGGCATGCTAACTATATCCGAATGTTTTCTCATCATGTCACATAGCCAATATATCATTTACAAAACCATTTACTCACTGTTTAACAATGCATTATACAAAAACACCACATATGCAAGCCTTGCCAAAGTAATACCACATTCCCGACCGGAATGAAAACCAATGCTCACTAGCATTTCATATAATTTTCAACCACTACATATGTACTCAAAATCATGCATTTACAGTAAGTAAAACAAACTATGTTTACGACCAAAACATGAATTACACATGCTCATATCCGAACCGATATTATAGAGCAAAAGAGGGAAACTTACTTCCGAGCTTAGGTAAGTGTTTTAAGCTTAACCTGAACTCCCAAAAAAACTTTCAAACCTTTGAAAGACTTTTAAAACCGTTTCCACTCACCGATTACACCTCGCCTTGCTCGCCAATGCAAATCGAGCTCCCGGCAAGCAACAATCCACCTCAAGCTACTTCGCCTTGATTATCCCCTGTTTTGACAACACAAAACCAGAGGAAACATGCATCAAAATGCATCCAAACCACTACTTCAAAGCAAATACCCGCAACTCACAAGTTGCCCACTCAAAATCCATCTGAAACTTATCGAAATCAACCTCAAACACCATCCAATCATAACCCAGCCACAATATAACGATTCGATACATAAAATCTCAACAATTAACATCTAATAACACTTTAACAATATCCTTTTTTTCTTCCAGCAATGATTAAACTCCATTAACATCACAAAACTCTTAACTAACAACCTTTAACATTAGAGATTCAACTAGTTTCAGGGATTACAATGTTAAAACCAAGCTATTAACATTATTAACCATCAAAAACATGATCTAATCTGATCAAGAACCCAGCAAAAAAGATCCAAAACGAAGATCTATTAATTTCATCAATAAAAACACAATTAAACCAATTTTCCTTAATTAAACTATCAAAACGCATTAGAAAACAATTGTAAAGGATCAATAACTTGGGAATTTTAGTAAAGAACCTTTCATTAGAGGAGAAGAACGAACATTACCTCTAATGGATGCTTTCTCCCTTAATTAGTTGAATTTACATGAGAAAACAAAGTTAAAACAATAAGGTTTTGTTTGGAAACAATTGAGAATCCATTTGAAGTCAAAAGATTTAAGAAAATAAAGATTTACCTGAAGATTTAGAAGAAGAGAATGGTGTTTGGCTGGAGAGATTTTGAAAGAAAAATTTTTGAGAAAAAGTTAGTTACGTGACTTTTGTTTTAAAGAATTAATTATCAAATTAATTCTCCCCAACCTATTTATATTTTCAAAAACACTTTTAAAAATAGGCAATTAATGGATAAAGTCTGAGATTACACTTTTGGGCAATTAGCTCCTTAAAGATTCAAAGTTTTGACCCTTTTACAAAACAGTTACTAAAAACAGTTTTCAAAGTTTACATTTTGATCACTAACCCAAAATGTCCGATTTCCAAAACTCATTTTCCAAAATTGATTCCACCAAAATCATTAACATATCAAATAATGATTTTAGAACATTTTCCCACATTTTTATCACCTTCAAAAATATTTAATCCGATTTAATCCTGAAACAGACTCGAATCTCTAATACCGGTCCACTAGACCCTCAAAACAAACCTCAAAACATCTGGACCCAAAACCAGGGCATTATAACTCTCCCCCGCTTAAGAATTTCATCCTCAAAATTTACCTGGAGGAAATAAATGCAAAAATTGCTACAACATGTCCGCCTTGCTTTCCCAAGTGGCTTCCTCGACACCACGATGTCGCCACAAAACCTTAATAGGCTCAATCGTCTTCCCACGAAGAACTTTTCTGCTAGAATCAAGGATTTCCACCGGCTCCTCATCATAGGATAAATCCAGCGTCAACTCAATATGCTCCACCAGCATAACATGCGAGGGATCTGACTGATACCTCCACAACATAGATACATGAAACACATCATGTATTTTCTCTAACACGAGAGGCAACCTCAACCGATAAGCCACATGACCAATACGCTCCACAACCTTATATGGTCCAATAAACCTCGGACTAAGCTTACCCTTACGTATGAACCGGATCACATTTTTCCACGGTGACATCTTCAAGAACACACGATCACCAACCGCATATTCAATCTCCCTATGCTTAAAATCTACATACGATTTATGCCGATCCACAGCCGCTTTCAAGCGATCACACATAAGCTTTACCTTCTCATTCGTGTCTTTCAACACATCCGGTAAGGAAACATGCTTTTCCCCTACCTCAACCCAACACAAAGGCGTACGACACCTCTGGCCATACAATGTCTCGTACGGTGCCATCTGTATACTCGCTTGATAACTATTGTTATAAGCAAACTCAACCAAAGGTAAATGCTTCTCCTAGGTTCCTTGGAACTCAATAATGCAACACCTCAACATATCCTCCAAAACTTGGATAACTCGCTTAGACTGACCATCCGACTGAGGATGATACGCGGTGCTAATACTCAATCTCGTACCCAAAAGCCCGATGCAGACACTCCCAAAACCTTTGTGTAAACCTCGAATCTCTATCTGAAATAATGAACTTAGGTACCCCGTGAAAACGCACAATCTCAGCAATATATAAGCCCGCCAACTTATCTAAGGTATACGTCGTATGCACTGGCAGAAAATACGTACACTTCGTAAACCTATCAACAACCACCCAAATGGAATCCTTTTTAGCCGGTGTAAACGGCAACCCTGACAAAAAATCCATGGTGATTCTCTCCCATTTCCATTCCAAAATTCTCAACGGTTACAACAACCCGGATGGAAACTGATGTTCAGTCTTAACCCGCTGACACATCATGCACTTAGAAACAAATTCTGCCACATCCTTTTTTAAACCAACCCAATAGTACACTTCCTTTAAATCATGATACATTTTGGTACTACCGGGATGCATAGTAAAATAACTAAAATGTGCCTCCATCAAAATAGTATGCCTCAACTCCGAATCATCCGGCACCACTATTCGACCCTTAAAACACAAAACCCCATCATCATCAAAATGAAAATCTGTCGAATTACCATCCGATATGTCCTCAACATGACAAACCAGAGAATCATCAAACGGTTGCTTAGCTTTAATCATTTGTGACATCGTCGGCTTAACTTGCAACGCAGCCAACAACCCACCTTTCTATGTCACACTCAACCTCGCAAACATGTCCCTAAGCTCAACTGCAACCTTATAGCTCAACGAATCCTCAACCACATTAGCCTTTCCAGGATGATACTCGATCGTCAAGTCATAATCCTTAAGCAAGTCCAACCATCTACGTTGCCTAAGATTTAAATCCTTTTGAGATATCAAATATTCAAACTCTTGAGATTCGTAAAAACAACACACTTTTCTCCATAAAGATAGTGTCTCCAAATCTTCAAGGCAAACACCACAGTTGCAAGTTCCAAATCATGAGTCATGTAGTTTCGTTCATGAACTTTCAGTTGTCTCGATGCATAGGCCACAACCTTACAAATCATCAACCTTGGTAAAAGATACTTATTCTTTACCGTCAACTTATTCAACTATCGGTAATCAATGCACATACGCATCGTACCATCCTTCTTTTTCACAAAGAGAACTAGATCACCCCAAGGCGAAACATCGGTCGAATGAACCCATGATCCAACAACTCTTGAAGATGTGTCTTCAACTCTTTCAATTCCTTTGGTGTCATCCGATAAGGAGCAATGGACACCGGATTCGTACCCGCATACGTCTCAAGACCAAATTCCACCTCTCTATCCGGAGGTAAACCTGGCAACTCTTTAGGAAAATTTTTTTGGATAATCACAAACAGCCTGAATGTCCTACACTCGAACACCCTTGACCTCCAAATTCATCACGATAGCCAAATAAGCTTGGCAAGCTCCTTGCATCATCTTTTCTGCACAAGTAGCCGAAACAACATTGGACAAGAATTTCACATTCTCGCCAACCACCATAACTTCATAATCATCGGCTAACCTCAAAAAGATCCTTTTGGATTCACAATCCATAGCCGCCTTGTGCTCACTTAACCAATCCATGCCCAAAATAACATCAAAACCATAGAACAACAACTCCATTAGATTTGCGACAAACTCGTGACCTTGCACTACCAAAGGACAACGCATATACAACCTGTTAGTCGTAACCATCTCCCCAAAAGAACTAGTTACTAACATTCCAACATCCAAGATCTCAACAGAAACATTCAACAAAGATGCATGCTTACCCAAGATATAAGAATGCGTAGACCCCGAATCAATCAAAGAAAACAATGACAAAGATTGCAAAGTGAAAGTACCTGTGATCACATTAGTGTCATTACGACCCTCATGATGAGCATAGATTTGCTCTAGCCCACCATTCTCCGGTTGTACAACAACAGCATGAGCCACAACCCTCTGACCATCCTCATGCCTCTAGAAATTACCCTTGCCTCGGCCCCTAACAGGTGTAGCAGCTCGAACCGATGCATCCCTCACAGCACGAGGACAATCATTCTTTATGTGATCAGGAGATCCACATGTCCAGCAAATCATGGTATGTTCCTAACATGCACCCGTGTGGAGTCTACCACAACGCTCACACTCAGCTACAACACGAACTCCCGAATTACCCTGGCCAACACCGCTACCATGCTTATGATCTGGCTTATGCCTCTTCTCCTGAAACCTCCTATTATGCCTTCCAGAATAGCCAAAATTAGCCGCTCACTTATTCGAGCCTATGCCCGAAATGTGTCTCGTTATTCTTAGGGACTCTCGATATCCTTGGCATGGTTGGCCAACACATCAAAATTTGTGTAATTCGCAGCCAACAAATACGGCTTGATGTCCTTCACGAGACCATAGTAAAACCTATCGTACCTCTGTCGACCATCTGGAACCAACTTTGGGGCATACTGACTTAGGTGAACAAACTTCACCTCTGCTTGGCAACTGTTATGCCACCTTGCGATAGCGACAAAAACTCACGCTTCCTCGCATCCAGATACTGAGGACCAAGATACTTCCTCTTGAAAGCTCTCCAAAAGAACTCCCAAGTAACATCCGCCTCTGGGACACCCGCAACCATGGTCACCCACTAATGATAAGCATCACCTTGCAATAAGGACACAGTGCAACCCAACTTGCGCTCATCGTTGCAACCCATTTGATTTAAGATACAAATTATCTTTTCCAGCCATCCCTCGACTGCTTTAGGGCTCAGACCCTTGAATTCCTTGCCTCCTAAACTACAAAGACGCTCCAAGGGTAAACCTTGATTAACCACCACAGCAGATATCGGTGCTTGTACTTGCACTCTAGCCATCGCTGCCTAAAAAGCTCCTGTCATCGCTTGGATTAACGAAGTCAAATCCCCAAAAACTGGCCCTTGCAGAGCCAGAGGTACACCACCTACCCTAGTGTCAACATGAAGAACTAATGGAGGAGGAAGAGGTAAGATGATACAAGGATTCCCTTCATCATCATTATTCTACCCAAACCCGGCACTACTAGTCATCGAATGAGTCTCACGTTTAGCCATGCTAACAAAAGCCTCAAAACACATTAAAGTCAGGCTAGCATTAGGCAAAGGATCCAAGACAACCTTATAAAACATTTTAAAACCTCGGTAATAGGCAATGTGTTCCCAATTCATACTTTAACATGACTATACACAATCATCGTACATATACATAATCACCGTACATATAAAACAATAGCAATAATCAAACAACAACATCCCAACCTTTCAAAACCTGGCTCTAATACCAACAAATGTAACCCCCTCGACCTGACCTAGACTCTCGACCAAACCAACCGAGCTATATTAGGTTTACCAAAGAAAACTGGAGAAAGATTACGAAAATCGGACCATTTTTTTCCTTTTATCTTGTCTATATGCATATTATTAATCCTAAGTGATCATGCTTCCAGCGGATGAAGTTACAAAGGAATCGGACCTCAAAAAAACAACCAATTAAATAGAATACATTTTAAGGACTAAAATGTAAAATTGGTAAGTTAAAGGACCATTACCGAAATTAGGGTTACCAATCCTCAATTAGTCAAATTACATGCTTGCTCAATCCGACCATCCAAACTCAAGTAATTGTATTTACAACAAATAGTGACCAAAATAAATAAATTAGAAACCTTCCAAACATCCAAATAACTGAATTAACTGCAGCCCGTATTGATACACCTACAGTTGTTTCGATACGCCTTGGCTAATTTATAAACTTCATATTCTAGTAGCTCAAAATTGTACCAATAGGACCACGTGTACCGGTACACCTTGCCAATTTGTTATTACTCATACCGAAACACTGCCCCGCATACCAAAACTCTAAGCCTAAAATGGCTTACCCGTATCGAAACATGACCCCGCGTATCAAAACACTAAGCCTAAAATGGCCTAGGCTGTACTAGTATGAAGGGACGCGTTCGATACGCATGGACCTGAAACGTCCACTTTTGCTGGTTTTTCAATCAAATCTAGATGCATTTAAGTCCTAGAAATTCACATTCATGCATACAATCAACCATCAAGTCATATTCCATTATTTGCACTAAGATTTAGCAACCACAACAAAACATATGCTTCCAAAAGATCAATCTATAGGCATGCTCCTAAACCACTTTACCAAACATACGAAAACACTCAATTGGCATTTTCCATCATATAAAACATACCAACATATCTTTAGCATCAAAATCAACATTCTAGAATCATCAAAGCATGGCATTCAACCAAAGCTAACTAGATGCATACCTAAGAAATCACCTAGCATCAACCATAAGCAAGGATTAACAACATTCTTATCAACAACATTCAACTCCAAAACATAGCATTAACCATGCTAAAAAACCAGGAAAGAAGAGAATTTACAAATCCCTAAAAACTTGGCAAACACATTGCCTTTTTAACCGAAAACTTAAACCGAGTTCATAGTCAAAAGTAGTCTTTGCTCTTGATCACTTTAAACCTTGCCTTTGCTGCCCCCAAACCTCAATGCTCTGCATCATTATGGAAAAAGAGAGCATAAGCACACATGCTTAGTGAGGATGCTCATAAAACAATGATGCATTTAAAACCATTCGAAAACTAAACACTTATTTTCAAACCATGCTTACGACCAAAGCATTTTCATTGATTCCAAATCAAAACATGCATATCGACCATATGTAAAAAACATTTACAAATCACATGCTTAAATCCCAAAGTACTAAGTCATCTCATGCTTAAATCCAAAAACATTAAATTATATCACCATGCTTAAATCCCAAAGCATTATAAAGTAGGTTCAACACAAGAACTTTTATATATGGGCAATTATAGTGACCCTGAATAGTCGACCACTATCCTTGATTAGCCGACCGTTAACCTTGGGTATATCGGATACGTTAATCTCCCATGATCGGATACATCATCTCCCATATGATGGCCGACAACATGATATCAAACCCATACCATGCCGACCGCAAGATTAACATCAACAAGGGGAACCGACCGCTTAACCCAAGTGATAACATCATAGTCCGAGTAGCTGACCGTTATACCTCAAGGACCTCTAACCACGATCGATTTTAAACATATTATAGTGCACTCTATCCTATGGCATGCCAACTATATCATAATGTTTTCTCATCATGTTACATAGCCAATATATCATTTACAAAACCATTTACTCTCTGTTTTACAATGCATTATACAAAAACACCACATATGCAAGCCACATTGCCAAAGTAATACCACATTCCCGAACAGAATGAAAAGAAATGCTCACTAGCATTTCATATACTTTTAAACCACTGCATATGTACTCAAAATCATGTATTTACAGTAAGTACAACAAACTATTTTATGACCAAAACATGAATTACACATGTCATATCCGAACTGATATTAAAGAGCAAAAGAGGGAAACTTACTTCCGAGCTTAGGTAAGTGTTTCAAGCTTAACCTAAACTCTCAAAAACACTTTCAAACCTTTGAAAGACTTCTAAACTATTTCCACTCACCGATTACACCTCGCCTTGCTCGCCAATGCAAATCGAGCTCCCGGCAAGCAACAATCCACCTCAAGCTACTTCGACTTGATTATCCCCTCTTTTGACCACACAAAACCAGAGGAGACATGCATCAAAATGCATCCAAACCACTGCCTCAAAGAAATTACCTGCAACTCACAAGTTGCCCAATCAAAAACCATCTGAAACTTATCGAAATCAACCTCAAACACCCTCCAATCTTAACCTAGCCACAATATAATGATTCGATACTTCAAACTTCAACAATTAACATCTAATAACACTTTAACAACATCCTTTTTCTTCCAGCAATGATTAAACTCCATTAACATCACAAAACTCTTAACTAACAACCTTTAACATTAGAGATTCAACTAGTTTCGTGATTACAATGTTAAAATCAAGCTATTAACATTATTAACCATCAAAAACATGATCTAATCTTATCAAGAACCCAACAAAACAGATCCAAAACAAAGATCTATTAATTTCATCAATCCAAACACAATTAAACCAATTTTCCTTAATTAAACTATCAAAACACATTAGTAAACAATTATAAAGGATTAATAACTTGGAAATTTCAGTAAATAACCTTTCATTAGAGGAAAGGAATGAACATTACCTCTAATGGATGCTTTCTCCCTTAATTGGTTGAATTTACATGAGAAAACAAAGTTAAAACAATAAGGTTTTGTTTGGAAACAATTGAGAATCCATTTGAAATCAAAAGATTTAAGAAAATAAAGATTTACCTAAAGATTTAGAAGAAGAGAATGGTGTTTGGCTGTAGATATTTTGAGAGAAAGTTTATTACGTAACTTTTGTTTTAAAGAAATAATTATCAAATTAATTCTCCCCATCCTATTTATATTTTCCAAAACACTTTTAAAAATAGCCAATTAAGGGATAAAGTCTGAGATTAGACTTTTGGGCAATTAGCTCCTTAAAGATTCAAAGTTTTGACCCATTTACAAAACAGTCACTAAAAATAGTTTTCAAAGTTTACATTTTGGTCACTAGCCCAAAATGTCCGATTTCCAAAATTGATTTCACCAATATCATTAACATATTAAATAATGATTTTAGAACATTTTTCCACATTTTTATCACCTTCAAAAATATTTAATCCGATTTAATCCCGAAACCGACTCGAATCTCTAATATCGTTCCACTGGAACCGCAAAACATCTAGACCCAAAACCAGGGCGTTACAATTATGGCCTTCAAAAATGGCCTCCAGCGACGCGTGGTTACCACGCGTGGCTTTTCCAGCCGGAAAACACTTTAAGATGACGACATATAGCACAAACAACACATGTAACTTGGTTTCAGAGGCTTACCGAGGTGAAAAAAAGAACACGATCAGAAATGAAATCTAAAACCCAACTCCTCTTTGTCGAAGCTTCCCGATGTTCTCCACGGCAACCGACATGCTACCACGGCGAGTGGAGGATCTGGTTTAAATCGCGAATGCTCAAGGAATCCAACGGTGGTGGCCGTTTTGTAGTAACATATTTAATCCTCAATATTTACACATTCAATCAATTTAGACATCAATAATGAGTGTTAAATTAGGAATAAATTGGTTAAATGTGTCAATATGAAGGTTTAAATATTCTATTATTCAAATTTATGTAACTGTCATGTCACCCAACGACAATTAAAGGCCCAGTGACCATTTTGTAATAAAAACTAAAGTTTAATGCCCATTATGTAACTTTTGAAAGTTTGATGACCATTTTATATTTTTGGATATAGTTTAGACCATTTGTGTACTTTACCCTAAATAGTATTAATAATATGTTAAAGAAATATATTATATTTTTATATAAATAAATATAATACTTATGAAACTTATTTATAACTTAATAATTCAAATTATTTAATATGTAGACTCGAGACCATGATATTATTTTTTCATATTATATTATATTCCTATATAAATATGATACTTTGTTAGAAATTGAGTTTTTTTTTCATTTGGGTTAGAAGTTGGGGTTAAGAATAGGTATGGGCTTAATATGTACGAATATAATATATTTAATATTTGTTATATTTTGGGTCATTCAGTTAATGAACCGGTTTTGAACCTAATTAACCGATAACCAAATTTTAAAAATTTTCTTAACCGTTAACCAGCCGAAAAAACTTCGACCGTCGACCGTTTAACCGAACTAATTTGGTTCGACCGGTTAATTCGGTTTTAACCGAACAATGAACACCCAAGCTACAAAGAAGATACTTGGAATGGAAATTCTCAAAGATTACATGTAAATATACTAAGTCAGAAAGCATATATTCATAAGGTTCTTTGCAGATTTAATATGTCGAATGCTAAGTCTGTTAGCATGCCATTAGTTGCCCACTTCAGACTTTCATAAACTTTTTCTCCACGATGAGATGATGAGATTGCCTATATGTCACAGGTTCTATATTCGAGTGTGGTTGGATAGTGTAGTTAATACAAAACGGCCACCCAGATTTATTATTTTCAGATAGTGTAGTTAATAGATACATAAAAAGTTCTAGTAAGAAATAAGGGTGTTCAAACGGTTGGTTCGGTCAACCAAACGAACCGAACTTCTAAAATTTCATGAACCGAAATTTTTTTCCTATTAACAGTTAATCGAGCCAAAATTTTTTCAAAAATTTTTAACCGAATAAAAAAAAGTTTGGTTAATTCGGTCGGTTAATTCAGTTCACCAAAATTTGTTATAAAAATTTTGGTAAACTACGCAAATGGTCATTAAACTATGTTAAAATAATCTTTTTAGCCACTGAACTTTTAAAAGTTATAAAACAACCATTAGACTTATCAAATTATTACAAAATGATCATTGATTTATTGCACATTATAAATTATTGATAAATATTGAAAATTTTAATGATTATTTTTTAATAATTTAATAAATTTAATGATCATTTTGTGCTAATTTGATAAAGTTTAATGACCATTTTATAATTTTTAACAGTTTAGTGACCAAAAATAAATATATGTAATATATAAAATATAAAAATTTCGGTTAATTAACCGATTTCGAACTGAATTAACCGATAACCGAAAATTGAAAAAAATCATTAACCGCTAACAGACCGAACCTAAAATTAACCGACCAATTAACTAAAAAAAAATCGGTTCGGTCGGTTAATTCGGTTAACCGAAATTTTGAACACCCCTTGCAAGAAATACTAGAAAGCAATTCAATGAACTTTAAGATACTTGCGAGGCATTACTAATATTTACTTACAATTGGAGAGAATTAGAGACTGGGTATTAATGATATCCTTAGTTAACCAATAATAGTAAATTAAGCTACATCTCATTCATCTCCCAATCATGCAATAATTCTGTAAATTAAACAACCTAATATGATATTTGAACAAATTTACTACATTATGTGAAAAAACAAGGAATAAGGTATTGATGAATGATTCAATTGAAAGAGCTTTTTCTTTGATGGAAGCAAAAATATATTAGAAATGATAGCTTTCCATTCATAGGTGAGGGAAAAAGAAACATCTTTTAGTCATATCAATATTCAATAGAAGGCGTTCAAAGTGATTATGGACTCTTAATGGCCGACCATTTGTATTAGCCTTAATGGATTTGGACACGGACAACCTTTTCTTTCCTTTACACTTTAGTTGAGTTGATAAGATTTACCATAAAAAAACTGAAATGAATTTCTTCAATTACAATAATATGTCAAAATTCATATTTACATATATAGATAAAGGGTAATTATTTGATGTACAGCCAGTGAATTCTTTTTTCACAAGCGGGATTTTAAAACTGTCACATATTATTTTTAGAGGTTTTAAATCTTAACTCTTAAATTTTAAATTTTAAACCATAAATATATCCTCAAACCTTAAAAAATAACCACAAACACTAAAATCTAACTTATAAATTTTTACCATCAATGCATAGACCATAAATTTTAATCATGAGGTGAGATATGGAAATTGTTTACCACATCTTTTAAGCATATAATTAGGAGTTCGATCACATTCAAATAAGTGTAATACGTTCATGATAAGTTATTTACCTATTTAAAGATATAAATAAATTAACCATTGCCATCAACGATAAATATCTCAAACTTGAAAAAAATTAAAGTTTTAATCTCAATTGTATGATTTTTTTATTATGTTCATGGTCGACGTATTCATGTTTGATCCTTCGCGGGCAGAGGATAAAATATGTAAAAATATTATCCGTTATGAAAAAACTTGGCTGTCAAATTAGCCCTCAACAAAAAATTTAAAAACTAATTAAGCTTTTATAAAAAAAAATCACCTAATTGAGCCCTCAAAATTCAAATTACGATCAATTTAGCCATTCCGTAACGTTGACCGTTAAACCAACAGTAGCTATTATGATGGTGACATGTGACACACTCTAGAAGTGCCACATCATTAAAATCATAAATAATTATTTAAAAATTTTATAAATTTTTAAAATTATAAGATAATATATTTAAAATTCAAAAAATATTTAAAAAATCTTTTAAAATATTTAAAATTATAAAAAAAATAAAAAAAAATATTATTTAAAAATTCAAGAAAAATTAAAAAATATTTAAATGTGTAAAAAATTAAAACTATGTATAAAATTATAAAAATATATTTTTTACTTAAAATAAAAAATATAAAAATAATTTTAATAGTTATGAAATATATATATATAGCTATTTATAATGAAATGGTATTTAAAAATTGTATAATTTTTTAAAAAATATATTTTTAATTATAAAATCTCAAAATTTCATAACTGTTCAAAATGCCAAAAATTTTCAAATCCTAAACCCTAACCCTACATTCCCAAATCCTCAAATCAGTTTAATCAACGGTGAAAGTTGTTGGTACTATAGTTGACAACGGTGCTAGTGAGAAGAAATATTGAGGGAGAACGGATTGGGAGATGTAAGGGGTGTCGAACGGTGAGAATGGGTGAAAGGACGGCGAAGATGGAAGGGGTTTTCCTACGATGGGGAGTGGCCAGTGGTTGAATCAGTGTTAATGCTTGATTTAGGGATTTATGGGGCTTTTTTGAAAGAAATGAAACTTTGGGATTTTTTAGAAAAATATTATTTTATGTTTTTTATAAAAAAATTAAAGGAAAATAAGAAAAAATAAGTTAATTTAATATTTTATATTTTTAATTTGTACAATTTTTATGATTTTTTTATAATTTTATAGATTTTTTTAGAATTTTTTTAAATATTTTTTTAGATTTTTTATAAAAAAAAAATTGGTTTTGATGATGTGGCACGTCCAAAGCGTGCCACATGTCCTTTTATCTTTGACCATTAGAGGGCATTGACAGTCAACGTAACGGAGGGGCTAAATTGGATGGAATTTGAATTTTGAGGGTTAAATTGGGTGAAAATTTTTTATAAGGGATTAATTAGTTTTTTTATTTTTTGTTGAGGGCTAATTTGACATTTAAGCAAAAAAACTTTAATACACAGGCTATGTAATTGTATGGGTTAATGATTTAGTTTAGAGTTTAAAGTTTAGAAGGTTTTAAGATTTAGAATTTAGCTTGTGTATAAAAAATTTACCTATAAATTAATTGGGTTATTATATTTGCTACAGTTAGGAAGAAAAAAGTTATTTGTACTTGAGAATTTTTTGAGTGGTCTCATTAGAAAAGATATGTCATTATCTTTAAAAGATCCAGATTCAGGATGAGTCTAGAGTAAACGTTATGTACCGATGTAATCGCATGCACCGATATACACCATTAACTATTTTAATAACTTTTGAAATAATGAGGATCTAAAACATGATTATTCCTTTTTAGAATAAAATGTGTTTAAAACATTTTTTACCGCTTTTTCAGATTTTTTAATTCAAAAATATTAAAGTTATTAGAATAAAAAAGTGGACAAAAAATTTAAAAAGGTAAAATTTGAAATTAAATAATATTCATAGATAAACAAATCATGAATTAAAAAAAAAAACATAAGATGCTCTCTCAAGTCAACCTTCATGGAATGTCAACGCCACGGCTATATGAAGGTCCTGGCAGTCGGCCGCCTGAAGGGATTTCGGCGGTGCCGGCGTCGCAAGCTTTGGAGAGACCGGCATCCCCTATGCCACTGAAAGGCTAGAGCCATGTTAAGAAAGTTCGTAATGGGAAACATTCGGATACCGGAGCGATGGAAGCCGAGGGACAAGGTGAAGGGACGGTGATGCAATCGAGTCAGACTGCCAACCTATCTGTTGAAGAACAACCCTCGATGGAAGTTAAAGAAGGTATGTCGACTCGAGGCATTGGGGATATGCCTGCTACGTATGCTGCTAAGGCTGTTGCGGCTGGGAAGGAGAATGAGAAATCAGTTCCGGGCTTTGTAGAGCAAGAAGTAGTTATTTTAGAGGAAGATTTAATCGTTAACTCTACAGTACCTATTCCCTCAATTCAGTTTTCGGATCGAGTGCATGACCAAATTGACCATAACATGAGGAATGCTATTGTTGTACGGTTACTTGGTCGATCCATAGGTTTCAAGACTCTACAAACAAGGATTCAAGCCATGTGGAAACCGGTTGGTATATTGCAGATTATTGACTTGGACAACAACTATTTTATTGTGCGTTTTTCTGTCGAAAGTGACTACACGAGAGTGCTTACTGATGGCCCATGGACAATTTTCGACAACTACTTAACTGTTTAGCCGTGGAGCAAGAATTTTTCCACGTCAGAGAAGCATCCATCATAGGTGATTGTTTGGGTTCGGGTACCAGAGCTACCATATAGATATTATTCTAAGGCTCTTTTTCGTCATATAGCTACTCTCGTTGGTCTTGAGGTTTGGATAGATTATAACACCCATGAGGGAGGTTGGTGGACCTTAACAAACCCTTACTGTCTTGTATCCATATCGATGGGAGGATCCAAAAATTGGAATACGAGGGATTGCACCAAATATGCTTTGCATGTGGAGTATATGGTCATGCGACGGCTCAGTGCACGCAATCGAATGAATCAGAGCCGGGTAAGGAGAATGAGAATGGAAATATCCTGGATAACACTTGCTCAGAGGAAAACTTATGTGGCCCTTGGATGATGGTGGAGAATCGTATGAGGAGACGGAGTTATACTGTGGAGAGTGCAGCTGTGATGAACAATTCGATGCAAGCGAAGGGTTCACGTTTCGCTCCATTGAATACCGAGGATGTGCGAGGGTCAGGTGCAAGACAGGGTGCCATGAGGTGGCTTCGCAGGTTCATGCCAATCTGGTAATGGAGAAAACGGAGGCAACAGCTAGACCAGTGATACGCGACCAAACTGGGAAGTCGAGAGAAGTTGATAAGAGGTCTGTTGTCCTTAATGAGGCGTACATGGCGTCAAATTTGGGGAAAAAGAGTACTACTTCCGTAAAGAATAAGGCGGTCGCAAAGGAACCCATGACTGTTGAAATTATGCCCACAGTGGCGGGCGATTCAACACAGCTTATCCCCCACCAGATCAATATTGCTACTGGAATACATAAAGCATACCATATCATTGAACAAGGTAAGGCGGTTCCCTCAAAGTCCTAGAACTCGACTACGATTCTGAGTGGTACAGGGAAAGGGTTGAAGGATAATTTGAAGAATGGACTGAAAGTACGGAAGGCTGGTAACATTATGGGTCCGAGGACAGGAGTGGTAGAATGGGTCCATAGTGCACAGGCGATGGTTGAGTCGATTGGAAGACGGGTTGAAGGTGATAATATGGGAACTGTGACAAGGTTACATACTAACCCCATAGCTATTCTGATGTCTGACGATGAAGAATTATGGGATGACGATCATTTGGACAGCATGTTCGATGAGGAAGATAGAATGGTCGATGGAATCGGGGGCAGTCGATAAGGTTAGCTTCTTTATTTTCACCTTTATTTTAATGAGTGTGATTTTTTTGGAATTGTCAGGGTGCTGGTAGCCCTACTTTTCGCAGACATTTCAAGAGTTTTATGCGTAAACATTGGCCGCCGGTAGTTGTGTTGGTGGAACCGCGTATAAATGGTTATGTTGCTGATCGTGTTGTCGGTCGTTTAGGGTTTCAAAACTCATTTCGGATTGAAACGCATGGGTTCAGTGGCGGTATATGGATTATGTGGGAGGATTCGATCACGGTTGAGATACTTCATGTGTCTAACCAATTTGTTAATGTTATGGTTGAGGGTCAGGATATTTGTCATCGGTTACAGCTAACGGCAATGTATACCAGCCCTACTAGAGTGCGTCGCAAGCATCTTTGGGGACAACTCACAAAGCTGAGTCTGGCATATGGTATTCCTTGGGTTCTTGGAGGTGATTTCAATGTTCTTCTACCCGCGAATGAACGCATTGGAGGTTCAGACCATCAAGTGGGCGAAAGTCGGCTGTTTAGAGACTTTGTTTTTAGTATGGGGTTAACGAATATTGGCTATTGTAGACCGCCTTTCAATTGGACGCAGGGGAATTTGCACCAGCGGTTAGATAGATGCTTGGTTAATGCTGGCTGGTTTCAATACTATGGGGAGGCGTTTGTTCGTAATTTAGACCGATTAGGTTATGATCACCGGCCTATTCTATTATATATGTCCGATGAGGAAAAAGACCATGGTTTTCGACCCTTCTGGTTCATTTCAGCTTGGCAAAAGCATGAGAATTTTAAAGAATTCTTGGAGTCCAATTGGGTGCAGGACCGAAATTTGCAGGAGAATATGAATTGCTTCCAACGCGAGGTTCAGGTGTGGAATACTGACACTTTTGGACATATTGGAAGAAGGATAAAATGCATTCGAGCTAGATTACGGGGTATTGATCGAGCTGCATTAAGGCGGCACTCGAATTTTCTTGCTGAATTGGCAGTTAAGTTGCGTATTGAGCTCGACAGTGCTTTAGAACAGGAGAAAGAGTTTTGGCGCCAAAAATCGCGTGCTCAATGGATCTTGCAAGGGGATAGAAATACTAAGTACTATCATGCAACGGTTAAGGAACGACGGAGACAGAATACTGTTACGGCATTAAGGCGAGGGGATGATACGTGAGAGACTGATCGTGAAGAGCTCTCTAATATGGCACGTGAGTATTTTTCTAATCTCTTCCAGTCTGATCCGAATACTGATCATGTCTATTCTACCAGGGGATGTTTTCCTCGAAATGAGCTGTCTCTTCTTTATAAGACTGCGGATCTGGTCACGGATGTAGAAATTAAGGATGCTATTTTTGATATGGGAGCCCTCAAGTCACCTGGAAGTGATGGTTTTAACGCTGGCTTTTTTCAACAGAATTGGGATATTGTTGGGAGTTCTGTGTGTGGGTTTATCCGTAGTGTTTTTGAGAGTGGAGAATTGCCGCATGATTTGAATAAAACGTTGATTGTGTTGATTCCAAAGGTGGCTGCACCTGAATACATGTGTCAGTTTCGACCCATTAGCCTTTGTCAAGTGGTGTATAAAGCTATCACGAAGATCATTTTTAATCGTATGAAACATTTTCTGCATATTTGGATATTTGATAATCAAATCAGCTTCATCTTCGGGCGGTCAATTACTGATAATATAGTTATTACCCAGGATATTCTACATTCGATGAAAAAAAAGAAAGGCAAAAAGGGATGGATGGCTATTAAAATTGACCTGAAGAAGGCCTATGATCGTTTGGAGAGGAGTTTTATTCAGGATACGTTGATTGATTTGGGTATATAAGAGAGTTTGCGGCATTTGATTATGCGATGTATTACCACTGTATCGTCTCAAGTTTTATGGAATGGATCAGTGACAGAAACCTTTTTCCCTTTGAGGGGTATTCGACAGGGAGATCCGCTATCTCCTTATATCTTTGTGTTTTTCCTTGAGAGACTAGCGTAAACCATTGAGGTAGCGATTTTCTGGTGGACGGTGGAAAGCATTTCAGACTTCGTCGCAGGGGCTCAAAATTTCACGTCTCTTTTCTGCAGTCGATATGATATTATTTACCAGGGCATCGACAGATCAGATGGTTGTTATTCGGGATATTCTTGATGAGTTTTATCGGCCATCTGAGCATAAAGTCAACATTGTTAAGACGAATATCTTTTTTCTCCCATAATGTGCCTTCGAAGGAGCGAAATACGATCAACAATTTCTTTGGGTTCATGGAGGTTAATGATTTGGGTAAGTATATGGGGGTGCCTTTGTTACATTCCAGGGTGACTTCGACGACTTATAGTTATCTAGTTGGTTTGGTGGAACGAAAATTGAATGGTTGGTGTGCACAAACTCTTTCATTGGTGGGACGTATCACTTTAGCCAAGTCAGTTTTATAGGCTATACCTAACTATGCCATGCAAATGGCGGTCTTGCCTAAAAGAACGTGTTCTGAGTTGGAACATTTAATTAGGCGGTTCATCTGGGGTACATGGGACTCATTTGGTGAGATAGTATGAGATGTGTCGGCCAGTGAGCAAAGGTGGATGTGGGTTTCGGCATATTCGTCAGCAGAATGAGGCTTTCCTAATAAAGCTAGCTTTTGGCTTGCTAATAAAGAGAACCGTGCTATGGGTTCTCTTCCTTAGGACGAGATACAAGTGTGTGGGTGATGTGCCTTATGTTCTTCCGAAAAACAATGTGTCGAAACTGTAGAAGGGGCTTCAGGTGGTGTGGGCAGATGTCCGTACTAATGTTGTGTGGAACATAGGAAATGGTAGATCGGTTGAATTTTAGAATGACTGTTGGATCCGAGATGTGAGGTCGTTGACTGAGACACTAATACCCAGTGGAGTAATTGATCACCCGCAGGCGAAGGTGGCTGATATGGTTTCGGATGTATAGACATGTAGATGAGATGCATTTCAATATCCCCTCACTTCTCATATAGTTTTACGCATTGCAGCGATCAAATGCCCATTGGTGAATTTTCCAAAAGACTCGATCATGTGGGCAGGGAACGGGTCAGGGCTTTTTATGGTAAAGTCGACTTATGGGATAAGGTTTGGTGTGGAGGAAGGACCTGATGAAAATGTATGTCGAATTGTACAAAAGTTTCGTGGTACCCAAAAGATGGGAGTTTTTTTATGGCTAGTGTGTTGCGGTAAGATTATGACCAACCATGAGAGAGTTCGACGACGCTTTGCTGTTTATGATCGCTGTGGAGTTTGCTACTCGGAGGTTGAAGACATACATCACGTGTTGCGGATTTGCCCTAGTGCATTCATGGTATGGAAAGAGTTGATTAAGCCTGATAAGCTTCCTAAATTCATGAGCTTAGAGGTCAGGGCATGGATAAAGACAAATTTATCTAAAGATGCGGGTTTTGCTAAGGATAGCAGGGATTGAGATCTTATGTTTGGAGGTGTTTGTTGGTTCATTTGGTTAAATCGGAACTCAAGGGTGTTTCAAACACAGGATGAAGATAGAAGGCCGGTTCTGGACTCTGCTAAAATATGGGTTGCTTCAGCTATTGCGGATGTGACCAAAGCTAAGCGCAACCTACAGGTACTATCGACAATGGCTAATCGGTTGGGTCGTTGGGTGTCGCCACTTGAGGAGTAAATAAAGCTAAATACTGACGGGGCATGTAAGTAGGGTAATGGCTTTATGGCCTGTGGTGGGGTTAATCAGAATCATGTTGGAGCATGGAGATTGGGTTTTGGTAAATTTATAGGGATTTGCACGAGTCTTGAAGCCGAGCTATGGGGGGCGTATATTGGATTGGCCCAAGCTTAGGCAGCGGGTTATCGGAGGATCATTCTGGAAATGGATAGCTTGGAAACGGTGGAGCTCCTGCGGCTTGATTCGAAGTCATTAACGAAGTACTCTTTGGCTTATCACTTTGTTGAGTTACGTAGCCGTCAATGGATAGTGCAAATCCAACATGTTGGGCGTGAAGGTAATAAAGTAGCGAATGCGCTAGCAAATTTGGTGACGACAAAGGATATCGATTTACATGTTTGGTTTCATCCCCCATATTCGATTTTACAGATGCTTAATTATGATATGTTGGATTCATTAGGCTATGATTGGACCTGTGATGGGTAGTATGTGTACTCTTTTCCTCCATTTAGATTATGGAGGTTTTTAATGAGGCATGTACTACCGCATGTGGTGTATACTCTCTTTTATGCTATAAAATTGCACCATTTTCATAAAAAAAAAATTAAAAATCATAGAAAATAGCCCGAAAAATGTTTTAATATATTTTATTTTGAAAAAGGAATGAACACATTTTACGTCTCAATGATTTCAAAAGTTATTAAAATAATTAATGATACATATCAATGCATATAATTAGTGGTACATATCGATATATGGCGTTTACTCTAGAATTTCGCCATATTCAAACAACTTATCTTATCAAATGGTTGAAAAAAAAATGGACAAATACCACCATGATATAATATAAATGTAATTATTTTAGTTAGTTTTGAAATAATGATAATAATAATAAGATTAGTTATTGAAGTAGTAAGATTAAAATTAGTGATAGAATATGCCTGGATTCATTGATATTAATTATAGTGGTTAGGGATAACAAAATATGCATATAAAATTTAAATTATTTTAATTTTATAAAATATTCTAAATATGTTAAAATATTATTTTATTAATAAAATAATAATACATATTATAATCTTTTTCTTTATTTTTATTGATATAATTATTTATTGTTTATTTTAATAGATATTTACATCACTACTCCGGTTTATTGATAATTGTTTTATAAAAAAAATTCAATGATATTTACGAAATAAAAATTTAATAATCATTTTATGTCTTTATATAAATGTTTAAATTGATTATCTCATAAGATTGCGTCAGAAATAAATTTATAAAAAGATTGCGTCAAAAAGTACTTAAACATGTAGAGATAAAAAAGAAAATATACTTAAAAGTAAGGTCATTTTTTTGGCACCAAAAAGATAAATTAACTCACAAACTTAAACCAAGTTGAAGCAGTTTGAGCTTCAAAGGAAAATCTAAGTTAGAGTTTGTTCAATCTCACCTCAGTGGTGTCATCCAAACAATCACAATGGCTCAGTTGTATTTTTTTATTTAAGACATAAAAAATAGCCCTAAACTTAATAATTATAATCAAATTAGCCCATAAATTTTGTGACCTTGAAGTTGAAGAATGGAGAGCTAATTGTAATATGTATCTCCATATGTTGTTTCCTTAATTTCTTTCGTTAAAGAAAATTTGTTGCAATAAAATCAAGCAAAATTCTCGCCTGGGTCCTTGGGATCGTTTATGCATGAATATAAATTATCTTCAATAGTTAAACAGTTGTACGTTGCAGTATTACGTATGCAACGTTGCAGCAACAGCTTACAAAGAAACATGTCTATTTATGAAAATTCTATGCTGTCTTTTACGTAGCCGTCTCATTATATTGTCTTTTTTGCCAAAAGCTATGATATCATCAAACTGCAAAAATCCATCAACTTTTATATTTATGCATCCAGAGAGTGTTTTTTTTTAATATACAGTATCAGGGAGAGACATTAAAAACCTTCATAATAATTAAAATGTAATTGTAGTTTCTTTTCCAAGCCCATTGGTTAGAATAGAATTCTTCCTTCCTACTTTTGGTATTCTTATTATACCCTAATATTAAAAAAAATAAAATTTAGAGTTTAAAATTTATGGTAAAAAATTTAATTTTTAATGTTTAAGATTTAAGATTTAAAGATTAGATTTAAGATGTATGATTATATTTTTTAGTGCTGTGACGTAGATAGTAGCAGTAAAAAGAGACAAATAACTTTTATTTTATTGCTCAATTATTACTCCGTCTTAATTATTTTATCACTTTCATGTTTTTAATTTTTTTTATCATTTCAACCGTTTTATATGTCAATATTTATGAAAGTTTTGATTTCCTAAAATTATGTTCATAGTAAACATGACCAAATTATTAGGACAAAGTGAATAGTATTCGGAATCACAAATATTTACAAACAATTATTTCAATTCTAATTCAAATCAATGAAATCATACACGAATGAAAAATTAAAAAAACTTAAATTAATCCAATCCAAAATTAAACTTCTTAACCCAATTTACAGTTAAAAGAAATGAATAAAAACCATCTCATTAGAATCAATTTCTTTTGGCTGTTACATTGCTTTATTATTATTTTTTTCTGTCATTCCAAACACCAAGAAGAAGAAAGAAAGAAAGAAGTCATGCATAATTACGCAGCATTTCCTCACATTTTCACAAGCTCATGACCAATTAATAAAGTTAAAAAAAAAAAAAAACAGAAAAGAAAACCACACTTTTTCCATTCACCACCACCACCATTAATAATTTATAGAGCTGAAGGGAAAGAAGAAAGTGTGGTTCCCATATTTGATGATGAAGATGGTGCTTCCACACCAATTTGTCCTTCAATAATATTATCCCACATCACAAAGTTGGAACATTGCTGGGATTCAACCCACTCATTCAACTCCTGCTGCTGCCTCCGCAGTCTCTCCATTGCTATTTCTCCACCTTCCTCATCCAAGCTAGTGCCAGATTGAACTTCAATAGGCACCATGTTTTCCATGATATCTATCAATGGCGGCAAATAATTGTTTGTTTCGACTGCGAAAGAAGTTGAAGGGAGAAATGGTTGAACTTGAAGCTGGTTGAGATTATTCCAACCGGTCTCGGTGTTTAAATGAGCCGAGTCTTGAAGCACCCCATCAAGTGGAGTAATTGTGTTTGTGTCAAACATAAATAATGGTGTTTGAGATGAGAATAGGGTTTCTTGAGTAGGGATTGCCCTTGTTGTGCCCAAGTTCTGGTTTACCAATTCTAATTGATTTGACCCATAATTTATCTGGGAAGTTTCAATGCTTGGAGTTGGAACAGTGTTCGTTGGTGGAGCTGAAGTCTTTCGTATCTTCTTTTTGATCCATGAATTCCAATAGTTTTTTATCTCATTATCTGTTCTCCCAGGCAAGTGGCTTGCAATGTGCGCCCATCTACAACAAACAAATGCAGTAAAGATTAGTAATACGAAACATTAATGAATTAAATTGGAGTGAATGGGAGAAAGTATTTTGGAGATGTTAAACATGTGGTTTTCCAGCTGAAAACTTGTGTTTCAACATCACGATGTCGCCTTTTTAACGCCCTTTGAATTGCTGGTGAAAGCTGCTTTAGCAACTACTTAAACAATAATCATGGAGCTCGCTTTTTACTTAATTAGAAAAAAAAACTTGAAATTTACAAACAAGACTTAACTTCAATGTTCAGTTAGTAGTATATTTTCATGATCTTTAAGAATTTCAGAGAGAGAAAAAAACTCATAATTTATGCGAATTTATAAAGAAAAAAAAGGTGAAATGAACCTGTTTCCTACAACCCCATGGAGGCTAATAATCAACTTCTCTTCCTCGGGAGTAAACCTCCCTCTTCTGATATCAGGCCTCAGATAATTAATCCATCTCAGCCGACAACTTTTCCCACATCTCTGAAGACCTAAAACAAAGATGAAAAAAATTTCATGTTCATGCATCAAAAGAATACTATGTGTTTATGTATATAAAAAGCAGTGAATCACCTGCTTTCTCAGGGACTTCACTCCAACACCCATAGCCATGAGTGGTGATGAATCGAATGAGCTTTTCATCTTCCTCAGGCGACCAAAGGCCTCTCTTAACCTTTTGTTGATTGCAGCATGAATGGTGACCCATCATATATAACTTAATTCCGATGAAAAAACTTCCTATCTTCTTTCTAGTATCGCCTGATTTCTTCTTCTTTTGCTCCCTTAAATTTGATCAAAGTTGAGAGAAAATAATAGTAAAAAATAGTATAGTTCTTGGGATTTGCCGGAAGTGCCCCATTTAAAAGTGTTGGGAAGAAGTACAAAATGATGATATGCCGACATTGAAACCGGATGGGGTCCGCTATTCAAAGGGGGTCCCCATAATATTTTTTTCATCTAACCCTAAAAAGACATTTCATCGGCTTCTATTCACCCAGTGAAAAGAGAGCTACCATTTTCTACGTAGAGTTGTATTACATAATCCATATAACCATGTTCACTATATTCTCACGTACCCTTCATTCAAAATCTTTCGCCTGTTTGTTCCCCCCACACTCTTTTCCTTCTTCTATTCTATCTCTATTGTCTTAAGAGTTTCAATGAACGACTGTTTATGATCATCAATTAAAATTAAGGTTTATTGGGGTAATTTTGTCTCTATAATAACTTCAAGTAAGTAGTATTGTCACTCCTTTTTAATTGCATCAAGGTAGCCCTTGTAGTATTTCAAAATTAGCAATATGTTTATACTTTTACTTTCATCAGTTTAGCCATCGAACTCTTAAATTGTATCCATCTCGTTCTTTGACTATCATTTGACTGACATAGCCATTGAATTTTGTGCATGTGGTTGCTATTTGCTTCCACACCATTCGTTATTGCCAACGATCTAGCAATATCGATGATGACAGTTCAATTTTGATGACTTGATAATACGAATGAAGAATTTTAGAATCAATAAATTATTTTAAAATTACAGATTCTTTTTAAAAATTCCACGTTAGCTGCACTGCCACATCATCAAATTGACTCATTGTCATATTATTTGAGGATATTATTTTATTAATGAAAATGAAATATAGACATGCTAACTCAGACGTTGTTAATTATTTAACGATGAAGTATTTGACATGACAAACGACGATTGATGATAACGATTCTGTTAGTCAACGATAATCAAAAGATGATATTGATGTAATTCAAAAGTTTGAGGGCTAAATTAATGAAATTAAAAAATAAAAAGAAATGAAATTATGAGTTACTCAGACTTGACTATAGTGATAGTTGCTATTGTTAAAAGAATGGTATTTTTTTTATTTGATCTAATCGACCATATTCAATCAACAATAAACCAGATGGACTATTAGTAATATTGTAAAAGTAGATGATTAAATCATGTCAAAATAAAAACAGAATATTGAATTCCAATATCAGCATAACATAAGGATAAAAACCATAATATAACCTAAATATGATGATATTTGAAAGGAATAATTTGTTGAGATTAATACTAATGCAACCAACTCAATTATGCCTAGAAAAGAGGGTCACTGACAGTAAGGCATTAAATCACACTTTTGTGAATCCTGAGAAAGGTTTCGAGATGCTTGTTCTTGGCGTAGGCCACCTTCTAATAAAAAAAAGAAGAAGCTGAAATGACATGATTTTACCATTAACCATCTTGGTCTTCACTATTTGCAAATTGCAAATTTTATACCATTTTCTTTACAGATTGGACTTTTTTTTTTGGGGGGGGGGCGGGTTCTTTTGCTCTATAAATTTTTATAAATACATATAACAAATGTATTTTTTTTATCGATATACTCAATTATTTATTCTGATATAATTTGATGTTAAACTTCCCAAGGTCTAATTCTTTATAATAATTTTTATCTTTAATATTTTCATCCAATGTATGATTGTTCGTCCGACTGTATTTTTAAAGTTAAAAAATTTCAACCTTATGACCCCTGTTAAAGTCTCATCAACAATTACCTCTTAAAAATCAAATTTTAGAACCAACAATTATTAGGTGCATTGATAATGCATATTGCACTCCCAAAATAAGGATGTGAGTTCAAATTTTAGAGACGACATTTTTGGGAGGGGCAACCTCCAACCTATATGCACAAATGGGATTTCTTCAAATATAAGAATTGCAAGGCAAAACTCCTCTAGAAAAAACCCATTAATTTAAAAGAAAAGTGAAGGTCATAAATAAATTTATTAATTACAGCAAAATTATAATATGATAAATCGAGGGTAATTGATTTCATAAGCCTGATAAAATATTCATCGAAGAGTCCAAATTATAAGACCGTTTATGAAGAATGCAGACATAGAGAGAGATGTTGAAATACAAAGTTAAAATAAGATAAAAAGGGAATGATTGTAATACAAGACTCTCATTCAGTTAGGAGATAACTTGAGAGGCTGTGAAAATGAAATCACTTAATTTTGATTTTTCTTCATACTTACTTAATTATGGGATAATACTTATATATCACCCACTATTCAAAGACATGACCTCATTTCTAATTCTAATTTATTGTCATTACAGTTCTTTTTCTTTATTAATTCTTCCACCAATCTTGATGTCGGTTGCATCACGTAACCCATGAAATTCCATGTCACCTATATATAATAATTTCAGACCAAACTTAATTTTGTTTTCTTCATTAATTGTTCATTGAATGGAGAAATAGAGAGAGAAAAAACAATAGTTTAGATATTTTATGTGGTTGTAGTTAGTGATGAAATTAGAAATCAGAATAAGGAGACAAAATATAATTAACCATTAATAAAAGGACAAAGATAAAGTAAATTAAAAACTGAAAGTTCAAATAGATACAAATCTCATTATATTTTTTAATAAAATATTTCAGGAGATACAACTTCAAACCTCCGCACAGCTCCGTCCCTGAATGTAACTGTCCAAAGATTGGTTCATTATTCTGTCTTGTACTGTAAAGGTAGATACGCCAAATACGTACGTAGCGTGGTTCTTAGTTCTATCGATCACCCAAAAATAGCAAAGAAATAACTAGGGGTTGAATAGTTGATTATGTAAAATTGTATTATACTCAATCATGGGTAGAGTATAATGTACACTAACCATGATTAACATGGAGGTTAGTTAGAGCATTAAAAGAAAACCTAGGGTATTTCTCAATTTGTATGGTTTGTTGGGGGTGTGAGAAACGTTTTGAATGTATACGTTGATGGATATACGTGAAGGGGGAGGGGTGGTTTCTGTTGATCGATGTGAAACAACTCACCACATTTGATGTGAAAAATTGAAAAGAACGGACATTTTTTGCTTGGATGCATCGCAAGCAAAGCTTTGAAAGTAATATAGGAATCATTTTCAAAGGGGAAGGGGATTGAAAAGCGTGAATGATTGATTATATGCTTAGCTTTAAGGAGGAGCAATGGGCCTACCATTCGGAATTTAAGACCCTGGTTAATAGAAAAAGCAGGGATTGGTCTAGTTATTTACTCATGGATGCAATGTCTCTGGTATCTCATATCATAGTGCTATTAATTTCTTTAGTTTGAAAACCTTGAAATAGATACATACCTTGACAACTCCGATGCTGCCGGGGCTTTACCACCTCCCTAGTACTCCATTGATGGACCATCAATAGTCTTTTGTTTGACTACCTCAAAAAGATAAGTCACTCAACAATTTAAAACTTGTTACAAAAGAAGCAATCAAGCACAATAAGTACCCCTAATTGAATAAACAGTGGTCATAAGACACTCAATAATATCAAATTTGTCATAGAAGACTTGCAACCATGTTTACGCCTCAATTATTACTTTGAAGTGTTAGCCAATGCTTTAAAGTTTTAGCAAATGTTTACACCACAGCATCGATAAGATGGAAAATTCAGACAAATACTATTAAACAAGTACTTATGGCAGTTGCTAAATTGACAACCAATTATTTAAAGCAAGAATTTGTTCAAAATAGACAAAAATCCAGAGATACGCAGGGTTATCAATAATCAAGTAATTTTATATTTGGCTTACATTAAGAAAAATTATTATTGATAGGATTCTACATTCGGATATTACTTTTCAAAGCACGGATAGCATAGGGTTTCCCAAGACCTTGGCAGTTCCAAGATAGAATACTCATTATCTCTAATCAGACAAAGAGACCAGGAGAAGCCCCTTACATGGTTAGCATTGTTGGAGATACAATGGCTAAAAATGGATCTCAAAGTGACATTCTTTTCCCGAGCTTAAGAACCGGATAGAATTGTCAATTTCATCCCAAAATTGAGCCCCCCTACTAAGTGAGTTGACAACACTTTAAGAGTAGTTCTTGGACATGAACCTTCACCCCTGTAGAAACTCTAAAACCTCTATGAAAAAAATTTAATGAGAAAACCTTGATTTCAGGTTAGCGAAGCACGAAAGCCCCACCCTAAATAGACATGAAAGCTTCCACAAGCAAAAACAAAGCTTTAGAAAGCAGTCTTAGAAGACCCAAAACATTTTTTGCTTAGAAAACATAAAATAAGCTTAACTAATGTGCTCATATCATTATAAGGCTATTTGATAACTCTGGTAAGCAATAACATCAATTGTCTTTAAGTAATTGGCTCAACATTAACATTAACATTAACATGAGCTACAACATCACAGTTCAAGATTGCCAGATTACTTCCTATTTTTACTATCTCTCGTTCTAAAAGCAACAAATAGAAAGCTTGGCTTAAATTTGGAAAAATACCATAATATTCGGCTTATTATCTATGGAGTTCTTTAAGCATAATAAACCCGTATGCTTTAGTCCAAGAGAAAGCAGTGGGATGAAAGCATATCAATCCTAATGACTCAGTCTACTTCTCTACACTGTTCATATTTAGTAGCTAGATCTAGTATGACCAGCATATAGCATAACAAAAGATAGGAAATTCGTTAAAAAATATCAAACAAATACTGAATGATGCATTAATTTCCAAAGTGACTCGTCTACATATGAAACCTTTACATACAATGACAGATCTATTAAGGGGTTGAGAGGGACAATTGCCCCCCGAAAAAATTTATTTTTTTACTTTTGTCTTTCTATATAAATTGTTTTAAAAATTGATTTATTTCTGAATTTGCCCCATTCAAACATTATATTTTGTCCGTCTAACCTCAAATCCTGGTTCTGTCCCTATTACATATATTAAAATTGAATACAATAACATCTCTTCTCAATTAAGCAAATTAAACAATCATTCTCATGTATTTTAAACTCTTGTAACCAAATACAGAACTTAACTATGCATTTTCTATTAAATTAGACAACATTAAGCAAAAACTGACATGTTTTTTAATTTTTCTTAGTACTGATGAAACACACAAACAACAATTATCACACCCCCAATACTTCTAGCACACATAAAATAACACTTCTGAAAAATATCGACTCAAATGCATTTGAAAAACTCGACAATTTTCCTAAACAAATAATTTAAGGACCTAATTGTAAACCCAGAAATAGTTGCTCGAAAGAGATCAAATCATAAAATTTCTAGTAGTAAATTGTAATTAAAATTCACTTACGTAATAAAATAAATTTCAGAACAAATAGAAAACAAATCAGACATCAATTGCACTATTAGAAATCTAAAGGACTAGATTGTACAATTAAGATTGACTTTCAAATAATCAACAAAAATTTAAAACTCCATATTTACTACGAAATTAAACATGAATTCAATCTTTAAAAAGAATCTTAAATTTTATGAAACCTAAAATGACCTCAAATCACCATTCGAATAATTTACAAAAGGAGTCTTAAAATTCGTCATTTTATTTTTTAAGGATTGAACTTTTGAGTATAAAATCAAAACATTGGAAAATTTGTCACTAATAAGATTTGATTAGTTATGCAACCAAGTATCAAAAATTCTTTGCTAATAAATTTTACCACCATTTTTTTGCATTAATATTGTTGCCAAGAAGTAAGTGACACAATCTCAAATTTGAAAATAGTTTTATAAATATAGTAATTAGTGACAAATAATGGTTTTCGTCACATTAAATCACTTTTTTGAGACAAATAAAGCGTCATCTTTTATGTCTTCTAAACTATAAAAATCAAATTGTCACAAATAAAGCTTATTTGTGATGAATTTGCAACGTCACTAATTAACATTTAATTGTCCTAATAATAATTCATCACTAATATTTTTATTTCATTTGTGACGATTTTACAACGTCAAGATTTTGTCCATATGTTATTAAAATATTTCCCTTTAAAGTTTTAGGCGCCAAAGGTATAATGACGAAAATTGGTCACGTTTTTTAAAATTGTCAAAAATATATGCCATTATTCGTTAACTATGAAGAAAATTAAAAAAATGCCACATTTATATTATATTTTGTGACGTTATATAGGAAATTTCTTCATAAACTGATAAATATGTCGTAGTGTCAGTGTAATCAGCGGCCAACAAGTATGTCTCGATGTCCTTCACAAGACCATATCTGAACCTATCACATCTTTGTCAATCATCCAGAACTAGCTCATGAGCATACTTGCTCAATCGGATAAACTTCACCTCACACTCAGCTATACACATCTAACCTTGCACGAAAGCCATGAATTCCCTCTTCCTTGCATCCTGATACTGTGGACCAAGATACTTCCTCTTGAAAGCAATCTAAAAAAAATCCCATGTCACATCAATAGCAGCTACTCCAGCTATGGTGGTTGTTCACCAATGATAAGCATCGTCGTGTAGCAAAGAAACAATGCATCATAGCTTACGCACATCATTGCACTCTATCTGACCAAGAATACGCTAAGTGCTCTCCAACCATTCTTCTGCTTCTCTAGGGTCCAACCCTCTAAACTCAACACCTCCCAAGCTACGAAGACGCTCCAAAGGTAATTTGGGTTAGCAGCAACTACAGGTGCTGGCGCCTGAACATTAACTCCAGCTACAACTGCTTGGAACACACTAGTCATCACTTGAATCAACAACGTCATATCTCCAAAAAAAGGATCTTGCGAAGCCTGAGGTGCATTTCTAGTACCCTTACCACTAGTGGATTAGGTGGAGGAGGTAATTGGTCTTGAGGAACCAACCCTTTTTCAGCATTCTAGTCACCTAGGACATTACTCGCACCATATATAGTCCCACACCTCGGAGGCACAATCACTAATATTAGAGACACATAAACACAACTAATTAGGCTTGCATTCGGCAAAGGATCTAAGACAACCTGTAAAAATCATTTAAAAACAATGGCAATAGGCAATGTATCCCCAACAAACCTAGAACATAAAAAACAACGTCAATCCAATCAATAATAATGCTTACAAACAATTAATATCATCAAACTACCCACCAAACTTTAACATAATCTGAATCTGATACCACCAAATGTAACCCCCTTGATCTGACCTAATCGTTAGACCCGAATCAAAGAGATCATACTGGTTTACCAAAGCAAACCCAAACTCACTTACTCAAATTAAACCCATTTTTATTGCATCTTATTTAGATTCAATGTTAAGTCCTATGGTGTACATACCAGTAGTGGTTCAAGTTACATTCGGAACAGACACCAAAAAAGGCATTCAATTGCAAATACGAGAATTTTGGGGACCAAATTGTAAATATGAATAATTACATGAACTTAGTCAAATTTTAAGTTACCAATAGTTAATTGATCATTTTTTCAAGCCAACATGTGAATTTTTAGCTAAAAAAGTTCATCCAAACACATTAAATTCACACATGAACATTCAATGACCATTTTTGTAAAGAATCCAAAACCACGGCATAGTCCCAACGGTTAAAAACTACCTCACTTACTGATACTCAATACCCCGTACCAATACAATGTGACATGTACGGTACATAGGACATTCCTACTGATATGATCATTCTAGTAGTCAAACTCGATACCGGTACAACCTGCATCGTACCAATACTATGCTTAAAAATTACTTATTCGGGTCATTAACAGGTCTTGTATACTGATACAGAAGGCACCGTACCGGTACGAGCAGAGTTGTAATGCCCTTGTTTCTTGTTTTTTCAACTCCAAACCATACCAAACATGCTTTCTAAACATATACCACACATATATATTGCAACCCCCTCGACCCGGTCTAGTCTCAAGATCGAACCAAGCAAACTACATAAGGGCTTGCCGAGACAACCCAAAAGATTTACATTTGAGCGGTCCATTTTTTTCTTTTTATATTTTCTAAATGCATCATTTAGTTCTAAAGTGAACATGCTAGTTATGGTGAAAACTACTACTCAATTGGGCGTCAAATTGACATCCAATTGTTCGATTTAGCAACATAAGGACTATAATGTAATTTCCAATATTTACAAGGGCTTACAAAAAATTATAGTTACCAACCTTCAATTAATCAATTCCATGCCTTCATATTAAATTCCAACTCAAAATAACCATTCAAACTCATTTAATTGCATATTAAAGAACCAGGGACCAAAATGAAAAGATTTCAAATAACAGAAAGCATCCTAACCAAATTAACGACTAGCGTACCGGTACAGGTGTCCACCGTATAATTACGACACTAAAGGACAAGGGCGTACCGATACGGTCCTCAAGTGTATTGGTACGGGCTTGTGTGTTTTTAAAATTCTGATTCCAGTAGCCAATGACTGTACCGGTACGACAACCCGTGTATCGAAACCACCCTTCACTTTTAGCTATGCGTACCAATAAGTTACCAGGCATATCGGTACGCCTAGGCAGTTTTGAATAATCTGAGCCGTGACAGGTCCTCGCGTACCGATCCCTGAGGACCCGTGCCAGTACTGACAGACCTGGAATGAGCTTTAGGTCCAACATATGACACTTTGGCTCAATCTAAAACCCTCAACTCAACCTCTAATCATCATATGGCATCACAAACATCCAATCATTAAGCATGGCAACATGGCAAGAGATCAAATTAAGCATGGCATAATCAAACATTCTCCTAAGAGCATGATCTCTACCCAAGTATGCTTAATGTCTCCCAACCCCTTCAAAACCAAGCATAAAGCATTATACAAGTCCAAAACATTAATCCAAACATGGAGTACTTAAAATACATCTCCCAAAACAACCCGGTGACATTGCCTTCTTATTACTACTTAACTCATATAAAACCATACTTTGTAGTGTAATGTTCGTTGGATCCTCCTTTGCTCACGTGCTGCCCGAGAAAGCTATTTCTCTGCATTATGAGGAAAAGAGAGCGTAAGCTATAAGTTTAGTGAGGGAATCACAAAAACACTCATCAATGCATTTAAAACCATCTAATTCAAATCACATGTAATTTCTTCATGGCCAAAACATCTCAAACTTTTCATGTCATCTCAAATATGCACATTTAAACCATTTTCAACACATGTATCATGGATTCAATTTCTACCTCAATTTAAGCTTCACATCACAACACGTTTATAACAAGCTTAAAGAGTACCACATGTATAAATCACGTTATACAAACATAATCCATTTCTCATGATACATTATCTCATATATTGGCTTTCAAGTGACTCAAAACCAGCAACCTTTCATTTCATAAAACACACCGAATACACGTATTTCTCAAGTAGTTCCCACGACCACTTCAAATATATACCTCAACCGGAGCAACAACACAATTGCCCACCTCAACGGTTCAAACCGAAGTAACGGAACACTTACACACCACTACGGTTTGGATGTATAAATCCACCAGTGGGAGAAAATAGAACATTTACCCACCTCAGCCGCTGCGGTTCTCATGGTAGAGAATACGGAAAATTAACACCCCTTGACACACATGAGGTGACTTTTTATAGTGCACTTTAAAGCCTATGGCTAGCCAACTATATCCGATAACATTTTAAATACAACCACTTGCCAATATATTCAGTAAACCACTTTAACTTACTGTTTTACTTATGCATCAACTCAAATCATTTCCCAATACATTAAACATGTATTCAAGCAAACTCAGAATGCTTTCATAAATCATTTACTTTACACAAGGCTCAACATAAGTAATCATTTGCAACATCTTTTGTTTCCAAAACATGCATATAATAGTAAGTGTTCAAAACCATAAACATGTGCATGAGATTTCATTTTGCAAAAATGAAATTGAGAGAAAACTCAATCGATACTTACTTCCGAGCTTTGATAGGTGTATCAAACTCTATCTAAACTTCCACAACTCATTTTCAAACCTTTTAACAATAGTAAAATACTTTTTCACTCACCAATAATCCAACGCTTTCTTGCCGATGCGTGAATCAAGCTTCCAGAGCTTCCACGCCTTCTCCAAAAGCCAAATGATGCAACTCCCTATTTTACCGAACAAAAAACAAAGGGTTAAGACACATCTTTGTATCACAAACCTCCAGCAACCAACAAACACAACCACACCTCCCAAAACTCTTCCCAACACCATTCTAAAACTATCAAGAACACCACAACCCTTACTTAAACAAAGCCCAGCCAACATCTAACGATTCAAGCACATTAACAACATCAATTAACATCAAAAAAATTCTACACACGTGCTTATACCTCCAACAACACTACAACAACAAGATCACCCCAAAAACCAACTATAAACAACCTAGAAAACTAACAGTTCACTTAATTTCAGGATTACATTGATTAATCAACTCTTTCCACATTAAATACTTCCAATTGGAGATCTAAATCAGTTTGATTCATCACCAAAACAGATCCCAATCAACTTCCAACAATTTTCCAAGAAAACTCAATTTAATCATTAATTCCATGTAAAAATCATAATTTCATCATACAAATCAATAACAAAGGATCAAGAACTTGGGAATTTCATTAAAAAACCTTTAATTAGAGGAGAAAAATGAAAATCACCTCTAATTGTTGATTTCTCCCTTAATTGGTAATGCTTTGATGAAATTCAAGTATATTTGGTTACAAGAATCAAAGGAATCAAATGAGAAATAAAAAAGGAAATCAAAAGAGATTGATTCCTGGAATTTTTGGAAAGGTTTTGATAGTTTGGTTGCTGAGAAAGTTGAGAGAAAATGGTTGGATGTAAAGTAGTTACGTGAGAAATTGATTTTGCTAATTAAAAATCCTTTTAATAAATTCCCTTTTATTTAATTATAAAACCACTTAAAATACTTTAAAATAGCCTAAATTAAGAGAGAAATCTGATGGAAACATATTGGTCAAATAGCTCCTTAAAGATTCTAAGTTTTGTCCCTTTTACAATTTAGTCACCAAAAATAGTTTTGAAAACTTTCAATTTAGTACTAGTCCAAAATAATTACCTCAAATTGACTTCACCAAATTACTTAAAATATTAATTAAGTAATTTCCAGCATTTTTCCATAATTTATTTCAATCAATAACCAATTTATAAGATTTAATTCCTGAAACTATTCGAATTGCCTAAACCAACTCTTTCGAATCACTTACTCGATCCGGTCCACATCTAGGCCCAATTCTAGGGCGTTACAACTCTCCCCTCTTAAGAAATTTCATCCACGAAATTTATCTGACGGGAAAAGATGAGGGAACTGCTTCAACATTCCTTGCTCTCCTAGGTAGCTTCCTCTACACCGCGGTGTCGTCACAACACCTTTACCAACTCTATGGTCTTTCCGCGGGAAACTTTGCTACTCGAGTCCAGAATTATCACCATTTTCTTATCATAGATCAAATCCAGATTCAACTCAATCTCTTCAGCAGGCATCACATGCGAAGGATCTGATCTATACCTCCGAAGCATCGACACATAGAAAACATCATGTCTTTTCTAACTCTGCCGGCAACCTCAATCTATATACAACTGAACCAACGCGCTCCAACACCTCATATGGCCCAATAAACCTAGGGCTCAACTTGCCCTTCCGGCCAAACCTTATCACCTTTTTCCAAGGCGAACCTTCAAAAACACATGATCACCTACGACATACTCAATCTCCCTTCGCTTCAAGTCAGCATAAGACTTTTGCCGATCCGAAGCTGCTTTCAAACAATCACTAATAAGCTTCACTTTCTCATTGGTATCCCTCAACACATCCGGCAAAGAAACATACTTCTCTCCTGCCTCCGCCCAACAAAGTGGTGTACGACATCTTCTACCATACAAAGCCTCATATGGTGCCATATGGATAATAGCTTGATAACTGTTATTGTAAGTGAACTCCACCAACGACAACTGCTTCTCCCAAGAACCTTGGAAATCTATGACGCAACACTGTAACATATCTTCCAACAGCTAGATAACACGCTCAAACTGACCATCCATTTGAGGATGATATAAAGTACTGAAGTTCAGCCGTATACCCAAAGCCCTATGCAAACATCCCCAGAACCTTGCAGTAAAACATGGATCTCTACCCGACATAATAGATTTAGGCACCCCATGCAACCTCACAACCTCAGTAATATACAACTCTGCCAACTTATCCAGAGTATACGTCATATGCACAGCCAGAAAATGTGAACAATTCGTAAACCTATCCACAATCACCCAAACAGAGTTCTTCTTTGTGGGCGTCAAAGGCAACCCGAATACTAAATCTATGGTGATTCTCTCCCATTTCCACTCGGGAACCGTTAACGATTGCAACAAACCCGAAGAAAACTGATGTTCTGCCTTAACACGTTGACAAACCATGCAACGAGCAACAAAATCCGCAACATTCTTTTTCAAACCAACCTAGAAATACCCTTTCTTCAAATCCTGATACATCTTCGTACTCCTCGGATGCAAAGCAAAAAGGACTCAAATGTGCTTCAGTCAAGATAGTGTGCCTCAATTCTTCATCCATCGACACCACCACCTGACTCTTAAAACATAACACTCCGTCTTCATTAAAACCAAAATCTGTTTGATTCCTATGCAAGATATCCTTTACATGTGGCACCAATGTTTCATCATAAGGTTGCTTTGCTTTTATCATCTGCAACATTGAAGGCTTCACTTGTAACTCCGACAACAACCCGCCATCTCACATTACACTCAAACGAGCAAACATTGCTCGTAACTCCACAATGACCTTTCTACTTAAGGCATCCGCTACAACCTTATCTTTCCCCGAATGATATTCGATCGTCAGATCGTAATCCTTATGCAACTCCAACCATCTTCGTTGCCTAAGATTTAACTCCTTCTGCGACATCATATATTTCAAACTATATACACCGTACACTTCTCACCTAGAGATAATGTCGCAAAATCTTCATGGCAAACACCATCGCAGCCAACTCAAGGTCATGCATAGGGTAGTTGCGCTCTTACACCTTCAGCTGTCTAGATGCATAAGCTACAACCTTTCCTTCCTGCATCAGCACACACCCTAAACCCACGTAGGATGCATCACTATACACAACAAACTCCTTCCCTGACTCAGGTTGAATCAAGATTGAAGCTAATGTTAAAGCTTCCTTCAACTTATCAAAAACTTGCTGACGGCCTTTTGTCCACTCAAAACTCACATCCTTTCGCAACAATTTCTTCAAAGTAGCAGCAATCGTACAAAACATCGGTAATATCCTGCCAACCCTAGGAAACTATGAACTTCGAATACCAACTTCGGTTGCTTCCAATTTACAATAGCCTCTATCTTCTGTGGATCCACGCGAATACCCTCGGCCGAAACAACATGACTAAGGAAAACCACTTGCTTGATCCAAAACTCACATTTACTTAGCTTGGCATAAAGCTTGTTGTCCAATAGAACTTGCAACATAATTCAGAGATGTCGATCGTGATCTTTCTCGATTTGCGAGAGTACTCAAGAATGTCATCGACGAACACTACCATGAATTGGTCCAAGAATTCATGTAATACCCTATTCATCATATCCATGAAGGCTGCCGATACATTTGTCAAACCAAACGGCATCACTAGGAACTCGTAATGCCCATAACGTGTGCGAAAAGCTATTTTCGACACATCTCTATCCTTCACCTTCAACCGGTAATACCCTGACCGCAGATCAATCTTAGAAAACACTGTAGCACCCTAAAACTGATCAAACAGATCATCAATTCGCGACAAAGGATACTTGTTCTTAATCGTCAACTTGTTCAGTTACCGATAATCAATGCATATTCTTATCGTGATATCTTTCTTTTTCACAAACAACACCGTTGCTCTCCATGGTGACACACTTGGCCGAATGAACCCACGATCCAATAACTCTTGCAACTGTGTCTTCGATTCTTTCGGTGCCATACGATACAAAGCAATAAACACTAGAGCCGTATCCGCGTACGTCTCAATGCAAAACTCCACATCTCTATTGGGCAGAAAACTAGACAACTCTTTCGAAAACACTTATGGAAAATCACAAACTCTGCAAATATCCTGGGCACGCGCTTCCTTCATATTCTGGGTCATAACATAGGCTAGGTATGCTTGACCCCCATACTCTAACAACCTCCGCGGCTGCAAAGATGAAACCATATTTGACATGAAATTTACACTCCCGCCCACCACCACAACTTCATAATCCTCGGCAAGTTTCAAAGAAGCCCGCTTGGCCTCAAAGTCCACTACATCCTTGTGTTGAGACAACCAATCCATACCCAAAATCACATCAAAACCATGAAACGGTAACTCTATTAGATCGGCTTCAAACACATGCCCTTGAATCACTAAGGGACATGTAACACCTCTTTCCCGGTCTGGTAGGAATCTGGGTTAGAGGGTGTTGCTGCAACAATAACGGTGATCAGTGCTTTCAATATTTGATAAATTAATGTAGTCAGGCTTAAAAAGCTTTACTAAATGGTACTAGAAACCCAAATAGTCCATTGTGAAACTGTAATTATCTAAAAAGGACCAATTTTAAACTTCTACAATCTTTAGGGGCAAAACTATAATTTAGATAATTTATAGGTTAATTTCAAAAAAATTAGACGTAAAATTCAAGTTATAAACAACATGTCTGTAAATTTTCATATTAATCGGAGTTCATTTACTAGCCCAATTGGCCTTGTAAAAATTTAGCGACCATTTTTGTAAGTTTCCAGAATTATAACTAACTTACCAGAAACCGTATCGATACTCGGGAGGCCGTATCGGTACGCCTATGTTAAGATTGTTAAAGCATTTATAATTCAATAAGCCCGTATCAATACGATGTATACCCGTATCGATACTCTAAGCATTTAATAATTATCAGAATTCAATAAGCAAGGCTCATATCGATACAGCTAAGGAACCGTACCGGTATGAGTTGACCAAGGTTGCCCTTTTCGATACGACCTAGTGACTGTACCGATGCAATTAATATTCCAGATTCTAGTGTTGACTTTCCGTATCGATGCGCCTTTTGACGTACCGGTACGCCATGTTGACCAGTGTTGACTACGCTCAAATATGCATACCCATATCGATAGCCATCACCCGTAACGATACTCCCTGTACTAAATGACAGATTTGCTCTGGTTTTAATCCAAGTTGGCCTATCAATTAATGTCCAAATGCGATGAAATTTTGCCAACAACCTAATGTCAACATATTCTGCTAGCATGTCCAATTTCATGATCATATGAGTCCATTTACTATGATTTCACCTTTTTAAGCCAAATATACATATTTAGTCCTTTTTAGCAAAACATTAAGAGTCATTTAGAGCCATTAAGGCTTATACATGCCACAAACAAAACGTACACAACAACAGGACTATAAGCGACTACTTCAACTACTTTTCCACCATTCTAGTAGTTTATAAGGGCAAAATACATTACTTTAGTTTGATGGTGACTTGCCAAAACTTCCAACAAGCTCTGATCTCAGATCAAAGACTTTTTCAACCTGAAAGGCATGAGATGAAATGCATTAGGCATACTTTGCCTAGTGAGGTAGTCACTACAATATAAGAAGATGCAATATGAAACCCAATGCATGAGTAGGCAATAATTTTCATCAATGTTCATTATCAATGCATCACTTTCAACTTCCATGGTTCATTTACTCATTGTCAACAATTTAAGTAATTTAAAAACAATCCTTGGATCGATCAAGATAGTGGATACACGGATTCCTACGCCTTGCAAAATCAATAATGGTCTAATCCCTCCGCCTCGCCAAATGACCAACACAAAATCGCTACTCCTCGCCAATATAAAGGTCGTAGCCCAAGTACCGTAGTCCACCCGTACCAACGAGCTCATAAATCCTATGACATGCCAATTGTATCCAAAGTCCACTTGAATCTAAGGTTCAATAATTTAAGCCAATATTCAACATAATATCAATGACAATAAGTTCAATAAGTTCAATGACAATAAATTGACCCTTAGGTCCATTTCAATGATCCGATGAGTTCGATAGCCGTGTTTAGCCAATAACAATAGGTTCAATAATTCAATAACAATGTCCATAGTTCAATGGTCTATTTCCAATGATCAATATGCAATGATTCAATAGCAATGTTCAATACTCGATAGTTCAATGACAATGTTCGATGCTCCATGGTTCAATGACAATATTCAATGCTTAATGTTTCCATAAGGAAGCTTACCGAAGCTTACCAACACACCTTCAAGAGGGTTTGATGAAATGACCTTATGATCATGTTAGCAATAAGATATTCAATGAAAATGAAACCGGGAAAGGCTCCTAGCTTAGTCCCGAGACTCTGACTACACTCACCTCAATTCTAAAGCTTTCAATGCTCTCGGATAACGATTCCTTTGTTCCTAGCCTCCGATGGAGATGATGGAATTTACTCCAACACTTGAGCTAGGCATAATTTTGGTAAAATAGTAAGAGTCAAAGCTATTGATTCAAAATCAATATTCAAGCTTAATAAAGCTTGTAGACAACATTAGTTCCATGGAATTAAGCCTATAGCATATGAATTCAAACCTTAACTTTTCAAGGCCTAATCTTGAAATTAAACTTCAAATATCGATGGAATCAATAAATTGTTTGAGGGGTTTAACTCACCAATCCAAGAGCTTTAATTTGGTGTTTTGAAATCAAAGAAACTCCAAGGATTAAAGTGAGGTGCTTGCTTGAGCTTTGGGAAGAAGATGACAATGGTGGTGCTTGCTTAGCTTTGATGGAAAAAGATGAAGAAAATTGGGAGCTTGATCTCGGTTGTAAAGAAATGCTTTTACTTGCCTTTCAAAGCTTACTTATCCAATGTTCTCCTTCGCCATAGGATAGCTATCATCTTTTCCCCCTTTTCAAGAACCAATCATAAGATTTCCTACCAACAAGAGTATGCTTTAATTTATATTAAATTCTATTATTGATTTATTAAAGAATGATGACTATATGTCATCTTTCTTAATTCCCATGTTCATGTCACGTGATTATGCTAAGCAAGGTGATGAATCACCCAAGAAATTGGGGTAATTACGAGGGTGGTCCGTCAGCTTCCAAAAGTTTACACTTTTACCCTAAAACTTTCAATTTTCACAATTTAGTCACTAAATGACTTCCAATTCTTTCAAAAAGGTTCAAGATCAATAATTAAGCTCAATTAAGGTTCATTTCATTACAATTGAGTACAATAAAGGAGTAAAAACATTGATTGGACCATTTCGATACAAAATTTCCGATCACCGAAACCTAATTCCGACTAGACCAATTTTTGGGGTGTTACAACTCTCCCCCCTTATGAAAAAATTCATCCTTGAATTTTCACCTGAACCGAAGAGATGTGGGTATTGATTCTTTAACAAACCTTTCGTTTCCCAAGTGGCTTCTTCCACTGAGTGACTCCTTCAGAGCACTTTGACTAAAGGCACAAATTTGTTACGAAGCCTCTTGACTTCTCTTGCAAGAATCTGAACCGGTTTCTCTTCGTAGGTCAAATTTGGTTGGATCTGCACAGATTTCGGTTCTATGATGTGCGAAGGGTCAGATCGGTATTTGCGAAGCATGGAAACATGAAAGACATCATGAATCTTGCTTAATTCTGAGGGCAATACCAACCGATATGCAACCGGGCCAACTTTTTCAACAACCTCAAAGGGTCCAATGAATCGGGGACTCAATTTCCCTTTCTTGCCAAACCTCAAAATATTCTTCCACGTTGATACTTTGAGGAAGGCTTTCTCACCAACCTCGTATTAGATATCCTTTCGTTTAAGGTTAGCATAGGCTTTTTATTGGTCAAAGGCTGCCTTCAGCGATCATAGATGACAACAACTCGTTCTTCAATTTCCCGAAGTAGATCAGGGCCCAACATCTTGCCTTCGCCAAGTTCATCCCAACACAGAGGAGTTCTGCAACGTTTGCCATACAATGCCTCAAATGGTGCCATTCTGATGGAAGCTTGGTAGCTGTTGTTGTAGGCAAACTCGATAAGGGATAGGGATTTCTCCCAAGATCCACCAAAATCGTTAATACATGCTCAAAGCATGTCTTCTAGAATCTATAATGGAAGATTTCAATAACAATGCTTTTTTTATTGGTTCAATGGAAGGAGGTTTTAATATTTACCTAAATTACCCTTTCTGACTGACTGTCAGATTGAGAGTGGAATGCAGTACTAAGGTTAAGTCTGGTGCCCTGAGCACCTTGCAAGGAGCTTTAAAATCGAGAACCAAACTGTGAGTCTCGACTGGAGATGATAGACTTAGGTACTCCATGAAGTTTCATGACTTCTTTGAGGTACAAGTCAGCTAGCTTAGGAAGACCATAGTCTATTCTAACTGGTAAGAAGTGTGCTGACTTGGTGAAGCGGTCCACAATGACCCATATGGCATCATGTTTGGTGGGAGTTAAAGGCAAACCACAAATGAAGTCCATGGAAATCTTCTCCCATTTCTATTGCGGAAGGTCTATAGGTTGCAATAGGCCAGTAGGAACATGATGCTTAGCTTTAACACGCTGACATGTAAGGTACTTAGACACGAAATCAACTATAGCTTGCTTCATGCCTGGCCACTAGTAAAGTTCTCAAAGATCCTTATACATCTTTAAAGACCCTGGGTGTACGGAGAAAGAGCTCAAATAAGTTTTTTTAGGATGTCGGTATGAAGAGATTCATCGTTGGGTATGCAGGCCCGCTTCTAATAACATAAGAGGCTTCAGGATTAATTCTGAAGTCAGGTTCATCTCCACTTTGTAGTTTGGAGATAATAGACTGTAACTGAGGATCTCGATCATGTAGGGCCTTGATTCTGGATACGATGGTAGACTGAACCTATAGTTTAGCTACGAGACAATGATACCTCCAAAGACGAAAGTGTGCATTAATAGAACGAGGGGCTACAATACAGTGATCATTTAATGTGTTCAATTCAATGATAATGTAGGGTTCGATGGTCACTGACAATACTTATCAAGCTGAGGTTTACGGCTAAGTGCATCAGCTACAACGTTGGCCTTGCCCTGGTGATAGTCAATGACTAGGTCATAGTCTTTAAGGAGTTCCATCCATCTTCGTTGTCGAAGATTTAACTCATTTTGAGTCAGAAGACACTCGAGACTTTTATGGTCAGTGAAGAGGTAGCATTTTTTCCCTTAGAAATTGTAACACCCTGTTAAAAAAAATTTATGGTTGAGGCTTTGAGGGTTTGAACCCACGACCTCTCCTACCCCTCCCTTTTTAAGTGAGTGAACCGCTAGGCTGAGTGCCCGTTCTTATCATGCTTTTGCATGACTTAAATTTGAATAACTCGATGAGAGAGTTATTTCAAATTTAATACTAATCAGACTCCCCAACTACCCCCTTTAGAGATGAATATTCGAGATTGAGAACCCAGAAGGTTCTACTTTTTTTCTCCTCATCTACCCCGTCACTATCAGCCGTCGATCTCAGCCACCGTCCATTCGTGGCGTGCACCGCCCCTACCGGTGTGTTCATCGTTGCATCCAGACAAATCCCCAGTTAGTCACTCGCGTCGAACAACCGTCATTCGTCGTAAAAATTGATCTAAAGGTTCGACGAGAGCCAAATACCCTTCGCCACTATTTTTCATGGTTTTCGGCCGCCTCGACCGTCTATTCGCAATGTTGTTGCTAACAACATCATCCTCATGTCTGGATGAACAAAACCCCGCCATTGGATCGTTGATCGATCGTCATTTGCTCGTCATCGGAGCATTGTCAAAAATGGACGAATAGGTAGGTTGGCGAGTCTTTTTGGTTGTTTTTAGGTGTTTTAAGATTGGAAAGAGTATTTAGGGTGGAAGATATTGCGTTTTCAGTGCGTTTTGGCCATTCTGAGTTACACGTGGCCCTCACGCGCCACCCATTGCTAATTCTGGTCGCCTTGGATGGTCGCTAGGGCAAACTGGGCCCAAATCGGCCTTGAACCTGTTTTGCTTTGAACCGGTTCTGACCCGACCCGTCTAACCTAACCCACCCGACCGAGCCAACTCAGTGAGTAAACCCGACCGAGTCAACTCAATGAGTCAACTCGTCTGAGTTAAACTATTGACTGCTGATGTCAGCATTGACCATTGACCGTTGACATTAGCATGAGGTCAGCGTTAACTTTGACTGCTGATGTTAGCATTGCCTTTGACCAAAAAGTTAAAATTTCCAAAAAAACCCACATTTTATGTTTTTCGATGTTCTGAGTCCATTTTTGAAGTCTATCTTACAAAATTCAAACCGAATGCCTCTGAATCTGACCTTGAACCCGAGAAGACATGTGTTTAGTTTTTCAGTTTAAGAGTTGTGATAAGCTAAGGATTGATTATGGATTATGTTTAATTAAAGGTATTCAAATATCTTCGTATTCGAGAGGTAGAGGACGTCGAATTCAGGTTCGAGAGTTGAATTCTGTTTCAAGGGGCTGACCGATATAGCAAGGATTCAAGGTAATACTTTACTACATCTTGTATGCTTTACGGAACTGATTGGTATTGGTTAATGCATGAATGAATTTGATTAATGCCTGAATAGTTTAAAGTTATATTGATTACGATAGAAAGATAATAATTTGGTTAAGACCTGAATGATTCGAATAAAGAATTGATGATCGATAAAAAATCCAAGTTCAGTGAATAATCGATAAAACAGTTCACCTCGAAACTTCTATTTCAGATTGTTTCTTGATAAAAGATCTAATGCTCAGAATTCTTGGATGAGAAACGACAAAAATGCCCTTGAGGTATAAGGACTAAAATACTCTTGGCAATGGAATCGATCTATAAATCTACACTAGTTTTGGTAAAATAATTGATTCATCTGAAAACCTCAATTTTCTTGGAAAATTATAGTAGCAAAGCTTTAACCTTCGAAATTGCAAGATACTTGGATTTTCTTGAATTATAAATAAATATCTAAAAATAAGTTTACGGAAAACTATTCGTATGTTTGGATTAATCAAAGTGATGTAAAAGATTGAATTGTTTGAAATGACTAAAAGGGTTGAAAATACTAATAAGGCTGAACTGACTGGGATGACCGTAATGACCAAAGAAACTGAAATATCCTTTGGCACTAATTGCCAAATTAACAGAAATGATGGATATACCTTCGAGTTTCAAAAATGAATAAAATATTCGAAAGGATCAAAGATAAGCTAGAATGTCTGTAATGACCAAAATATATTGTGCATCAAAACTTTTAAAGACTAAGACATCCATGATCCTTGGAATAATTAAATTACGCTCATAACGTGGAATAAGTGTATACCCAAGACAAGTCTTAATTCAGATAAAGTGTGATAACTGTATCGTTCCTAAAGGTTGAGGAAACGAATCTAGAAATGTTGGCCACCTTTATTACTACTGTAAAGTTGGTTTTACAAATATAAATACATGTCAACTACGCGATGGAAGGTTAGTAATGAATATAATGGTGATTGGTTCAGCTTATGATGCTGTTACTATTAAGGAAAGAACGCTCGTGAGTCGTATTTATCAAAACTTTGGGAACCATATTAATATGTGTCATGGATATAACAAATGATTATGGAAGTTAGATTAGCTACTTAAAATCACATGCAATGCAATTTCAATTTTACCCCTCTTGGGTTAAATTACCAAATTACCCTTGGGAGTCAAAATGCCCTTGAACAAATTGTCTGGTACTCTCCGAGTATATTTAAAATCCTAAAAAAATCTATTATACTTGAAATCTCACTTAATCATGAAATACCGAAAATTTTGAATGATCATGAGGTACAAAACCCTGAGCACCTGAATGAAGACGATGATTATTGGACTCTTCGAATAAGTTCATTAATTCTGAAGTCAGTATAGCATGGAATACAATTCATTATATTCCATCTGTATTTATCAAGTTCTTTGAGTGATAAATTGAACCATTTGGTGTGTTCCATGCACATGTATATTATCTCTATATTGAAACTAAGACTCTCTCGCTGATCCAAACCATGAATCATGTCTGTCTAAAAATATACTGCTATGTCGATATAAAAAAATAATAATAAATAAAAATATACTCTCTATTTCTAATACTCTAGAAATATTTGCATGGTTACTATTTTTCTTATTCCGTCTGTCTACTTAACTATCTGATTTGGGGTATTTCTAGGATATGATGGAAGATTTGTAGGCACAACACAGGTACGTCTTTCTGAACCTAAGACATCTTTTTAGGTAAGCTCCTAGGCACAATGGGCCTAGGGTAAGTCTTTCTGTAAGCTCCTACGCCCAATGGGCCTAGGGTAAGTCTTTCTGGATACTGTTCTGGAATACTATATGTCGATGCATGGTTGGAGGGTAGTCAGGTAATTAAAATAAAACTTTTTGTTCGCTCCTATAATTCTACCCTACTGACTTAATTTACTAAAGTCTGAAACTCTTTGTATGCTCTGAATCTGATATCATTAAAACACACTAATTTTGGCAGTTCAACTTTCGTAATCTACATCTCATCTGATTCTTCGGACTATAGGTATGTTGTCTGGTACTCAGGTGATCAGATAAAGAACAATCCTATTACCCAACTATACCGATGTTACGAATATCAATATCTTGAATGGAAACTGTTGTTGCTTGAATCATGTTAGTAATATTGCTTTGCCATTTACCCGCTAGTGCTTACAGCATCAGGTGGTAGTTCGGTATAACTGAGCTTTTCCAAGCTCACGTTGTTTTTGCCATTTTAGGTTGAAAGATTATGTCCATGGTCTAGAGATCGACATCAGCTATAGAGTTCCCTTGGCATTGTTTGCGGAGTACGGTACCTATGCATTAGTGGGCATGTATGTTGTCTCATATTTTATGATTGAGTCTGTAAAATAATTCTGAATATCCATTTTATGGTTAAGTGGAAGTTTTAAAATAATGTTTTGAACAAAATTTTATTTTACAGTTTTAATTGTATTTGTAAGAATTTTCTTCAGTTTTTACGGTGGGTCGATCTACTGACCCGAATGTGACCTCCTAAACTTAGGTGTATTGCATAGGCGAGTTTAAGGGTTATAGAAATAATGCCTCCAGATTTTCAATGCGAAGACAACTACAACCAATTCTAAATCGTGAGTAGGGTAGTTCAACTCATGTGGCATAAGTTGTCGAGATGCATAAGCTATGACCTTACCTTCTTGCCTAAGAACACATATTACTCCGAGATGCGATGCATCACTATAGAGCGTGTATACTCCTTGCCAAACTCGGGTTGGGTTAGAATGGGTGTATGAGTAAAAACTTGTTTTAGCTAGTCAAAGCTTCTTTGCTGTTCCTCGGTCCAAACAAAAGGAGCATCTTTTCTCAATAACTTTGTCAATGGAGCTGCTATCATGGAAAATCCTTCCACGAATCTCCGGTAATAGCCAGCTAGACCAAGGAAGCTTCTTAATTCTTCGATGTTCTTCGGTGGTTTCCAATCTAGAGTTGCTTGGATTTTCTTCGGATCTAATTAAATGCCTGAAGCCGAAACAATGTGCCCAAGGAAGGCAACTTCGTTGAGCCAAAACTCACATTTGGAAATTTAGCAAACAACTGCTTCTCCCACAAGGTCTGCAACACAATTCAAAGGCGATTTCTATGTTTCGTAGCATTCTTGGAGTAGATCAATATATCATCGATGGACACCACCACAAACTTGTCCAAATAGGGTCTAAAAACCCAGTTCATCAAATCCATAAAGGCTGCCGGTGCATTGATTAGCCCAAATGGCATCACCAAGAATTCCTAATGGCCGTACCTAGTACGAAAGGCAGTTTTGGGTACATTGCATTCCTTAACTCTCATTTGATAGTACCTTAACCTTAGATCAATCTTAGAAAACACAACAACATCCTTAACCTGATCGAACAAGTCATCTATTCTCGGTAGGGGTACTTGTTCTAAATGGACACCTTGTTCAATTACCGATAGTCGAGACACAGCTTCATGGATCCATCATTTTTCTTCACAAAGAGGACCGAAGCTCCCCAAGGTGAAGAACTCGGTCGAATGAAACCCTTGTCAAGAAGATCTTGAATATGAGCCTTTAATTCTTTAAGCTCGACTGCGACCATACAATAAGGTGCAATAGAAACTAGGACTATTCCAGGTTGTACTTTGATGCCAAATTCCACTTCACGGGCTAGAGGTAAACCCAGAAGTTTATCAAGAAAGACATCGGGAAATTTATATATAGTATCAATATCAAGCAGTTGAGGTTCATCCTTGGTTTTTGAGGTTAAAGCATATAAGGATGAATTTCTCGAACTCATCAGGGTGACGCTCTCCTTGCCAAGGCCTTGGAGGTACAACTTTTTTTATAGCAATATACCCAAGCTTGATGTTCACTGAGCTAATCAAGTCCTAGTATGACATCGAATTCGTGAATCAGTAAGGCCAATAAATTGGCTGAAACAGAAATCCCTTGAATCATTAACAGACAGTTCTTATATACCAGACTTATGGTGACACAATCACATAAAGGATTGATTGCAGAGATCTTAGATACCACGGATTCAAAAGACATTTTATGCTTTTTTGCTAACATTGAACTAATGAAAGAATGTGTAGAGCCAGGATCAATCAATGCACAAATAGAATGAGAGTACAACTCAACGGTACTGCAATAAAGTTAGGATCATCCTCTTCCTCATGGCTCCTCACATGGTATATTTGGGTAGGGGCCTTTGAATCTTGTTTGTTTGACGCCTTAGCTGAGCTATTAGGTCTCCCCGTAGCCGCTGATGAACCCTACTTTGATCCTTTACCTTAATAAGACTGAGCCGATGATGATGTAGTAGTCGATGCGGAAACAGGCTTACTAGTATTCAGTGGACAATCTCGGATAAAATGGCTTTGTTCACCACAGAAATAGAAAGCCCCAGACTGCTTGCGAGACTATCCCGTCGTGTGTTTGTTCTGGCAATAGTTACATACTGGATGTTGTACAGCTCACCCCGAACCTCTAGTACTCTCAATGAAGTCGTCTGCGGCTTAGTAATATTCCCAATTCGAGAAGGTTGAGGGTAAACATTATGATTTGAACCTTGATACTTTCCTTTCTTGTTAGGCTTTAGAGGATGCGAATCGTCATATTGCCTCTTCTTGGACCGGCTAGATCTTCCAAACCTCTAGGCTTTCTGAGCAGCTTCAGTGGCTTTGACCCGATTCACTAGGTCCTAAAAGTTTGTGATGCCCAATGCTGTGAACATAGGGCGCAGCTCGTCACTGAGCCCATCAATAAACTCACTGATGTACCTATTACGAAATTCTTGAAGAAAGAACTCCTAAGTTATAGCTTCTTCAGATGCCGTGAGAATAGTCGTCTCCCACCATTAGAGTGCCTCGTCGGCCAGTAATGCGAGGGTATATTCCAGCTTGTATTCATCCGAGCACTGCAACTGCTTGTTCAAGATTCACAATGTGCTCAGTAACATGCTCATCTATACGAGCTTCGTTAGAGTCAGACATCTATTATAAAGAGATCGGGTTAGTCGGCAAGTCACTTTATACATAATAAATAACTCCTAAGTGGCAAGGTAACACAATAACAATGCAACAGACATCAGTTTAGTCCTAGAATCGACTAAACTCTAGCTCTAATACCACAAATGTAACACATCCTTCCCAGTTTGGTAGGAATCTAGGTCGGAAGGTGTTTCCAGAATAATAACGATGATAAGTGCTTTCAATATTTGATAATTTAATGTAGTCAGGCTTAACAAGATTTACTAAATGGTACTAGAATGTCAAATAGTCCATTATGAAACTGTAATTATCTAAACAAGACCAATTTTAAACTTCTACAAGCTTTAGGTGCAAAAGTATAATTTCGATAATTTATTGGTTAATTTTTTAAAAAAATGGACGTACAACAGTGGAATTCAAGTTATAAACAACATGTCTGTAAATTTTCATATTAATCAGAGTTCATTTACTAGCCCAATTGGCCTTGTTAAAATTCAGTGACCATTTTGTAAGTTTCTAGAATTATTAACTTACCAGAAAACGTACCGATACTCAGGAGGCTATATCGGTACGCCTATGTTAAGACCGTTAAAGCAGTTATGATTCAATGAGCCCGTACCAATATGGAGTATACCCGTATCGATACTCTAAGCATTTAATAATTATCATAATTCAATAAGCAAGGCTCATATTGGTACAGTTAAGGAACCGTACCGATACTAGTTGACTAAGGTTGACCATTTCGATACGCCCTAGTGACCGTACAGATGCAATTAATTTTCCAGATTCCAGTGTTGACTTTTTGTAACGATACTCCTTTTGACGTACCGATACACCATTTTGACTAGTGTTGACTACACCCAAATATGCATACCCGTATCGATACGCCATTACCCTTATCGATACGCCCTGCGCTAAAATAACATATTTGCTATGGTTTTAATCAAATTTGTCTTATCAATTAATGTCCAAATCCGATGAAATTTTACCAGCAACCTAATATCAACATATTCTACTAGCATGTCAAATTTCATGATCATATGAGTCTGTTTACCATGATTTCACCTTTTTAAGCCAAATATACATATTTAGTCCTTCTTAGCAAAACATTAAGAGTCATTTAGATCCATTAAGGCTTATACATGCCACAAACAAAACGTACACAACCACAGGACTATAAGCGACAACTTCAACTACTTTGTCACCATTCTAGGAGTTTATAAGGGCAAAATACATTACTTTAGTTTGATGGTAACTTGCCAAAACTTCCAACTTGCTCCGATCTCAGGCCAAAGACTTTTTCAACCTGAAAGGCATGAGATGAAATGCATTAGGCATACTTTGCCTAGTGAGGTAGTCACTACAGTATAAGAAGATGCAATACGAAACCCAATGCATGAGTAGGCAATAATTTTCATGGCATTTCATCAATGTTCGTTATCAATGCATCAGTTTCAACTTCCATGGTTCATTTACTCATTATAAATAATTCAAGTAATTTAATAACAATCCTTGGATCGATCAAGATAGTGGATACACAGATTCCTACACCTCACCAAATCAATAATGGTCTAATCCCTCCGCCTCGCCAAATGACCAACACAACACCCCCACCTCACCAATATAAAGGCCGTAGCCCAAGGACCGTAGTCCACCCCTACCAATGAGCTCATAAATCCTATGGCATGCCAATTTATCCAAAGTCCACTCGAATCCAAGGTTCAGTAATTTAAGCTAATATTCAACATAATATCAATAACAATAATTTCAATAACTTCAATGACAACAAATTGACCCTTAGGTCCATTTCAATGATCCGATGAGTTCGATAGCCATGTTTAGTCAATAACAATAGGTTCAATAATTCAATGGCAATGTTCATAGTTCAATGGTCTATTTCCAATGATCAATATGCAATGATTCAATGTCAGTGTTCAATACTCGATAGTTCAATGACGATGTTTGATGCTCTATGGTTCAATGATAATATTTAATGCTCAATGATTCCATAAGGAAGCTTACTGAAGCTTACCAACACACCTTCAAGAGGGTTCGATGAAATAACCTTATGATCATGTTAGCAATAAGATATTCAATGAAAATGATTATGGGAAAGGCTCCTAGCCTAGTCCCGAGACTCTGACTACACTCACCTCAATTCTGAAGCTTTCAATGCTCTCAGATAACGATTTCTTTGTTCCTAGCCTCCGATGGAGATGATGGAACTTCCTCCAACACTTGAGCTAGGCATAATTTTGGTAAAATAGTAAGAGTCAAAGCTATTGATTCAAAATCAATATTCAAGCTTAATAAAGCTTGTAGACAACATTAGTTCCATGGAATTAAGCCTATAGCATATGGATTCAAACCTTAACTTTTCAAGGCCTAATCTTGAAATTAAACTTCAAATATCGATGGAATCAATAAATTGTTTGAGGGGTTTAACTCACCAATCCAAGAGCTTTAATTTGGTGTTTTGAAATCAAAGAAACTCCAAGGATTGAAGTGAGTTGCTTGCTTAAGCTTAGGGAAGAAGATGACAATGGTGGTGCTTGCTTAGCTTTGGTGGAAAAAGATGAAGAAAATTGGGAGCTTGGTCTCTGTTTCAAAGAAATACTTTTACTTCCCTTTCAAAGCTTACTTATCTGATGGTCTCATTGGCCATATGATAGCTATCATCTTTTCCACCCTTTCAAGAACCAATCATAAGATTTCCTATCAACAAGGTAAGCTTTCAATTCTCACAATTTACGTGATTATGCTAAGCAAGGTGGTGAATCACCCAAGAAATTAGGATAATTATGAGGGTGGTCCCTCAACTTCCAAAAGTTTACACTTTTACCCTAAAACCTTCAATTCTTACAATTTAGTCACTAAATGACTTTCAATTCTTTCAAAAAGGTCCAAGATCAATAATTAAGCTCAATTGTGGTTCATCATTACAATTGAGTACAATAAAGAAGTCAAAACATTGATTGGACCATTCTGATATAAAATTTCTGATCACCAGAACCTAATTCCGACTAGACCAATTTTCGGGGTGTTACAAGACAACTCTTATACAACTTCCTAGCTACAACCGTCCCTCCAAAGGAACTAGTTACCCGCACACCAACACCTAACAACTCTACAGGTAAATCCAGCAAACATGCTCGTGCAAAATGTAGGAATGCGTAGAACTGGAATCAATCAAAGATAACAAAAGTATAGACTGTAAGGTAAAGGTACATGTGATCATATTGGTATTATTCCTCCCCTCACAGTGAGAAAAGACCCTTTCCGTTAGACCGCCCTCTAGCTGAACTGCTACAGTATACGCTACTACTCTCTGACCATCATCCCTTCGCTGAAAATGTCTACGGCCGTGCCCACGACCCCTCTACGCTCCAACAATCGGTATAAGAGCCTGACCCTCTCTATCCAATTGCGAACAATACCTCTTGAGATAATCCCTCGATCCACAACTCTAACAAGTGCCTAAAGCACCCCCAACATTCTTTCGAATTCTATCTTCCACATCTCCTACACTCGGGAACTCCAGCATAGATATTTTGTCCTTGAAAACCATGCCCAGCATCACACCCAACACTATTTCCCCCACGCCTTTGATCCATACGATTCTTATGGTCTTTATGCCTCTTGTAACGATCCTTACCAGCATCAGACTCCGCACTCCTCTTTCTCGCTGAAGAGTTCCCAAAACGAGCAGACAAATCCAAATTCTGTTCTACGTCCTTTGCTCGCTAAACCAGGACATCAAACTCTGTGTAGTCTGTAGCCAGCATGTACGTCTTTACCTCCTTGTTCAACTATAATGAAACCGATCACACCTCTGTCGCTCATCCGAAACTAACTCATGAGCATACTTACTCAGCCGAACAAATTGGATATCGTACTCCAAAACAAACATGTTTCTTTGCTCCAAAGCCATGAACTTTTTTTTCTTCTCATCCTTATATCGCGTTCCCAAGTAATTCTTCTTGAAAGCCTCACAAAAGAATTCCCAAGTAACATTGGCAGGTTTTATTCCCGCGTTCACATTTGTCCACCAACTGTAAGCATAACCCTGCAGCAACGACACAATACACCCCAGCTTGTGTATATTCGTACACTCTATCTGGCCAAGGATCTTTTCGATACTAGCAAACCATTCCTCGGCTGCTTTAGGAGCCAAACCTCTAAACTCAATGCCACCCAAGCTACGCAAATGTTCCAAAGGTAACCTGGTACTTACAGCTATAGGCGCCGGTACAGGTACATGCACTAGAGCCATGGTTGCCTGCAAAGCTCCTGTCATTTCTTGGACTAACGGTGGCATATCACCAAAAACAGGTACTTGTGGTGGCTAAGGTGCACCACCCTCTACTATGTAATTACCAATTTTATCCGGGGTGGTAACCCACTTTTATGTTTTTGTTAATATTTAGGATAATGGGCGTTGGGCTTTTAGTACCTTATATATACTGCATTATGTTTAAAAACCTCCAAAAATACTAGTAGTGCCATTATTTATTGCTATTATAATTTAAAAATGCAAAAAATATTATTAGTTATTACTATTATTACCTATTTCTATTTTATTTTATTGCTACTATTTTCGTTTCGGTTTACATTTTATACTAGTATTAGTATCTTTCTTTTTTTGACATCATTAACTCGGTTTAGAGTTATTATTGTTATACATATTATCCTATAATTATATTATTATTATTATATTTAAATAAAAAGTACAAAAATATTAAAATATATATAAATAAGTAAATAGAATAAAATAATTGAATAGTCTAAATAAATAAAGCCCAATGTCCATTTTAAAGTCCATTTACAGTTCATAAAAACCCAAAAATAATAAATAAATACATCAATTGGCCCACTAAGGCTCAATTCTAACTAAACCCTTAAAGACTAATAACCATATTATCTACGCGCAGCCGCTCAAGGGTCGTTGGATCTGGCCCTTGATCCAATGGTCGGGAATGAAGACAATGAACCTTCCAGATTCCTCACGCGCCTACGCGCGTCCATCTAGTTGGCACCACGCGCGCCTACGGCTCAATTCTTAGGCCCATTCGCCTCCCATGACTGTCTGTCTACCACGATCTGCACTACGCTCGACCGCCCTTTGAACCACTAAGCCGACCGACACGGCCTGCATCTGCATCTGCCCACACCATCCACTCCAGCCCTCATTGCTCTCTTCCATGACCGGTGCGCGTGCCAAAACAAAAGACAAAACCAAACAAATGTTAGAAAAGCACAGATAAACAAGAAAACATTGCCTCAGATAACAACCTTTTACGTTTTTATTTTATTGTTGTAATATTCGGTTATTTAAGAACCGAGTCAACACTTTGTAAATCCCAAGAATGGGAACCCTTGGAAAAATCAATACAACACAGAGCCTTTTGAGGTATCCTTATCGTTTTTTCATATGCATGCATAAACAAAAAAGAGAAACTATTCTAGGGTAGTTTTTTTTACCTTGAGTCCAGTGTTCAATTGGTCGTCTGATACTGTCACCGGTGATAAGCCCACGGCCTTTGGGGCTAAGAAGAGGTGAGCCGAAACGAGAATTTTTTTTAGGTTTTTTTGGGCATGACTTTCTTAGATCTAGGCCAAGGGAAAGCCTTTTTGGAAAATCTAAGGTCGTTATCGTGTTTAGGGTGTAGAGAGGGGTGTTCTAATGTAGTTTGTAGGTATGTTGGGGCTGGTGAGCGGCGGCCAGCGGTGGTTTGTGACCACTGGCACAACGAAATATCGCCAGGATCTGGGATTAGGGGCGGCCTTCATCCCTTTGGTTCAGAGCTTTTTACCAGAAAAAAAAGGGGTGCATTTTTTAAAATGGCTTAGGCCCCCTTTTTTAACCCAAACTGACTTATTTATAACCTTTCTATTTTTAAAAAGTGTTTATTAGCTACATAAACCCCTCTGCGTCGTGTAATTACGCGATAGAGGGGTTTCCGTCTTTTTTAATTCCGCACTAGGTCCTCAAAATATTTTCAAACTTTGCAATGACATCCCGATTTAAGCTCGAATCAAATTTTAAAAATAGAGTTATTCATCTGAGGTCCTTCCATTTTTTTAATATCTTTTAAGCCATTTCGTCTTCTTAAATCACTCTCGAGGTCCTTCAATCTTTCACCCGCTTTGCAATTTGGTCCAAATTTTAGTTTAATTGGGTTTTTTTGAAGGGTTAATGCCTATTTGAGTCCTTGTTTTTTAATTTACCCCAATTTAGTCCTTCCCAGTGTTTAAATCACCCTATAGGGCCCTTAGATTTTATTTTTGCCTTAATCTAACCCTTGCATTTGCATGTTTATATTTATATTATTTGCACATTTATTTACTCATTTTAATTTAAGATCTCCGTGTATGTATGCTCAGTTTTATTGCTTAGTTTTTTTAGGTTAGGCCTTTTAGCAAAATTAAGGTTTGGTTTAATTTAATTAATTTAAATTATACGCTCGTCTTTTAGGGCATAAACTTTAAATTAATTAAATTAAATTTAGGTTTAGGTTTTTTAGAGCCGTAGTTAGATTTAAAGTTCGAATTAATTTAATCAATTTAAATTTATCCTTAGCTTATTGGGATAAATGTTAAATTTAGTAAATTAATTGAACATCTCTTAATTACCTCTAGGATAAAATTAATATTTTACCTAGATCACCTAATTTAAATCATATTAATTAATTCGATTACTTTTAAATAGAATCCTTGGTTTATTAGGATCCTAGTTTAGAATTAATCAAATTAATCATTGTGACCGGGGGTAATCAATAAAATGTTAAGGTTTTCTAGTTTTTAGGATTTAATTAATTTAGGGCTAATATTAGACTAATCTAGTTAATAATTAGAACACTAATTAATTTCTATAATTTGCGCCTTTTTAGGTTAGGACTTTAGTGGGCCTAGGGCTTTAATTTCATGCAGTTCTTTGTCAAGCATTTTAATTGTCATTCATATGACTTTTTATTAATCCAACATGCCTTTAATTAATTAACTTTAGTTATAAAATAGAGGTGTTTATTAATTCCGATATTTGTGTCGTAACAGTCCTGGCTCAATAGATGTTGACCAAATATTTGAATTAATTCTTATCGTCTAAAGGTAATTTAATTTGAGATAAAAATTGGACAAGCCATAACATCATTCTTAACTGCTTGCATCATGCATAAAGGTGATGAACAAAGTTCGAACCATAAATTAACACGGCTGTTGGGCTTATTCAATGTCAGTTTAATCTATGGTCTGAGGTGTCGTCACCCTTATTAATTAAATGATTAATTAATTTAAATTCACCAATTTGAAAAAGCTTGTCTAATTAAAGTATAAATTCAATCATGAACACTTAATTAAAGTCAATTTAAATTTCGATAATTTCCATCAATTAAAAGCAACACATATTTTGGTACCGATTTCTGGGCATGACGGGGTGTTAATCCTTCCCCACACGTAACCAACTCCCGAACCCGTTTTGAACGAATCTCCGATTTTATGGTGTCCGGCCTACCTTAGTGGCTGGTGGCGACTCCAAGTCTTTTATTTTCTAAACGCGACTTTTTAAAGGACTTCCCCACTGTTTCAAACATTTTTCTGAAAAGACCAAAGGAAATCTATTACTCCTTTTTAGCGATTTCAAATTTCAAAAAAGGTCGCTACAGCTGGCGACTCCTCTAGGGACACATTTTGTTTTTACAAAACAAAAAAGAGAGTTAAGCCAAGCAAATATTTGTTGCTTTTAATGATGGAAATTTTGAAATTAAGAACTTTAATCGGGTTGTTCTTTTTGAATATATAACTTTAATTACACGGGATTTGATAATTGGTGATTTTGAATTAATTGCTCATTTAATTTCTAAGAAATCACTGACATGTGTTGCATCATGATCATCAAGCTCTATACCCAAGCTCCTTCCCTTGAGTGGGAGTGAAATGCCATATACCCACGTGAGTAGCCCATTTTGACATGTGAGCAGCCCTCCACGTCACTAGGTCATGCATTCCCTCGAACCGAATCCAATTCGCAAGCTTGTAATGGGCCGGAATTGGGGTTCTTGTTGTCTTAGTAGGAGACAAGATAGGTTCGAGTACCCTTCTAGAACCAAACCTGTGTGTGTGACTCTAAGAAGCCTACCTCGATTAAAGTCATGCGGATAACCATAGCAAGCTAGAATTCATGTGGTTAGGGTTTTCTTTTCTGTGTCTTTTTGCTCCTTAATTTATGTTTTTTATCTTGCAATTTCGAATTCATTATTTGCTTATTTCATTACTAACAAGTTTTCTTTTGTTTTTATTTCTTCTCCTTATATTTTGTTTATCATATTTTATCATAGTCTGAAGTTAGAGACTTGATCAATGGGAGACTTAGTTTGTAGCACTGATAAGAAGAATTCCGAGGAACAAATATGGTCAGAAGGTGAGCAGCTTCATGATGGAGACAATATTTCTACTGGATATAGGTCATTGATGTCAGCTGAAACTTTTATAAACACCGAATACAATGATGTGTCGAGGTTGATATCGGTATGGCACGGTTGGGATTATGAGGCGAGAAGTGTTTTCAAAAGCAAATATGGTGACATAGCACATTTGTTAGATGTCCCAGTTGATCAGTCACTACTCCAAGCCTTGGTGAAATTTTGGAACCCGACCTACAGTTGTTTTACAATTGGCAACATTGATTTGACCCCAACAATCGAGGAGTATCTAGCCCTCATGAATTGTAAGAAGATTGATGAAATCGAGTCTACTCCAAACCACCCAAGAACAAGTCATTCCGAGCCAAGCTAGGTAGATTTTCAGGAACTTTACCGTCTTGGGTTGAAGATCAAGTTACTACTTGGAACAAAAAAGAATATCTCGAGTGGGAAGGGATTCTGGCTTTAGCTTCAGTACATCCAGTAGGCCGAGTTTAGCAAGATCTTTTTGCATTATTAATTTATGGGTTGGTCATGTTCCCAAAAGCATTGGGGCTCATTCACCCATCAGTGTTAGATCTGTTTGATTGTTTAGAAGGGAAGTCCAGTCTGGTTCTTGTCATCTTGTCTGAAACTTTCCAGTCTCTTAGGTTTTGTAGGAAACATGGTGGGGGTCGCTTCTTAGGATGCCCTCAGCTTTTAACAGTTTGGTTTTATAGTCATCTGTGGTCTGACGTTCACTTTTCAAGGTCTCTCTTCGATGGCAAATTTTTTCCACTAAAAGAGTTCTTACAAAAGGAATATTGTCCAATGGAAAGATCCGAAGAGTTATGGCTAGACGTCATACAAAATCTGAAAGACGATGATATAGTTTGGAAAGCTCTATGGCTACGCACGAGGAATATTCTTTATCGATGTGAGGAGAATCTATGGGTACCGTTACTTGGCCTTTGGGGGCATATGGCTTACGCACCCCTATTGGTTTTGAGACAGTATGGCTCCAAACAGTTTATACCAGCCACGAGCGGACTAAATGAGTTCAATATGGACTACGCAACTGAGAAAGGTTACAAGGGAAGGTGTACGACGCTTCTTCTATATGGAACAATGGTAGATGAGTCAGGGTTTTGAGTGCTCCGTACATGATGACTTCGGAATATGAAGTGTGCCGATTCAATTGCGTCAATGACAATATTCCTCAGTTGAATCCTGATGGTGTGAGGACAGTTCAAGAAAGGTTGGCTACGCTTCCCACTAAAGTCGACTTGATGAGAAATCAACTTGAATATGAGCAAAAGAAGTTTATTCACCTAGAAGCAAAGGCTGATCAAGATATATTCAATTTTGATCTAGACAAGACAAAGTTCGAAGGAGATATTAAAAGTATACAAAGGAGGAATAATATGTTGGAATCTAAGCTCATGTCAGAAAAAAAAGAGATCCGAAAATTGTAAAGGCTAAACAAGAGTAAGAGGTTTGCAGGTGACAGGTCAAGTGAATGATTAGAGCTCAGACTCAAAGAGGAGAAGGCAAGAACCGAGGCTTACAAGAAGAAGTATTATGAGTACAAGGACCAAGTACTTGCCATGACTCAAAAGATGGAGAACTTGAAAACTTCTCATTCAACGAAGCTCGAGAATGAACGACGTCGAAACAAGGCATTGAAGGCTCAAATAAAATAGTTAGAGAAATCTCTTCTTAAGCACAAGGGTTCTACCCAGGTTCTAGAAGCCAATAATTCAGAAAACTAGGCTTTGAAGGATCGAATCGAGGATTTAGAGATCGAGGTCCAAAAAATCAAAGATCAAGTGACGAGTTTTAGGGGAGCGATTCAGGTGGATCGGATGCCAATGATAGAACAACTTTAGTTTTCTGCTTTCACCATTTGGAGGCAAGAGCAAGATTTGGCTCACTTCATGTCATTGATGCAAGAAGTCGCCCGAAAGGTATAGTTCCTAACGAAAGATGTTGCCGAGCTTCAAGAATGCGTAGACGATGAATTCGAAGAAGGAGAAAGGATTGTTTGAATCTTGAGAGAGATTTTTGACTTAGGCGCTAGCTTAGAACCATATGCGTAGCGAATTTTCTTTGAATTGTTGTAATAAAACAATGTTTTCATCAATGCAGTCATTTAATGATGATATTTGCCAGAATCAATGTTTTTCTTTGCATTCATGCATAACACATTTATTTGCATATTTTATTAAGATATTTAAATTAATTAAAATGCTTCTTATTTCAGAGCATTTTGATACTGTTAATTACACACATTAGACATCCATACCGTACACGTCTTCAAGTCAGGAAATTGGAAGAGATCTTTGTAAGCTAGAAGCCGATCTTAGAGGCCAGTTGGAGCGAACGCAACAAGAACTAAGAGATACCATCATCAAATCTAAGCAAGATATGATGAAGGAAATATCTCAAATGCTGTAAATTAGTTGTGGGAAAGACGTAAGAGGGAAGAGTACCATTGTGAACCCTGCTCAGAACCAGGGAAACCCTTCATACTCTCTAATATTTGAAAACCCCCTTTTCATTAATCCTACACCGACCCCCCCACAAAGGGTATCCTCGTCCCATCAAGTGGGTACCTCTGCTCCACCTCAGCCGGCCGTGACATTTGCAAATATTGAGCATATTGGAGATAGTATCCCAGACTTTGATGAACTAGAAAAATTAAACCAAGTGAAGGCAGAATTCTTAAGTAGTTAGAGGAGACTAGGAAGGACCTCAAGGAGAAATTTCGGGTGAGGGAAGAAGAGGATGGTTCTTGCGGCCTGAACGCTAAGGATCTCAGCTTGGTCCCTGATGTAGAGATCCTATACAAGTTTAAAACCCTAGAGTTTGAGAAGTTTGATGGGGCGACTTGCCCAACCACTCATATAACAATGTTTTGCCGCAAGATGGCTGGCTAAACCAACAATGAGAAGCTGTTGATACACTATTTCTAAGACAGCTTAGTGGGATCCACCATAAGATGGTACAATCAGCTTACACGAGCTCAGATTAAATCATGGAAGGATTTGGCTAAGGCATTCACTAATCAGTATAAGTACGTAACTGATATGGTCCTCAACTGGCTTTTATTGCAAAAAATGGAACAAAAGAGAAATAAGAGCTTCGAGAATACGCCCAAAGATGGCGCGATGTGGCGGCTCAAGTCCAGCCCCCTCTTCGCGAAAATGAGATTGCCCCAATGTTCATTGACACATTAAAAGAAACACTCTATGACTGTCTGATCAATAACCCTATTAGTAATTTTACTGTTATGGTAATGACCGACGAGCGTATAGAAGCAACCATTAAAAGTGAGAGAATCGACGGAGGGAAACCGTTACGCAAATATTTCAAGAGGAAGGACCATGAAGTTAACACCACAAATACCTACAAGGCTGTTAAGAACTTTACCATATCACAACCCCAAGCTCCTGTCAGGAACCCCCGAAGTTTTAATAGAAGGGAAGAGCGGGGACCTAAGAAGGAAAATGAGAATAGATCCTTCACACCGCTAACAATCTCTTACAAAGAACTCTACTCACAACTGTACAAGGCGGATCTAGTTTGGCCTTAGCATGTTACCCCTTTCAACCCCCTTTATTCGGCATGGTATGACCCTAAAGCCCACTGCGAATACCATGCTGACGTCCCATGCCATACTATTGAGAACTGTATAGCATTTAAAAAGTTTTTTTAGAATTTGATTGAGATTGGAGTGCTACAGTTAGGGGAGCCCAGTACCGCCAACAATCCTTTGCCTAATCATGGTGGTCAAGGCGTAAATGCTATGGAGGAAGAATGTGCAAGAAAGGCTAAGGCAAACGTGTTAGAAGCCAAATCCCCTATAAGATGGGTCTTTCAGCAGTTATGTATGGCTCGTCTCATCGACTGTGGAATGGTAATTGTAAAAAAAAGGTTGTGGCTCCTATTGTGAATACCATCAGTCGGGGGATCATCAGATACAAGATTGCGAGGCATTCCGTCAAGTAGTTTAGAAGCTGATGGATAGCAAGGTGATTGAATTCTTTGAGAAAGAAAAGAGAAACAAAGAGTTAGAAGTTTGCACGTGGATGCTCCAGATGTCAAAAATAATGTGAAAAAGCCATTTGTCCTTGGCCTCTATCCAAGTCAAGAAAATGCACCACGAGAGGAGAGTTCTATGATGGCCCTTAAAATCATAATCTCTGCCATGGCATCCTTTCCCTTTAAGGATACCCGGATGGTTCTGTGGAACTACACCGCCAATGTCTCAATACAAGGAAGTTCCAGTTCGCGAGAAGGAGAAAAACCAGTTGCGAAGGTAAAGACCGCCGAAGGAGAGCCTGTGAAACCAAACCCCGAGGAGATAAACGATGTGGGGCATTTTACAAGGAGCGGTCGATGCTACGCTCCTAAAGCACCAAAGGCTAGAAAAGATGAAAGGAAAAGGAAAAGGCAACTGAGTCTGAACCTATGAAGGTATTTGGAGAAGAGTCACCTCTGAAACTCAACGGGCCAGTGGTAGACCAGCTTAAAAAATGGCCAGCCTGGATTTTGGTGCTTGACCTACTGTTGAACTCAAAAAAACTTTTGTGATGAGTTAGATCAGATCATCAGATATATTACTAATTATAATCATATCACCTTCAGTGATGATGAGATACTGAAAGAAGAAAGAGGGTCTAATAAGGCCCTAAACATCACCACTCACTGCAAAGGTCATATACTATCGGGAGTGCTCATAGATAACAGCTCTACCCTGAATGTTATGGCTTTAGCTACTCTGCAACGCCTACCAATCGACAGCTCACATATAAAGCCTTGCCAGAATGTTGTACGGTCATTTGATGGGACCCAAAGAGATGTGGTCGGGAAAATTGAAGTACCCCTGCTCTTTGGTCCAACCGAGTATGTTATGGATTTCGTGGTTATGGACATCTGGCCATCCTACAATTTCTGTTAGGAAGACCATTGATCTATTCTGCCCTAGCTGTTCTGTCCTCTTTGCATCATAAATTGAAGTTTGTCATCGAAGGAAAGCTAGTAACAGTTGATTCCGAGCAAGATGTCGTGGCTTTAGTAACTTGCGATGCTCCATACATCCCAACTGATGAGGAGGTAATGGAATGTTCCTTTAGGGCATTAGAGTTCGTCAATGCCACTTTTGTTGCTCAAAGAAACAATATTCCATGCTCGAGGCTATCAAATTATACTATGATGGTGGTGGCGGAGACGCTAGGAAGAGGAGCAAAGAAGGGAAGAGGTTTGAGAAAGAATCTGCAATGAAGGCTTCAACCTGTAAGCGTTATCCACAAGTACGACCGTTTTGGGCTCGTACATAAGCCTATTTTTTTTAACAAAAAGAAGCAAGAGTGGAAGAGAAGAGAAGAACAATGAAAGGCCCGACTCAGATGAGAGGAGATTCAGTGGCTCCAATCACTTATACGGATATGAAACGAGTTTTCGTATTCGGTGGAGTCATGAATCTCAGACTCAAGGTCCAAGAATATAATCAAGAGAATGATAGGATCCTCAATGAAGAATTAATCTATGAAGCTATAGAGGGAATGGATGTAAATGTGATCTCTGAAGGTGACAAGACTGTCCAGCCTTTGGCCAAGATCCGTCAGTGCCTCCCGAGAGAGAAGCTCGGCAATTGGACCAGCATGGATCTGCCTATAGTTTTTAGGACCGAATCAGAGTAATGCTTAGAACCACCCTGTTACTTTTGGCCCGAGAGTAATAGGGATTCTTTGTAAAAGGGATACTATGTCAACTCTATTCCGCTTTCAAGGAAAAAGATGCTTTCTGTATTTCTCAAATGGCAAATATAACATTCATTTCATTCATTTTTTATTCTTTTATTTATTAATTTATTCATTTATTTCATAAACCATTTCTATTCCCAATACATACTTTCAAACTCGTGCAAGTCTCTTAACATTAACTCTATGAATGATTATGAATTTAATCCCGAGATAGATTTTGAACAACCCTCGTACTCGGCTGAAATTGACGGAGAGGATGACAAGGTAGAATATGAGGTCCTGGATGAACTGTTAAGATTAATGGCAAGTGAAGAGAAACAGATTCTACCCCATCAAGAAGAATTGGAAGTTTTGAATTTGGGGACTGGAGAAGAAAAGAAAGAAGTGAAGATTGGTACCACTCTATCATCGAATGTGAGATAAAAGTTGGTGGAATTACTCTCAGAATTCAAAAATGTGTTTGCGTGGACATATCAAGACATGAAAGGTCTAGACACAGATATTGTAGTGCACAAAATCCCAATAGAACTAGAATGTAAGCCAGTCCAGCAAAAGATTCGAAGAATGAGACCGAATATGCTGTTAAAGGTTAGGGAGGAAGTAAAGAAACAGTTTGAAGCATGATTTTTGAAGGTCACCAAATACATGGAGTGGGTAGCTAACATAGTCCTGGTGCCCAAGAAGGATGGAAAAGTACGTATATGCGTGGATTTTAGGGACCTCAACAAGGCGAGTCCAAAAGATAATTTCCCTCTGCCTCACATCGACACACTAGTTGACAATACCGCAGGGCATTCGTGGTTCTCATTCATGGATGGCTTTTTTAGATATAATCAGATTAAAATGCACCCTGAGAATATGGAAAAGACTACTTTTGTGACTATGTGGGGCACATTTTGCTATAAAGTAATGCCTTTCTAGTTGAAGAATGTCAGGGAAACTTATCAAAGGGCCATGGTGACCTTGTTCCATGACATGATGCATAAAGAGATCGAGGTGTACGTGGACGACATGATAGCCAAGTCTCGGACTGAGGAAGAGCATATTCAGAATTTGCGAAAATTGTTTCAAAGATTAACAAAGTACCAGTTGAAGCTCAACCCAGCTAAGTGCACCTTTGCAATAACTTCCGGGAAGCTCTTAGGTTTTGTGGTTAGTCGAAAGGGAATAGAGATTGACCCTGATAAGGTGAAAGCCATTCAAGATCTTCCACCTCTACAAACACAAAAGAAGCTCGGTGATTTTCAGGTAGGTTGAATTATATCTCTCTGTTTATCTCACAATTGACCAATAAGTGCGACCCTGTCTTTAGACTGCTCTGAAAAAATAATCTAGGTGTATGGGACGAGGATTGTCAAGAAGCCTTAGAAAAGATTAAGAAGTATTTGACCAATGCTCTAATATTAGTAGCACCAGTACCCGATATCCGTTAATCTTGTACTTAACCGTGTTCGATAACTCGATGGGATGTGTGTTAGGGCAACATGATAAGTCGAGCAAGAAGGAAATGGCCATTTATTATTTGAGCAAGAAGTTCACTGAGTGTGAGTCGCGGTACCCATTGATTCAAAAGCTATGTTGTGCTTTTGTTTGGGCTGCTAAGCGGCTCAAACAATACATATTGTATCATACTACTTGTTTGATTTCCCGGATGGACCCACTAAAATTTCGAATGGAAGCACCCACACTAACCGGGAAAATGGCTCGTTGGCAAATGCTCCTGTCAGAATTTGATATCATCTATGTAAGCCAGAAGGTAGTGAAGGGGAGTGTGGTGGCAGATTTTTTAGCAAGTCGCGCCACAGATGACTATGAGCCGTTAGATTTTAATTTCTCGGATGAAGATTTGATCAATATGTTGTTTGAAGAGAGGTATGCTTTAGAGAATGAGCCTTGGAAACTTTATTTTGTGGAGCCTTTAATGCCCTAGGCCATGGGATATGAGCGGTGTTAATTTCTCCCGATGAGGTCTGCTACCCTTTTGCCAGTATGTTGGAATTCTTTTGCACAAACAATATAGCCAAATATGAGGCTTGTGTCATGGGACTCTGGGCGGCCATAGAAAGAAAGATCAAAGTGCTTCAAGTCTTTGGGGATTCATCTTTGGTGATTTACCAGCTCCAGAAGGAATGGGAGACAAGAGATCAGAAGCTAGTCAAGTACTATGATTTGATCCAGGAATTGACTAAAATTTTTGAAGAAATCAGCTTCACTTATCTACCAAGAGAAGATAATCAGATGGTTGATGCCCTAGCAACTCTGGCTGCCATGTTTGAGGCAAGCCCGAAGGCTGAGATGAAACTGATTGAGATGCAGATTTTTGAGGTACCGCCTCATTGCTATAATTTGGAGGAGAAGGACTGCAACCCATGGTATTACGACATACTTCAGTACATAATGTTTTAGGACTACCCAAAAGAAGCCAACGATAACGATAAAAGGACCATTAGAAGGTTGGCATCAGGGTATATCCTTGACGGGGAGATCCCGTACAAGAGAAGCAAGGATCAGGTATTGTTGAGATGTGTCGGCACTCGAGAGGCTAAGACTATTTTAGCCGAGGTGGACAATGGCTTATGTGGGACCCAGGCCAATAGATTCTCAATGGCTAGGAAGATCATGCGGTATGGGTATTTTTGGTCTACAATGGAAGAAGATTCATCCACTATGCAAAGAAATGTCACAAATGTCATATATATGCTAATAAGATACATTCTCTGCCAGTGCCACTCCACACCATGAACTCACCACAGCCTTTTGCTTCTTGGGGCATGAATGTCATTGGTTAAATACACCCAAAAGCTTCTAATGGACACCGTTTCATCCTAGTGGCCATTGATTACTTTACCAAGTGGGTAGAAGCAGCTTCATATGCCAACATCACAAGAGCAACTGTATGTAAATTCTTGAAGAAGAAAACTATTTGTTGCTATGGTCTGCTAGAAAGAATCGTCACTGATAATGCTTCCAATTTAAACAACAAGATGATGACCGAGGTATGTGAACCGTTCAAGATTGTGCATCAAAATTCTACCACTTATTTTCCCAAGACTACCCAAACTTTTAAGGATTGAAACAGCAAATAAGAATATCAAGAAGATCATAGCCAAGACTACCTAAACTTTTAAGGATTGGTATGAGAAGCTGCCATTTGCACTGTTTGCTTACCAGACATCAATAAGGACCTCGACAGAGGCAATGCTGTATTCTTTGGTCTATGGCACGAAAACAATATTTCCTATTGAGGTGGAGATCCCATCACTTAGAATTTTGAATGAGAGAAAGTTGGCTGATGCTGAATGGATGCAAGCAAGGATTGATCAATTGAACCTCATCGAGGAGAAAAGATTAAGGCCATCTGTCATGGCCAAATGTATCAGAAGAGAATGATGCATGCATATAACAAGAAGGTTCGCCCAAGAGAGTTTCAAGAGGGGGACTTGGTGCTCAAGAAGATTTTGCCAATTCAAAAAGACTTCCGGGGGAAATGGATGCCTAACTAGAAGGGTCATATGTTGTAAAAAATGCCTTCTCCGAGGGAGAATTAATTCTAGCATAAATGGATGGGAAAGAATTGAGCAACCCCGTAAATTTAGATTCCGTTAAGAAGTATTACGCTTAAAAAAAGAGGAGGGTTCAAGATGGAAACTCAGAAATAGGCATCTTAAAACCAAAGGAGGATCTGAATAGAAAATTCGAAAAGGATGGTTCAGATGAATTTTGATACTCGGCATCTGATTGATGGACACTGTTACAGTGGAGGGACCCTACTTTGATTTATGGGGGAATTTCGTTTGGTTATCGAAAATTTCAGTCTAGGACAGATAGTGAGAGATTTACCACGGTCGATAGGCTCTCGCATCATTCATACAATCAATGTTCAGGAATGTTGCACTCTATATTACTTATATATTGCTTTCTTTTTTTCATTTTCTCATGTTTTCCATGATTTTCAATTCCAACTTCTCTTTTGTCAATGAAATTTTATCTTTCTCCTTTCCATTGTTCATTTCATGAGCATCCTGCAAATAGATTGACTTAGATTATTGAAAAACAAAGGATTTCTTGGCATTACTATGATTTAATCCTTTAAGTGCAGGCTGTTCCAAGACAAAAATCGATTCTGCCAAAAGGAGTCTACTAAAGTCAAGGCTAAATGACATGGAATGCAAAATTGACAAGATCTGCCAATAAGATGAGGAATGCCTTCCGTATTGAAGTCCAAAATGGAAGAACCAGTGGCAAAAACCCAAAAGGGCACCCCAAAGAAAAAGAAAAAGAAAAGAAAAGAAAGAAAAAGAAAATTTCAATCAAAGTGAAAACCCGAAAAGGCACTTTGAAAAAGAAAAATCTCTAAAGAAAAAACTCAAAAGTGCGCTTTAGAATGAAGTTTTAGAGAGCATGAGGGTCGAACGGGGAGCTGAGTTCGAACACAAGGAGTGACAACAAATATACAAAGACAAAGAAGAAGGCGAGGGAAAGCTGAAACAAGACGCCAAGAAAAAAGATGTCTGAGCACTGAACACTGACTATATTTTTATTTGTCATGCATTATGAATAGTTAGGCATCCTTAGGGTAGGAGCATGCTAACTAGCATCATCAAGTCATTGTGTCTTTTTCTTTCAGGTATTTGAAAAACAGAAAGTGGATCCACGTTCTAAGAAAGAAGAAGTAGATACCAACACAAAGTCAAAGAATTTTCAACTATTTGGGAGTTACAAAAATTTCACGACGATAAAGATCGAGGGTATTCCAGAAGACTCAAAGCGAGATATTTGGTGTCAAGAAAACCATCAATCGGGACATCATCAGGCGGGATCCTCAAGGCGAGGTATCACCCTATGCCAAGACGATGAAGATCAAGGGTATTTCAGAAGACTCAAAGCGAGATATTTGGTGTCAAGACGACTAGCAATCGAGACATTATTAGGCGGGATCCTCAGGGCGAGGTACCACCCCATGCCGAGACGATAAAGATCAAGGGCATTCCATAAGACTCAAAGTGAGATACCACTCGATGCCAAGGCGATCGAGGATTAAGGCATCACTTTAGGGGCTTTATTTCTTCGGGCCTTACATGGGAAGAATTCGGAGTTCTAGAATTTCTAAAAGAGGAGGAACGAACAGTTATAGATAGAAAGGACTTGAAGCTCAGGAATCTTCAGACAGGAAAGTTGGATAAAATTAGTGCTTATGGTCTTTGCTTTATTCTTGTTTTACAAGGATAAACAAAGAGGGGCAGCTGTAATCACCAATTTTATCCGGGATGGTATCCCATTTTTATGTTTTTGTTAATATTTAGGATAATGGGCGTTGGGCTTTTAGTACCTTATATATACTCCATTATGTTTAAAAAAACCTCCAAAATACTAGTATTGCCATTATTTGTTGCTATTATAATTTAAAATTTCAAAAAATTATTATTAGTTATTACTATTATTACCTATTTCTATTTTATTTTATTGCTACTATTTTCGTTTCGGTTTACATTTTATACTAGTATTAGCATCTTTCTTTTTTTGTCATCATTAACTCGGTTTAGTGTTATTATCGTTATATCATATTATCCTATAATTATATTATTATATTCAAATAAAAAGTACAAAAAATATTAAAAATATATATAAATAAGTAAATAGAATAAAATAATTGAACAGTCTAAATAAATAAAGCCCAATGTCCATTTTAAAGTCTATTGACAGCTATAAAAACACAAAAATAATAAATAAATACATCAATCAGCCTACTAAGGCCCAATTCTAACTAAACCCTAAAAGCTTGATAACCCTACTGTCTATGCGCAGCCGCTCCAGGGTCGTTGGATATGGCCCTTGATCCAAAGGCTGGGAATGAAGATAGTGATCCTTCTAGATTCCTCACGTGCCCACGCGCGTCCATCTAGCTGGCACCACGCGCGCGTGAGGCTCATGTCTTAGGCCCGTTCACCTCCCATGACTATCTGTCTGCAATGATCTGCACCACGCCCGAACGCCCTCTATACCACTGAGCCGAGCGACACGGCCTACATCTGCATATGCCCACACCAACCGCTCCAGCCCTCATTGCTCTCTTCCACGACCGGTGCGCTTGCCAAAATAAAAGACAAAACCAAACAAATGTCAAAAAACCACAGATAAACAAAGTTTAGAAAATAGTGCCTCAGATAACAGCCTTTTACTTTTTTATTTTATCGTTGTAACATTTGGTTGTTTAAGAACCGAGTCAACACTTTGTAAATCCCAAGAACGAGAACACTTGGAAAAATCAATACAACACAGAGCCCTTTGAGGTATCCTTATCTGTAATACCCCAATATTTGGTTAGTGACTAAGTTGCAAAGAGTTAAAAGTTTGTGGTTTTAGTTTAGTGACTAAAACGTAAACTTTTAAAGTTTGGTGGCTAAAGTGAAAAGTTGGGAAAAAGTTCAAGGACCAACATGGTAATTTTCCCAATAATTATTTTTATGGCAAAAATGAATAGTTTATCCCGGTATAAGAATTTTGGTGGGAATCGGGATTTGTGTAAAAAGCTATAAAAGGGATAAGTTTCGGTAATTATTTCAAATGATTATTTGGATTCAGAAAATTATGAAAATTTTATGGAGTTTAGAAATATGTGATTTAGGATTGGGAAGTGATAATACGATTGATGGGAAAATCGTATTAGGTGATTTTCGGATAATTGGATCGAACAAAAGTCATAAAATGAAATTTTATGATTTTTTATGATGGCCCGTTAGAAAGGAACTAAATTAGTTCCAAATTAATGGAATGGCATGTTGGAAGAGGATTAGTAAATATGAATATAGTTGGAGGATAAAGTAGTAAAATGGATAAAATGAATTTAAAATTCATTTTTATGAAACAAGTGGCATAATTAGATTATAAAAAAGGACATGTGGGTTAATAATAAAGAAAGAAAATTAGACAATATTTTCATCTCCTTCTTGTTCTTGCCGTGAGGTTTGGAGTCTAGAGGTAAGAAACTTTGAATTAATTTTTCAAGCTTATTTAGTTAGATTTAGACTTGAGACATGAAACAAGAATTTATCTCCATCAAATTCTCTATCTTTTGATATAATTTTTGCTTAGTTTCCATGTCTCTAAGGTTGAGTTGGTGATTTGGTTGGATGAAGGACATGTAGTAAACTTGAGTTTTAATGGTTTTTCTTGTTGAAAATATGCTTGCGATGTTGTTTTCATGATTCAAACATTGAAAATTCCATGGGAATTGAACTAGTGACCATTCGGTTATGATGGATAATTAGGGGAAACTATGTCAAAAATTTTATTGATGATGGAAAAGGTGGGAAATATGCTATACAAGCTTGAATTAGTTGTTAGAATGAAGAAATTCTCATATTCTTGAAAGATGGAAAAATTAGGGTTTATGTTAAGTTAGGAATTTTAAGTTGTGAAAGAAGGATGAGTGGTTTAAAATGATGACACAAGGTGTCTGGAATGAAAATCCCTAATTATTTGACATTAGGGACCAAAATGTAAATTTTAGAAAGTTTAGGGACTTAGTTGTTCAACTTGTTTTTGAGGTATTTTGGGTTGGAAAATTAATTTAAGTGGTTAAAAGGTTGAATTTGAAGTTTATATTGACTTTAGGACCATATTATAATTTTCGGAAATATTAGGGACCAAAATGTAAATTTAAAAGTTTGGGTCCTAAAGTGTACATGGAGAGAAATGTAAAGATTTGGTATAAAAGGATGGTTAGAAGCTTAAAAGAGTCCTTAGGGACTAAAATGAGTATTTTGGAAAATGTTGAGGAATTATGGAAAAGTATGAAGAATTGTGATTCGAATATAAGAAATTATTTCAGAATCATGTTATGTATAATGGATAGTGATTTTAGCTACTTTTCATTATTTTGTACCGTATGAGCATGTATTCAAAATTGCTTGTGTTATGTATTTAATATACATACAGATAACAAGCAAGTTCGAGTTTGGAACAAGTCAAGGGATAAAGAGAAAGTTTCAGAGTAAATCAAGCTTAGTGAGGTTTTTGTTTTTGGACTGCTATAAAATAATCAGGTGAGTGCATTTATGTTTTCGTATAAAATGTGATATTTTCACAGGCATAAAGTAAAGGTTCGGTACATGATAGGGTATGAACTACCTTATTATGTTTTGTTTATGATAATTTTATTATCGTACAATGATTATATGTTAGAGAATGATTTATGGTATAATGGAGTACGAACTGATTCATTTTTTGATTTATTGATGTTGAATTATTTTCATCTATGAATGATATAATGAAAAGGTTAATGATTTATTGCCCAAGATTTCCATTGAGAGTTAAAGTATAATTGGCATGCCATAGAGTATTGCAACGACGCCAGACACTTTATGTGTCTCATGTTTATTAGACACTTTGTGTCTCATGTTAATAGGCACTTTGTGTGTCTCATGTTTCTAGGCACTTTGTGTATCTCATGTTTATAGGCACCTCGTGTGTCTCATGTTTCCCAACCTTTGTGGTCTATGGTTATCACGACTCGCATACTTAGTTTCTCTTGCATGTATGTCTTGGGCTATTGACAAAGATTTCTTTATAGTCATGTTAAATGTTAATCATTTTGATAAAGAAATTTGAATTTGAAACAATTTTGCATAATAGTGGTATATATATATTGTTATATACTTATTTTTATTTATCATTTAGATGATTATATATATTTCAATGCCTCACTAAGTTTGTACTTAGCGTGTGTTTTGCTTGTGCACACGTAGGTGGATCATTTGGTATGTGAGCAAGAACGTTTTGGGCATCACCTCACGAACGAGGAAGCAATACAAGTTATCATAGTAAGTCCTTGACATCCTATACAATATATTATAGTAGTGGCATGTATAATATTTGAGTATGAATATGTTGTGTAAAAGAGATTTTAATTTACTCTTTAGTTTTTATGTTTATAGTTAAAATGGTTTAATATTAGTAACATGAGGTTTGGAATGATCTATAGATAGTAAATGGACCTATAATAATTTGAAAAATTGCCATAAATTCCATAGGTTGAATTAGAAGATGAATTTTATATGTATGAACTAAAAATTGAGTCTAGTTTCTTCTAAAATAAACGATGACTGATTTCGAGTTCTGTGTGAAATGTTATGAATTTTTATTCGATGAAAGGTCAGAAAATAGAGCGGCAGATTTTGTCTAAACAATGCACTGTGACGGGACTTTGAGATTTTCCTTGAATTTTTGTATATTGAATTTAGTTTAATAATTTATATGGTTTGAAAGCTTGATGAATCTAGTTTATTTAAAAATTTACGAAATGAATTTTTGAAGTCTATAGAATTTTATAAAATTTTTTGTTTAGAGACAGTGCAAGCTGCCAGTATTATTGAAATAGTGAAATAAATGTTTTAAACTTGTCTTGTGACATCATTGGCTCGTGTTTGGAAACAAATACGGGAAGAGGGTATTACATTATCGTTTTTTCATATGCATGCATAAACAAAAAAGAGAAACTATCCTAGGGTAGGTTTTTTTTACCTTGAGTCCAGTGTTCGGTTGGCCGTCTGAGACTGTCGCGGGTGATAAGCCCATAGCCTTTGGGGCTAAGAAGGGGTGAGCCGAAACGAGAAGGTTTTTAGGTTTTTTTCCGATACGACTTTCTTAGATCTAGGCCAAGAGAAAGCCTTTTTGGAACATCTAAGGTCGTTATCGTGTTAAGGGTGCAGAGATGGGTGTTCTAATGTAGTTTGGAGGTATCCCGACGCTGGTGAACGGCGGCCAGTGGTGGTTTTCGACCACCGGCATAGCGGAACGCCGCCGGTATCTAGGATTAGGGCTGCCTTCAACCCTTTGGTTTAGAGCTTTTTACCAGAAAAAAGGGGGTGCATTTTTTAAAATGGCTTAGGCCATTTTTTTACCCAAACTGACTTATTTATATAACCCTTTCTGTTTTTAAAAAGTGTTTATTAGCTACATAAACCCCTCCAAGTCGTGTAATTACGCGAGAAAAGGGGTTTCCGTCTTTTTTAATTCCACACTAGGTCCTCAAAATATTTTCAAACTTTGCAATGACATCCCGATTTAAGCTCGAATCAAACTTCAAAAATGGAGTTATTCCTCCGAGGTCCTTCCGTTTTTTTAATATCTTTTAAGCCATCTCGTCTTCTTAAATCACTCCCGAGGTCCCTCAACCTTTCACCTGCTTTGCAATTTGGTCCAAATTTTAGTTTAATTCGGTTTTTCGAAGGGTTAAACCTATTTGAGTCCTTTTTTTAATTTACCCCAATTTAGTCCTTCCTAGTGTTTAAATCACCCTATAGGTCCCTTAGATTTTTTTTGCCTTAATCTAACCCTTGCATTTGCATGTTTATATTTATATTATTTGCACATTTATTTACGCGCTTTAATTTAAAATATGTGTATGTATGCTCGTTTTTGTTGTTTAGTTTTTTTTAGGTTAGGCCTTTTAGCAAAATTAGGGTTTGATTTAATTTAATTAATTTAAATTATGCTCTCGTCTTATTGGGGCATAAACTTTAAATTAATTAAATTAAATTTAGGTTTAGGTTTTTTAGATCCGTAGTTAGATTTAAGGTTCGAATTAATTTAATCAATTTAAATTTATCCTTGGCTTATTGGGATAAATGTTAAATTTAGTAAATTAATTGAACATCTCTTAATTACCTTTAGGATAAAATTAATATTTTACCTAGATCACCTAATTTAAATCATATTAATTAATTCGATTACTTTTAAATAGAATTCTTGGCTTATTGGGATCCTAGCTTAGAATTAATCAAATTAATCATTGTGACTGGGAATAATCGATAAATTTTTAGGGTTTTCTAGTTTTTTAGATTTTAATTAATTTAGGGATAATATTAGACTAATCTAGTTAATAATTAGAACACTAATTAATTTCTATAATTTGGGCCTTTTTAGGTTAGGACTTTAGTGGGCCTAGGGTTTTAATTTCATGCAATTCTTTGTCACGCATTTTAATTGTCATTCATATGACTTTTTATTAACTCGACATGCCTTTAATTAATTAACTTTAGTTATAAAATAGATGTATTTGTTAATTTTGATATTTGTGTCATAACAGTCCCGACTCAATGGATGTTGACCAAATATTTGAATTAATTCTTATCGTCTAAAGGTAATTTAATTTGAGATAAAATTTGGACAAGCCATAACATCATTCTTAACTTCTTGCATCATGTATAAAGGTGATGAACAAAGTTCGAACCATAAATTAACACAGCAGTCAGCCTTATTCGATGTCGGCTTAATCTATGGTTCGAGGTGTCGCCACCCTTATTAATTAAATACTTAATTAATTCGAATTCACCAATTTGAAAAAGCCCGTCTAATTAAAGTCTAAATTCAATCATGAACACTTAATTAAAGTCAATTTAAATTTTGATAATTTTCATCAATTAAAAGTAGCATATATTTTGGTACCGATTTCCGGGCGTGATGGGGGTGTTAATCCTTCCCCACACGTAACCAACTCTCGAACCCATTTTGAACGAATCTTTGGTTTTATGGTGTTCGGCCTACCTTAGTGGCTGGTGGCGATTCCAAGTCTTTTATTTTCAAAACGCAGCTTTTTAAAAGACTTATCCACTGTTTCAAACATTTTTCCAAAAAGATCAAAGGAAATCTATTACTCCGTTTTAGCGATTTCAAATTTCAAAAAAGGTCGCTACATACTCTAACACCAGCAGGAGGATTCAGTGGAGGAGGAGGCAACTCATCATCATGTGTATCAACCACACTACCCATGTGAGCTCTAGTCTCATGTCTCGGTCTCATACTTGAAAATTTGAGTTTTGACATGATAATGCAATAAAACAAAATAATTAGACCAGCTCGCAGTAGGTAGGGGTGAGCGCTTGATCGAGTCGAGTAAAAAAAATTCGAGTTATTCAAGTTGACGCGTCATATTTTAAAACTTGAACTTAATTTGAAATTTTTTCGATTCAAGTTTATGAAATTCGAGTTGAGTTTTCGAGTTCCTATACAAATTTAATTGTAATTATTTATCATGTTATAGTACGGTTTGATTCTAATTTAAACGACTTTCTCTAATCATATAAGATACACATATATATTTCTTGATATTATTTTTCACGTGTATAAGTAAGATTTGTAATGTTATTTAATAAAAATATCATCTAAACTTCTAAAGTATATTTATAATATTATTTTTAAATAAGGAACTTTTGGGATAAAGTATTGATGGGAGTATAAATGAGTCAATGAATTGATATGAAGAAAAAAATTACAAAAAACAGTTAAAAGACTAAATTGCAAAAATAATATATTTGTTAAAAATATGAATTGAAGTTATATAGATATTATATAGTGTTAGTGAATCATGTGGTTTAATTTTGGTCAAAATAGACTTAAAACGAAAGTGGAATTGAAGAAATGGGAAATCATTCAAAGTTAAGGGGCAAAATTGCAAAAGTAGGAAATTTAATTTAAAAAATATGAATTGAAGCTAAATAGGTATTCTACAGTGGTTTAGGAGAATGCGGTTCAAATTTGGTCAAAGTTTGACTTAAAACGAAGGATTTAAGAAATGAGGAAATCATACAAAGTTAAGGGGCTAAATTGAAAAATATCAAATTTAATTTCAAAAATATAAATTGAAGGTAAACAAGTATTCTATGTTAGTTTAGGAATATGTGGTTCAAATTTGGTCAAAAACATACTTAAAATGATGGAGGAATTGAAGAAAAATGAAATCAGAGACTGATTCGCAAAACTGTAAAATTTGATTTTTTGATTTTTCAGTTTTTTGAGTTGGGCAAGTTTCAACTCGAACTCGAAATTTTTTCAAGTTGCTCTAGTTGACTCAAATAAATCGAACAACTCGAATAACTTGAAATTGAAAAAAAATATCAATTTTTCAAGTCAAGTCGAGTTTTTCTCACCCCTAGCAATAGGGATCCAAGTCACTCTTGTTTAAAAATGAAATTATTTAACTCAAGTAGTAATAAGGCAATGTGTCCCAAGTTTAAACACCCCAAACATACCACATATCGTACACAGTCTCACAAATTCAAACACCGTACATGTCAAACAACATATTCACACAACATCCAACAATCAAACAACTATAACCCACCTTGCAACAATCATAACCTGGCTTTGAAACCACCAAATGTAACCCCCTCGACCCGGTCTAGTGGCAAGACCAAAACGAGAAATCTATATATTAGGGCTTGCCGAGACAAACCCAGAAGATTTATGTTTGAACGGTCCATTTTTTTCTTTTCATATTTTCTAAAAGCATCATTTAGTCCTAAAGTGAACATGCTGGTTATGGTGAAAACTACTACTCAATCGGACATCAAATTGACATCCAATTGTTCGATTTTGCAACATAGGGACTATATGTAATTTCCAATATTTACAGGGGCTTACACAAAATTATAATTACCAACCATTAATTAATCATATTCCATTCCTTCATATTAAATTCCAGCTCAAAATAACCATTCCAACTCATTTAATTGCATATTAAAGAATCAGGGACCAAAATGCAAATATTTCAAATAACAAAAAGCATCTTAACCGAATTAACGGCCAGCGTACCGGTACAGGTGTCCACCATATCGATACGGCAGTAAAGGACAAGGGCATACTGATACGGTCCTCAAGTGTATCGGTACGAGCTTGTGTGTTTTTAAAATCTAGATTCTAGTAGCCAATGACTGTACCAGTACGACAACCTGTGTACCGAAACCACCCTTCACATTTAGCTATGCGTACCGATACAGTTACCAGGTGTATCGGTACACCTAGGCAGTTTTGAATAATTTGAGCCGTGACAAGTCCCTGCATACCGATCCCTGAGGACCCGTACCGGTACGGACAGACCTGTAATGACCTCTAGGTCTAACATATAACACTTTGGCTCAATCTAAAACCCTCAACTCAACCTCTAATCATCATATGGCATCACAAACATCTCATCATCAAGCATGGCAACATGGAAAGAGATCAAATTAAGCATAGCATAATCAAACATTCTCCTAAGAGCATGATTTCTACCCAAGCATGCTTAATGTCTCCCAACCCCTTCAAAACCAAGCATAAAGTGTTATACAAGTCCAAAACATTAATCCAAACTTATACAAATATGGATTACTTAAAATACATCTCCCAAAACAACCCGGTCAAATTGCCTTCTTATTACTACTTAACTCATATAAAACCATACTTTGTAGTGTAACGTTCCTTGGATCCTCCCTTGCTCACGTGTTGTCCGATAAAGCTATTTCTCTACATTGATAAAGAAAAGAGAGCGTAAGCTATAAGCTTAGTGAGGGAATCGCAAAAACACTCATCAATGCATTTAAAACCATATAATTCAAATCACATGTAATTTCTTCATGGCCAAAACATCTCATGCTTTTCATGTCATCTCAAATATGCACATTTAATCCATTTTCAACACATGTATCATGGATTCAATCTCTACCTCAATTTAAGCTTCACAACACCTTTATAACAAGCTTAAAGAGTACCACATGTATAAATCACGTTATACAAACATAATCTATTTCTCATGATACATTATCTCATATATTGGCTTTAAGTGACTCAAAACCAGCAACCTTTCATTTCATAAAACATATCGGATACATAGATTTCTCAAGTGGTTCCCACGACTACTTCAAATACATACCTCAATCGGAGCAACGACACAATTGCCCACATCAATGGTTCAAACCAAAGTAACAGAACACTTACCCACCTCTGTGGTTTGATGTATAAATCCACTAGTGGGAGAAAATGGAACATTTACCCACCTCAACCGCTACGTTTCTCATGGTAGAGAATACAAAAAATTAACACCCCTCAACACACATGAGCTGACTTTTTATAGTGCACTTTAAACCCTATGGCTAGCCAACTATATCCAATAACATTTTAAACATAGCCACTTGCCAATATATTCAATAAACCACTTTAACTTACTATTTTACTTATGCATCAACTCAAATCATTCCCCAATACATTAAACATGTATTCAAGCAACCTCAACATGCTTTCATAAATCATTTGCTTTACACAAATCTCAACATAAGTAATCATTTGCAACATCTTTGTTTCCAAAACATGCATATAAAAGTAAGTGTTCAAAACCATAAACATGTAGATGAGATTTCATTTTGCAAAACTGATGTCGAGAGAAAACTCAATCGATACTTACTTTCGAGCTTATGTAGGTGTATCAAACTCTATCTAAACTCCCACAACTCATTTTCAAACCTTTTAACACCAGTAAAACACTTTTCCACTCACCAACAATCTAACGCTTGCTTGCTGATGTGCGAATCAAGTTTTTAGAGCTTCCGCGCCTTCTCCAAAAGACAAAGGATGCAACTCCCCTATTTTACCCAACCAAAAACAGAGGGTTAAGACACATCTCTGTATCACAAACCTCCAACAACCAACAAACACAACCACACCTCCCAAAACTCTACCCAACACCTTTCTAAAACTATTAAGAGCACCACCAACCCTTACTTAAACAAATCCCAGCCAACATCTAACGATTCAATCACATCAACAACATCAATTAACATCTAAAAACATTCTACACACATGCTTATACCTCCAGCAACACTATAGCAACAAGATCACCCAAAAAACCAACTATAAACAACCTAGAAAGCTAACAATTCACATAGTTTTGGGATTACTTTGATTAATCAACTCTTTCCACATTAAAATACTTCCAATTGGAGATCTAAATCAATTTGATTCATCACCAAAATAGATCCTAATTAGTTTCCAACAATTTTCCAAGAAAACTCAATTTAATCATTAAATCCATGTAAAAATCATAATCCCATAATACAAATCAATAACAAAGGATCAAGAACTTGGGAATTTCATTAAAGAACCTTTAATTAGAGGAGAGAAATGAAAATCACCTCTAATTGCTGATTTCTGCCTTAATTGGCAAAGCTTTGATGAAATTCAAGTAGATTTGGTTGCAAGAATCAAAGGAATCAGATGAGAAATCAAAAAGGAAATAAAAAGATATTGATTCCTGGAATTTTTGGAAAGGTTTTGATAGTCTGGTTGCTGAGAAAGTTGAGAGAAAATGGTTGGATGAAAAGTAGTTACGTTAGAAATTGATTTTGTTAATTAAAAATCCTTTTAATAAATTCCCTTTTATTTAATTATAAAACCACTTAAAAATACTTTAAAATAGCCTAAGTTAAGAGAGAAGTCTGATGGAAACATATTGGTCAAATACTCCTTAAAGATTCTAAGTTTTGACCCTTTTACGATTTAGTCACCAAAAACAGTTTTGAAAACTTTCAATTTAGTCACTAGACCAAAATGTCTTAAAATCATATTTAATTACCTCAAATTGAATTCACCAAATTACTTAAAATATTAATTAAGTAATTTCCAGAAATTTTCCATAATTTATTTCAATGAAAAACCAATTCATAAGATTTAATTCCTGAAACTATTCGAATTGCCTAAACAGACTCTTTCCAATCACATACCCGATCTGGTCCACATCTAGGCCCAATTCAAGGGTGTTACATATATAGCATACTTCAAAGCATATGAGAACCAACAATCATGCATTTTCCATTACAACACACAATCTAAAGGCATGCTTCCTAATTGCATAAAGCCAACATACTCACAATGCAAACTAAGGCTTGAAATTAACCAAATATATCATCCAACATTCATACATGCCATTCAAGAATTTTTCAAGCATTAAAAACTCAAACATAAGCATTCACCCATTATTTGCATATCAAGACATATTAAAGCATATGGTTTCCACATTTTGTTCAACTAAAACATATCTTCAACCTACTACAAAGCTCATCAAAACAACAAGTAATAAAGGTATTTAGAACAATGCAAAACATATTACAAAATCCCCAAAAGTTTAGTGACACATTGCCTTATTGACCACAAACCAATCTAGTATCCGTACTCAATGTTTTTCAAAGTTAATGGATTCTCCTTTGCCTCAAATGTTGCCTCAAACATCTATTTCTCTACAAAGATGAAATGGGAGCTTTTCACATTTATATGCATCAAAATATCAAGCTTACAAGATATTCAAATGTAAACTATTTCAACTTACTCTTGGATTTAGGAAAGCTTTTCACACTTTCCCTAAGTCTCCAAAAAAATCCATAAAGCTTTATAATCCCCTTTAAACCATTTTCACTCACCGATATGCAATTGCCTCACTTGCCGATGCGTCTCAAGCTGTTGAAAAGATCTGAAAACTACGAAGAAACTTCTCCTTGCTCTTCCCCAGCTACTACAACATAAAACTAGAGGAATAATGCATCAAAATGCATTCAAAAACCATCCATAATCAAAATAATCCTTATACTTTGGCATTCATCATCTCAATCAAGAATTTAGGCAAAACATCAAAATCACCATCTAATATTCATTTCTTGAATTAAATAACAAAATCAAGTTAGAAAACAATAAATAAGAGCCAAATACTAGGGAATATCAATAAAAAATTTTATTTTAAGAGAGAGGAAAAAAATTGTAACGCCCCAGTTTTGGGCCTAGTTAGACGGTCTAGTGGACCGGGTTAGAGATTTTAGTCAGATTCGGGAGCGAATATTTTTCTGAAAGGTAAAAATATGGAAAAATGTTTAAAATCATATTTTATTATATTAAAAATCTTGGTGAAATCAATTTTGGAAAACGAGCTTTGGGAGGGTGACATTTTGGATAGTGACCAAAACGTAATTTTTGAAAACTGTTTTAAAAGGTGGTTGTTTTGTAAAGATTCAAAACATAGAATCTTTAAGGAGCTATTTTACCATTTGGTCTAATTTGAGTATTCTCTTAATTAGGATTATTTTAAAATGGTTTTAATTAAAAGAATTAAAAAGGATTTTGTTAAAAAGGTAGTTATTTTTCTAAAACACATTTTGACGTAACTTTTCTTCTCTCACATTTTCTCTCAAAACACTCTCAGCCAAACATTCTTTTTCCATCAGAGATTTAAGGTAATGATCTTAATTTCTTAACTTCTTGATTTGCTAAATGATTTCTCTTTACATATGATTTTCAATAGGTTTTGAGTAATTAATTATAGGTTTTAGCTTAATTGAGGTGCAATTGAAGAAACTTGTGGTTTTTTATTTGGATATATTTTCTAGTATTGTGAATTGATTTTAATCTTATTTTGGATGTATTATAATGTGGATAAGTTTCTTTTAACAATGGAATCCCGAAATTTGTTGAATCTCTAATTGTTAGGTTGTTAGTTAAGAGTTTTTGGGATGTTTAAGGTGTTTAATCATTTCTGGAAGTAAAAGGATGTTGGGAATGAGTTTTTAGCTATTAATTGATGAAGTTTGATGTTTCGTATCGTTATAATGTGGCTGGGTTAAGATTGAGTAGTGTTTGAGGTTGATTTTGGTAAGTTTCAGATGAGTTTTGAGTGGGCATCTTGAGAGCTACAGGATTTTGAGTTGTAACAGAGTATTTGATGCATTTTAATGCATGTTTCCTCTGGTTTTATGTGGCCGAAACAGGGGATAATTAAGGCGTAGCATCTTGAGGTGGTTCTAGACTTGCCGGGAGCTTGTTTCACGGTAGCAAACAAGGTGAAGTGAAATCGGTGAGTGGGAACGGTCTTAAAAGTATTTCAAAGGTTTGAAAGTGGTTTTGGGAGTTTAGGATAAGTTTGAAACACTTACCTAAGCTCAGAAGTAAGTTTCCCTCTCTTAATCTTCAATATCGGTTCGAATATGAGCATGAGCGATTCATGTTTTAGTCGTAAACATGGTTTGCTTTACTTACTGTTAATGCATGATTTTAAAGTACATATACAGTGGCTTAAAGGTATGTTTAATGCTAGTAAGCATTGGATTTTATTTCGGTCAGGAATGTGATATTGCTATGGCAATGTGATTTGCATATGTGGGGATTTTGTGTAATGCATTGTAAAATAGTGAGTAAGTGGTTTTGTAAATGATATATTGGCTATGTGACAAGGTGAGAAAACATTCGGATATAGTTGGCATGCCATAGGATAAAGTGCACTATAATATGGTTTAAAAATCGATCGTGGGTTAAGAGTCTTTGAGGCATAGCGGTTGCTACCCGGACTATGTTGTTATCACGTGGGTTGAGCGGTCAGTTCCCCTTGTTGATGTAAAGCTTGCGGTCGGCAAGGTTGCAAATTCATGCGGTCGGCATGGGGTAGTCTTGATGATGGTCTATCATTAAGGGAGATCCGTGTATCCGATGTGTAAAGTTAACGGTCGGCTAATCAAGGATAGTGGTCGACTATCCGAGGTCACTATAATTGCCAATATATGAGGATTCTAATGTTGAACCTATTTTATAATGCTTTGGGATTTAAGCATGGTTTTGTATTTGATGCTTTGGGATTAAGCAAGTGATATATATATATATGAATTGTTTAGCATATGGTTAATTTGCATGTTTTGGTTTGAAACTATTGGAACTTACTTAGGTCGTAAGCATGGTTTGAAAACAAGAGTTGGTTTCCAAGGATTTTAAATGCATCATCTTTTAAGAGCATTCTCACTAAGCAAATGTGCTTACGATCTCTTTTCTCTAATGATGCAAAGCATTAAAGCTTGGAGGCAGCAAAGGCAAGGATTAAGTGATCCAAAGACAAGACTTTTGAGTATGGACTCGATTTTAGTTTTCGGTTAATAAGGCAATGTTTTCACCGAGGGTTTTGGGATTTGTAATTCTTTTTTTCCCTAGTTCTAAGCATGTGTAATATTGTGATTTCGGTGTTTGATTGATGTTGTTAAGTTCATTGTGCATCGTTACCTTTGGTTGACGTTGTGAGGTCTTCTAGGTATGCATCTAGATGGTCTTGCTTTATGGTATACTTTGATGAGCTAATCCTGTTGAGTATGGCATTGATGTGTTCTTGGTATGGTGTTCTTGATGATAATTACTTAGTTGGGCATTTTGGTATGTTTAGTGAAGTGCTTAAGGGAGCATGCCTTTAGATTGATTCTTTTGGTAACATGAGCTTGTATTATGGTTAAACCAGAGTACAAGGGTTGATATATGTATTGTTGAGTGTTTATGTTCAAGTATACAAGTTGTTAGAATATAAATGCATCTAGAATTAGGTGAAAAACCTGTAGAAAATGACATTACAGGCCTCTGAGTACCGATAGGCAAAGGACCGTATCGGTACGGCAAGGCAAACTAAGGCAGGCAGCATCGGTACAGGAATATGAGTATCGATACGATTAAATAATTCAAGCTTGGCATACCGGTACGGGATAGAGTGTACCGGTACGGGGATTTGTTACTGAAAAATCACTTTTTGAAGGAAAACCCGTGTACCGATACACCAAGGGTCTGTACTGGTACATATTTAATATTGTACATGCTGATGTAGCGTACTGATATAGTATATTGTGTACCGGTAAGCGTGGCTGATCCGTATCAGTACAGCTATGTACGTATCAGTACGAGTGGCAGTTTGTACAGGTAATGTCCTAGAAATCAGTTTTTGGTTTCTTGTATTTTAGTCCCTAAGTTTAGAAAATGTAATTGAATGCGCGTGGATGATCATTTTGACCCAAAATTTGTTATATGGGCATGTAAATGTATTAATTGAGGATTGGTAATCTTAAATTCAATTTTGGTTTTGTAATTTAAAGTATTTACGTTTTAGTCCTCAACCTTGGTTAAGATGCAATTGATTGACTTTTGTGATTCGTTTCATTCGAGAAATTACCCGCTGCGAGTATGAACATGTAGGAACATTAATTTACATTTAGACAAGATAAAAGTAAAAAAAAAATGGACCAACTTTTCGTAACCTTTCTTTGGTTTGCTTCAGCAAACCTAATATAGCACTCTTGGTTCGGTCGGGCGTCTAGGCCGGGTCGAGAGGGTTATATTTGTTGGTATCAGAGCCAAGTTACGAAAGGTTGGGATGTTGTTGTTTGGTTGTATATCATTGTTGGTTATGCACGGTGATTGTGTACATGTACGGTCAATGATTTACATCATGTTAGGGTATGAACTAGGAACACATTGCCTATTACCGAGGTTTTAAAATGTTTTATGAGATGGTCTTGGATCATTTGCCTTGTGTTAGTGTGACTTTAATGTGTTATGTTGCTTTTGTTAGCATGGCTCGACGTGAGACACGGTCTATGGCTGGTAATGCCATAATCAGGCTGAATACTGTTGAGAAAGAGAATCCCACTAATGTTTTACCTCATCCTCCTCCGTTGGTTCCACCAGCCGATGTTGGGGCTGGTGGTGTGCCTCAGGCTCATCAAGTGCTGGTATTTGGTGATCTGACTCCGTTAGTTCAGGTGATAACGAGAGCTTTTCAAGCATAAATGGCTAGAGTGCATGTGCAGGCACCGGCACCTGCTATGGCGGCTAACCTAGGGTTACCTTTGGAGCGTCTCCATAATTTAGGAGGTGTTAAGTTTAGGGGTTTGAGCCCTAAGGCAGTCGAGGGTTGGCTGAAGAGTACAGTCTGTATTCTAGATCAAATGGGCTGTAATGATGAGCGTAAGCTGACACATATGCCACGACCTTTCCATCCTGCATCAACAAACAACCGAAACCCATATACGATGCATCACTATAAACCATAAACTCCTTCCCAGATTTCGGTTGAATCAACACAAGAGCATATGTCAAAACCTCCTTCAACTTCTCAAAACCCTACTGTTGCTTCTCTGTCCAAACGAAATGAACATTCTTTTGCAGCAACTTCGTCAACGGAGCCGCAATACTAGAAAACCCTTCCACAAAATAGTGATAATAGCCTGCCAACCCAAGTAAACTATGCACTTTTGACACGGTCTTAGGTTGTTTCCAATTGAAAATAGCCTTAATTTTCTGTGGATCAAAATGAATTCCCTCTGCGGATACCACATGTCCGAGAAACATCACCACTTTGAGCCAAAACTCGCACTTGCTCAACTTGGCATATAACTGATTATCCTTCAAGACTTGCAACACAACCCGCAAATGCTGATCATACTCCTCCTCGGTATGAGAGTACACGAGTATATCATCAATAAAAACCACTACAAACGGATCCAGGTACTCATGAAACACTCTATTCATCATGTCTATGAAAGTCGCTGGGGCATTAGTCAAACTAAACGACATCACTAGAAACTCGTAATGTTGTACATCGTACAAAATGCCATCTTATGAGCATCCACATCTTTAACCTTCAACTGATGATACCCCGACCTTAAATCTATCTTCAAAAACACTGCTGCCCCGCGAAACTGATCAAACAAGTCATCAATTCGCGACAACGGATAATTGTTCTTCACTGTAAACTTATTCAACTGATGATAATCAATGCACATACGCATCGATCCATCATTCTTTTAACTCCTTCGGTGACATCCGATAAGGAGCAATGGACACCGGAGTTGTACCTTCATAAGTTTCAATACGAAACTCCACCTCTCTATCCAGTGGTAAACCAGGCAACTCTTCAGGAAAAACTTCCAGATAATCACAAATAGCTCGAATATCCTGCACCTGAACACCCTTGGCTTCCGAATTCATAACAATAGCCAAATAAGCTTGGCAACCTTCAAACATCATATTCTCCGCTCTGGTAGCTGAAACAAAATTGGACAAGAATTTTACATTCTCTCCCACCACCACGACTTCATAATTATCGGCCAACTTCAGAGAAATCCTTTTGGATTCGCAATCCACCACTGCCTTGTGCTCACTTAACCAATCCATACCCAAGATAACGTCAAAACCATGAAATGACAATTCCATCAAATCCGCGGCAAACTCATGACCTTGCACCACCAAAGAACAACGCCTATACAACCTTCTAGTTGTAACCGTCCCCCCAAAAGAACTAGTTACCAGCATGCAACCATCTAAGATCTCAAAAGGAATATTTAACAATGATGCATACTCACTTAGGATGTATGAATGAGTAGACCACGAATCAATCAAAGAAAACAATGACAAAGATTGCAAGGTGAAAGTACCTGCGATCACATCCGTGTCGTTGCGCCCCTCACGATGAGCATAGATCTGTACTGGTCCACTATTCTTCGATTATACTGCAACAACATGAGCCATAGCTCTATGACCACCCTCAAACTCTAAAAGTTACCCCTGCCACAGCCTCGGCCCCTAGTAGGTACAACAACCCAAACTGGTGCATCACCCACAACACGAGGACAATCACGCTTCATGTGACCAGAAGATCTACATATCTAGCAACTCATAGTATTTCCCCAACACTTACCCGTGCAGCATCTACCGCAATTCTCACACTCAGCTACGAAATGAACACCTTGATTACCATGGCCACCACCACACTTGTGATCCGACTTGTGCCTCTTATCTCGAAACCTTGTACCGACACCCTTAAAGACTGCTCAACGTCTTTAGCACGGTTTACAAGCACATCAAAATCTGCATAGTCCGCCGCCAGTAGGTATGTTTTGATATCCTTCACTAACCCATAACGAAACCTGTTGCACCTCTCAAGATCATCCTGAACTAACTCAAACGGGCAAATTTTGCCTCATATTCTACCGCAGTCATGCCGCCCTGAATCAATGACATAAACTCTTGTTTCCTAGTATCCAGATACTGAGGACCAAGATACTTCTTCTTGAAAGCTCTTCGAAAGAACTCCCAAGTTACATCCGCCTCTGGAACACTAGCAATTGTGGTCACCCACCAATGATAAGCATCACCATGCAACAATGACACTGTACAACCCAAGGCAGTTGAAGGTTCCTGAGTACAATTATCCAATTCATGATTTGGAGCTTGCTGTTGTGGTGTTTGCCTTGAAGATTTAGCGACACTACCTTTATGGAGAGAAGTGTATGGTCTTTACAGATCATAAGAGTTTGAAGTATTTGATGTCTCAAAAGAATTTGAACCTTAGGCAACGAAGGTGGTTGGAGTTGCTTAAGGATTACGACTTGACAATTGAGTATCATCCTGGAAAAGCCAATGTTGTTGAGGATGTGTTGAGTCGTAAGACGACGGTTGAGCTTAGGGCAATGTTTCCAAGGTTGAGTGTGACGCGGGAAGGTAGGTTGTTGGCTGAACTGCAAGTTAAGCCTACGCTGTCACAGTTGATTAAGGCTAAGCAACCATATGATGATTCTTTGGTTCCTCATGTTAAAGACATAGCAGATGGTAAACAGACGGATTTTCATTTTGATGATGATGGGGTTTTGTGCTTCAAGGGTCGAATAGTGGTGCCAGAAGTTTCAGAGCTTAGGCATACTATTTTGGAGGAAGCACATTCTAGTCCTTTTGCTATGCATCCTGGTAGTACCAAAATATATCATGATTTGAAGAAAAAGTACTATTAGGTTGGTTTGAAGAAGGATGTGGCGGAGTTTGTGTCCAAGAGTATGGTGTGTCAGCGGGTTAAAGCTGAACATCAATTTCCATCTGGAATGTTGCAACCGTTGAGAATTCTAGAATGGAAATGGGAGAGAATCACCATGGATTTCGTGTCAGGGTTACTGTTGACACTGACTAAAAAAGATTCCATTTGGATGGTTGTCGATCGGTTTACAAAGTGTGCACATTTTCTGCCAGTGCATACGACGTACACCTTGGACAGGTTAGCGGATTTGATAATCTCTGAGATTATGCGTTTGCACGGAGTACCAAAGTTGATCATTTCGGATAGAGATCTGAGGTTCACGCCAAGGTTTTGGAAATGTTTACATCAGGCTTTGGGTTCGAGGTTGAGTTTCAGCACCGCGTATCATCCTTAGACGGATGGGCAATCTGAGCGTGTTATCCAGGTATGGAGGATATTCTAAGGTGTTGTATTATTGAGTTTCAAGGAACCTGGGAGAAGCATTTTTCGTTGGTAAAATTTGCTTATAATAACAGCTATCAAGCGAGTATACAGATTGAACCATTTGAGGCATTGTATGGCCGGAGATATTGAACTCCCTTGTGTTGGGCAGAGGTGGGGAAAAAGCATATTTCCTTGCCTCATGTGTTGAAAGACACGGATGAGAAAGTTAAGCTTGTGTATGAATGCTTGAAAGCGGCTGCAGATCGGCAGAAATCTTACGCGAATTTAAAGCGTAGGGAAACTGAATATACGGTGGGTGATCGTGTGTTCTTGAAGGTGTCACCGTGGAAAAAGGTGATGAGGTTCGGACGTAAGGGTAAGCTTAGTCCGAGGTTTATTGGACCATATGATATTGTGAAGCGAGTAGGTCATGTGGCTTATCGGTTGGGTTGCCTTCCGAGCTTGAGAAAATGCATGATGTGTTCCATGTATCCATGTTACGGAGGTATCGGTCGGATCCTTCGCATGTTATGCCGGTGGAGCATATTGAGTTAAGACCGAATTTATCTTTTGATGAGGAGCCGGTGGAAATCCTTGATTCCAGCAGCAAGGTTCTACGGGGTAAGACGATAGAACTGGTTAAAGTCTTGTGGCGACATCGAGGTGTTAAGGAGGCCACTTGGGAAAGCAAGGCGGATATATTGGAGCAATTTCCGCATCATTTCCCTCCAGGTAAATTTTGAAGGCAAAATTTCTTAAGAATGGGAGAGTTGTAACGCCCCGGTTTTGGGCCTAGTGGTTTTGGGGCTGGTGAGAAGGTCTAGTGGACCGATTAGAGATTCGAATTGGATTCGGGAGCGAATATTTTTTTGAAAGGTAAAAATATGGGAAAATTTTTAGAAATCATATTTTATTATATTAAAAAAATTGGTGAAAGCAATTTGGGAAAACGAGCTTTGGAAGGGTGACATTTTGGCTAGTGACCAAAATGAAATTCTTGGAAACTATTTTAAAAGGTGGTTGTTTTGTAAAGAGTCAAAACTTAGAATCTTTAAGGAGCTATTTTACTATTTGGTCTAATCTGAGTATTCCCTTAATTAGGATTATTTTAAAATGGTTTTCATTAAAAGAATTAAAAAGGATTTTGTTAAAAATGTAGTTATTTTTCTAAAACACATTTTGACGTAACTTTTCTTCTCTCACATTTTCTCTCAAAACACTCTCATCCAAACATTCTTTTTTCATCATAGATTTAAGGTAATGATCTTAATTTCTTATCTTCTTGATTTGCTAAATGATTTCTCAATTATTTTCCAAAAGTCTTATTGAATTTCTTTGCTTTTCAGGAGGAAAAACCATCCAATTAAGGGGAAACTCATTCATTGGAGGTAAGTTTCGTTCTTCTCCTCTAATGAAAGGTTCTTTACTAAAATCCCCAAGTTTTTGGCTCTTTACATATGATTTTCAATAGGTTTTGGGTAGTTAATTATGGATTTTAGCTTAATTAGGATGTAATTGAAGAATCTTGTGATTTTCGATTTGGGTCTGTTTTTCCAGTATTGTGAATTGATTTTAATCTTATTTTGGATGTATTATAATGTGTATAAGTTGTTTTTAATAATGGAATCCCGAAATTTGTTGAATCTCTAATTGTTAGGTTGTTAGTTAAGAGTTTTTGGGATGTTTAAGATGTTTAATCATTGCTGGAAGTAAAAGGATGTTGGGAATGAGTTTTTAGATATTAATTGATGAATTTTGATGTTTTGTATCGTTAAAATGTGGCTGGGTTAAGATTGAGTAGTGTTTGAGGTTGATTTCGGTAAGTTTCAGATGAGTTTTGAGTGAGCATCTTGAGAGCTACGGGATTTTGAGTTGTAACAGAGTATTGGATGCATTTTAATGCATGTTTCCTCTGGTTTTATGTGGCCAAAACAGGGGATAATCAAGGCGTAGCATCTTGAGGTGGTTCTAGACTTGCTGAGAGCTTGTTTCGCAGTAGCAAACAAGGCGAAGTGAAATCAGTGAATGGGAACGGTCTTAAAAGTATTTCAAAGGTTTGAAAGTGGTTTTGGGAGTTTAGGATAAGTTTGAAACACTTACCTAAGCTCGAAAGTAAGTTTCCCTCTCTTACTCTTCAATATCGGTTCGGATATGAGCATGAGATATTCATATTTTAGTCGTAAACATGGTTAGCTTTACTTACTGTTAATGCATGATTTTAAAGTACATATGTAGTGGATTAAAGGTATATTTAATGCTAGTGAGCATTGGTTTTTATTTTGGTCGGGAATGTGATATTGCTATGGCAATATGATTTGCATATGTGGGGATTTTGTGTAATGCATTGTAAAACAGTGAGTAAATAGCATTGTAAATGATATATTGGCTATGCGACAAGGTGAGAAAACATTTGAATATATTTGGTATGCTATAGGATAAAGTGCACTATAATATGGTTTAAAAATCAATCGTGGGTTAATAGTCTTTGAGGTATAGCGGTCGGCTACCCGGACTATGTTGTTATCACTTGGGTTGAGCGGTCGGTTCCCCTTGTTGATGTAAAGCTTACGGTCGGCAAGGTTCTAAATTCATGCGGTCGGAATGGGGTAGTCTTGATGATGGTCGGTCATTAAGGGAGATCCTTGTATCTGATGTGTAAAGTTAATAGTCAGTTAACCAAAGGTTAGCGGTCGGCTAATCAAGGATAGTGTTCGACTATTCGAGGTCACTATAATTGCCCATATATGAGAATTCTAATGTTGAGCCTATTTTATAATGCTTTGGGATTTAAGTATGGTTTTGTATTTAATGCTTTGGGATTTAAGCATGGTTTTGTATTTGATGCTTTGGGATTAAGCAAGTGATATATATATATATATATATATATATATAAATGAATTGTTTAGCATAAGGTTAATATGCATGTTTTGGTTTGAAACTATTGGAACTTGCTTAGTTCGTAAGCATGGTTTGAAAACAAGAATTGGTTTCTAAGGATTTTAAATGCACCATCTTTTAAGAGCATCCTCACTAAGCAAGTGTGCTTACGCTCTCTTTTCTCTAATGATGCAAAGCATTAAAGCTTGGAGGCAGCAAAGGCAAGGATTAAGTGATCCAAAGACAAGACTTTTTGAGTATGGACTCAGTTTTAGTTTCCGGTTAATAAGGCAATGTGTTCGCCTGGGATTTTGGGATTTGTAATTATGTTTTTCCTTAGTTCTAAGCATGTGTAATGCTGTGATTTTGGAGTTTGATTGATGTTGTTAAGTTCGTTGTGCATCGTTACCTGTGGTTGATGTTGTGAGGTCTTCTAGGTATGCATCTAGATGCTCTTGCTTTGATGGTATGCTTTGGTGAGCTAATCTTGTTGAGTATGGTATTGATGTGTTCTTGATATGGTGTTCTTGTTGATAATTGCTTAGTTGGGCATTTTGGTATGTTTGGTGAAGTGCTTTAGGGAGCATGCCTTTAGATTGATTCTTTTGGTAACATGAGCTTATATTGTGGTTAAACCAGAGTACAAGGGTTGAGATATGTATTGTTGAGTGTTTACGTTCAAGTATGAAAGTTGTTAGGATCTAAATGCATCTAGATTTGGGGGAAAAACCTGTAGAAAATGACATTACAGGCCTCTGAGTACCGATACGCAAGAGACCGTATCGGTACGGCAAGGCAAACTAAGGCAGGCAGCTTCGGTACGGGAATATGAGTACCAATACGGTTAAGCAATTCAAGCTTGGCGTGCCGTTACGGGATAGAGTGTACCGGTACGAGGATTCGTTACTGGAAAATCACTTTTTGAAGGAAAACCCATGTACCGATACACCAAGGATCCGTACCGGTACAGATTTAATACTGTACATGCTGATGTGGCGTACCAATACGGTACATTGTGTACCGGTACGCATGGATGCTTCGTATCGGTATGACTATGAACGTATCGGTACGAGTGGCAGTTTTTACAGGTAATGTCCTGGAAATCAGTTTTTGGTTTCTTGCATTTTAGTCCCTAAGTTTAGCAAATGTAATTGAATGGGTATGGATGATCATTTTGGCCTGAAATTTGTTATGTGGGCATGTAAATGGATTAATTGAGGATTGGTAATCTTAAATTCAATTTGGGTTTTGTAATTTAAAGTATTTATGTTTTAGTCCCCAACCTTGGTTAATATGCAATTGATTGACTTTTGTGATTCGTTTCATTCGAGAAATTATCCGCTGCGAGTATGAACATGTAGGAACATTAATTTGCATTTAGACAAGATAAAAGTAAAAAAAAATAGACTGACTTTTCATAACCTTTCTCCAGTTTGCTTCGGCAAACCTAATGTAGCACTCTCAGCTCGGTCAGGCGTCTAGGCCGGGTCGAGGGGTTATAAAAATCACATTTTATGAGCTTCCCACCAAAATTGATGTAATTTTTCTTTTGAGAAGATAATGAGAAATAGAAGAGATCTTTAGAAATTTTTTGTGAGGTTTTGTAAATCCAAGGAAGATGAATCAAAACGGATATTTTCTGTTGAAAACCATGAAGAAGCAAAACTTTTATGGGAAGAATGAAGAGTTCATAATAAGAAGACCAGACTTTCTAGTAAAGGGAAACATATCAACTTTTAAAAGAATAGTGAAAAGTTCCTAATGAGAATAACTTGTACCTCCAAAATTTTGGAAGCTTAAGTGGGATAAAATTAGTGCTACTGGTTTTTGCCCCATTCTTGTTCCACATCAATGAGCAAAGAGGGGTATTTGTAGATACTAATTTTATCTGGGTCTTTTGACCTAATTTTTATTTCCATATTATTATAGTTTATTATTATTTATTATATTATATTATATTTGCATCAAATAAAAAAATAAAGATTAAAATTTATATTAATATTAAATAAATAAATAATCAGTTTATAATAAGCTCATTTACATAAACAAACCCAAAAATATATATACATTTGATCCAATTACAATATAGGCCCAATCCTAATTAAACCCTAAAACATCATAGCTCAATCCTTTTGTCTTTTCGCACAGCCAAATGAGATTCGTTGCATCAAATCTGATCCAACGGTCCAGATGGGAGCAGGAATAGCCCCTGGTCTTCCCCATTTTCGCATGGAGAACACGCGTCGCGGCCTTCATACCCCACATACAATACACTCCCTTTCCAGATCCTTTGTTCGTTGGATAACTGCCACGTCACCAATCACTTTCAATTTTGACCATGGATTATCGAACCATCGTGGCCCTCAGATTTGGTATCTATCAATGGCACATATAAAGACCGTAAAGGCCATGTTGGTGTACGATGGCCTTCTCTCTACTGGTCCCCCTTCCCTCTCCGATGGCCAGATCAACATATGAGAACAAAAAAAGAAATGTCAAACAATAACAATATTTTGCAGTAAAAAATGAGCAATTTCAGAATTTACAGTTGAATACAAACAAAAGGATGAAAATCAACAATCAATAGGAAATTTAGATTGTTTTTTTTCCTTTTCTTTATACATATTGTAATCTTAGTTGTATAAAAATCAAACCCTAAACAATGTAACAGATTCAGAAATCAAGACACAAAAAGAGAAAAGTTTTCAAAGGTAAAAATTCAATTTCTCTATTTGAATAAAAAATAAGAGAAGATCTAGGGTTTATACCTGTCTCGGGCCGCTACCATGCAAGGCGGTCAAGGTTGTGCCGCCGATGAATGGCACCTTTACTTTTTCGTCCCATCACCTTCTTGCTTCACTTTCCCGGCAAGGGTTTAAAACCTCAAGTTTTCAAAAGAGTTTTTAAAAATGGGTTTCAAATGAAGAAAAGGATTTTTGGTTTCGAATTTCTAAAGATCATGGGCAATTGAGTTCTTTTTTAAATCGGTGCCAGATTCGGTTTTAAAAGGAGAATATGGTCCTTTTGGGGTATAGTTTTGAGTTCGGAGATGGCTAGTGCAGCAGAGGCGTCGCCGTATTCTAGGTTTGATACTGAGTTCTTGAAGAACTCAAAAACCCTATCAGAGCTTTTTTTCATAGAGTATGGAGAGTGTTTTGATCTATTTTTCAAGGTTCTAAACAAATTATATTTGTTTTAGTGTTGGCTTATATAGTTGGTTTAAAAATGTTTTAAAATTGGTTAAATAATCGTTTTGAATCCCTCTACCCTTTTTAAGTTATCTATGTGTTTTCCAAATATTTTAATCTCATCCCTTTTTGTTCTCAATTTTGATTTTAAATTCTGATTTCTTTGCAATTTGGTCCGAAGACTGGTGTTGACCCATTTCTTTGGGAAGGATACACAAATGGTATATTCACCTTTATATAGGCTGATCTAAGGAGGACACTTGTCCTTTATGTGAATCATATGTTATAACAGACTATATAATTGGCGTTGTCATCCTTATCCGGAAGGATATGGATAGCTGGCGACTGTAGTGACATATCTGGATGTAGTGAATAAAATTTATATGCAGGGATATTAGCATTACAACAACAAAGCAGCAAAAAGGCAGATTTATGCATAAAAAGAGCAAAGATAAATAGAGCTATAGAAAAAGCAAATAACAAACTAAAAATACAGAAATTAATGCATGATATACTAATGTAGAGACAATTTAGTCAATAAATAAAGAAGAAATACATGCTCTTAAGAGAGCTATCAGATACCCTGCCACTCTTCATTTTCTATTTCAACGAGCATGGAAGTTTGCTCCGCTCTAATGCAACCTATTGCTCCAAAGGGGTGTAGATGCCTTCGTTGCCTCAAGAACTACATGGACGCTTCCCTATTTCTAATTCCACATTAAGATGCCTCCACGATCATTGTTATATGTTAAGAAATCTCTACAGTCGATGATGACTGGAGATGAATTCACCCATTAGATATATGTTACTCTAAGACCGTCAAGTATCTTTGCTCTGCTCCATTGCAGCGCACTTTTTCCAAGGGTATCAAGTACCCTCCGTGTATAGCATTGAGTTGTTCGCCCCTTAGCAGCCTATTTCTCTAGGAGTGTCAAGTAGCTACGCTCTTTTGCTACTCATGTCTCCAATGGCGTCGATCCTCTAATATAAGGGAGTCTCCATTGTCAATAATAATAGTGTTGTAGACATCCGTGGTATTCTCTCCAAGGGCATCGATCTTCCACCATAATAAAAGATGGTGTCGAAGTTGTCTGCCCCATCTATGGACTCTTCAAGGGCATCGATCCTCCACCATAATAAAATATGGTGTCGAAGTTTTTTGCCCCATCTATAGACTCTCCAAGGGCATCAATCCTCTACCATAATAAAAGATGGTGCCAAAGTTGTCTTCCCCATCCTTGGATTGTCCAAGGGCATCGACTCCTGCCATAGAAAATGGTGTCGAGCTTTTTTCCTCTCCTATTGGCTTCCTCAGAAACAACCATCACAATGTTTCCCAAGCGATGACTCACCCATTAAAGATGCACAATTTTACTTAATGGCGAGAAACCACCATATTTGATCCTCAAATGAAAAGTATCGAATCCTGCCACTTTATGAAATTATCTCAACTATATCGAGTTAATTTTTATACCCCTATATCCTTAGACACACACTTCTCCACAAAGAGGTCATTTGATAGCCTCATCTTATCACAAATATGAACTCTCAAAAATGGAAATAAAGATGAATTTTATTACTCAATCAATCAAGATTATACTAGGAAACAAAAACTGAAGTATTTTAAATTAGCTAAGAATAAGGCTCTATTTAAACTAAGAATTTCCTAAATAACACAACTAATTTGATTGAAAGTAACTAATGTACTTTTTTATTTTCACAAATCAAGGAATAAAATATGCTAATTGATAATTGACTCCTAAAAAAAATATAAGACCCGACTAATTTCAAATAGCAATAAGTTGCACTAACTTTTGATAGCCCACTTAGTGCAAGCTTGTTGTCAATAACACCAAGATCTCCATGATAACCTTCAAACTTAGCCTTTGCAAGTGCCTTAGTAAAGATTTCTAAAACTTGTTTATCGGTTCAAATTTTTTGCAACTCAATATCTTGAGATAACACTTTCTCTCAAACAAAGTGATAATGAGTTTCAATGTATTTTGAATGAGGGTGAAACACATGATTTCCAGCAAGCTTTATAGCAGTCTAATTGTCACAATGAATCTGAATTGGATGATTAAGAATAGTCAACATTTCTCGAATGAGTCTCTTTAGCCACAAATATTCTTGAGTAGCCATTGTAGCTACGACATAATCTACTTCACAACTTGAAAGAGCCATAGTAGTTTGTTGTTTACTACACCATAAAATCGTAGCAGAATCTGTTATAAAACAAAAACTTGTAGCGCGTCTGTCATTCACATCACCAGCCCAATTGTAGCGATGTCCTTTTCGCTAAAAAACGTATTTTATTAAATATTGGAGTCGCCACCGGCCACTTAGGTAGGCCGAACACCATAAAACCAGAGATTCAAAAAACTTTGAGTTCGGGAGTCGGTTACGGAGGGGGAAGGATTAGCACCCCCACACCGCCCAAAATTGGTACTTTAATAATTACCGCTTTATTAATATTAGACTTTCCGGATTAAAGTGACGATTAGTTTAAAATTCGGTTATAATTACGAATAAATTTTAAAGGCTCCGTTATCCGAGATTAAATGCCCAACCACTATCACTACGCCTGATACTGGCCCCGTTTACGCTCGAATAAAAGGACACCGCATTGACAATTTATATATTTCATTATGCAAACTTAGTGAGCAAAATATAAAACATGGCAAATAATTTAAATACAATACAAATAAATATTAACATAATAAAATACTAATCTAATAAAATATTAATCTAAAACATACATACATAAATATTAATCTAACTCATAAATAAAAACATATCTAGCATAAATAAAATACTAACATTCATAAATATTAATCTAACACATAAATAAAAACAAATTCAACATAAATAAAATACTATTCTAAAATATACATACATAAATATTAATCTAACTTATAAATAAAAACATATCTAACATAAATAAAATACTAACATTCATAAATATTAATTTAAAACACAAATAAATATTATTCTAACACATAAATAAAAACGAATCTAACATAAATAAAATATTAATATAAAACACAAATTTAAAACATATTAAATACTAATCTAAAACATAAACATACAAACTAAAAAATAAGACTACAATTTTAAAATAACTAATACTTCATTAAATTATAAAAATTACAACACTAATAAAAAGGGAAGAAAATATACCTAACTAGGAGCTCGAATAACGAACCCCAACTGAATCCACCGAGATCTACCGCGATCCCTCCAAAAATATTAACTAGATCAGATCCAAAATAGGACCCCGATCGAATGTTGGATCGAACCAACTGGGGCCGAGGGCACTGCCCCCAACCCCGGCCAGCCTTGCGACCGACCATGCTCCCAACTGGGGAGCCAATTGCCTTGCCAATTTTGTGGCAAATTGGCGTGTTCATTTTTGCGTGTAATTTTGGGAGTGGCTGCCCCCAATGCCTTGTATTTATAGGCAAAGGGGGTGGGAAGATAGGGTGACGTGGAGCACCCTGCTCCACACAATATTTTTCTTTTTTTTAATAATATATTTTTTTATTATTTTTTTTATTTTCATTAATTTTATATTAATAATAATATTATTAAAATAATACTAATAACACTAAAACCCGATCAAAAATGAGTGATTACAGTTGCCCCTCTTTGCTTGTTCTTGTGAAACAAGGACAAAGCAAAGATCAAAAGCACTCATTTTTGACCTATTTTCTTGTCTTTGGCTTCGGAATCACGTGTTCTTCTGGAACCCTCCGCTCTTCCTTAGCTGAATCTTCAAGCTTGTAAGTTCTTCCTATATAGAACTTCTTCACCTTCTGATCTCGGAACTATAGGTCATCCCTGTATAGAACCTTTCATTCTGAAATCTTGAGTTACGAGTCCCTCCTATATAGAACTTTTCACTTTGAGACGGTAAAGCTTGGAGTCCTTCCTATATAGAACTCTTCACCTTTAATGCTGGTTTCTTCTATATAAAACCTTTTGCGCCGCTGATGGATTCTTCCGACTGGGAGTTCCTCCTGCATAGAACTGCTAGTTCCTCCTGCATAGAACTGCTAGTCTTCAAACCCTGGAGCCGTCAGTCCTTCCTATATAGAACTTTTAGCTTCTGAAATCTCAGAGCTACGGGTTCTTCCTATATAGAACCTCTCACTCTAAGACAGTAAAGCTAAGAGCCCTTCCTATATAGGACTCTTCGCTTTCAACACAATAGGTTTTCCCTATATAAAACCTTGTGTATCATGGGTGAATTCCTTCGGTTGGGAGTTCTTCCTATATAGAACTGCTAGTCTTCACCCTGGAGCTGTAAGTCCTTCCTATATAAAACTTTCAGCTTCTGAAATCTTGGAGCTATGGATTCTTCCTATATAGAATCTTTACTCTAAGACAAGTGAAGCTCTGAGCCCTTCCTATATAAGACTCTTCGCTTTCAACACAATAGGTTTTCCTATATAAAACCTTGTGTCATGGGTGAATTCCTTCGGTGGGAGTTCTTCCTATATAGAACTGCTAGTCTTCACCCTAGAGCCGCAAGCCCTTCCTATATAAAACTTTCAGCTTCAAAATCTGAGCTACGGATTCTTCCTATATAGAATCTTTTACTCTAAGGAGCTTGAAGCTAGAGCCCTTCCTATATATAAGACTTTATCTTCAATTTTCTTTTTCCTATTTAACCTTTTGTTTCATGGGTTTTTTTTTTTCTTTGGGATTTTTCTTCCTATATTTTCCTATCTATTTTTCACAAGGTCGTTGCATATCCTTCCTATATAAAACTTTGAGCTTCAAATCTTGAATGACTTATTCTTCCTATAAAGAATCTTTTACTCTCTAAGACTTAAACCTGTGAGCCCTTCCTATATAAGACTTTTTTAACTTTCAACACAACAGGGTTTTCCTATATAACCTTGTGTGTCATTCAAATCTTTCTTCAAATTTTGGGAGTTCTTCCTAAATAGAATCTTCAAATTTTAGTCTTCACCCAAGGAGCTGCAAGCCCTTCCTATATAAAACTTTCACACTGAAGAAGCCTGAGCAAATGATTCTTCAAACATAGAACCTCGCCGAAGGTGGTTGCCAAAGCTTGAAAATATAGGACCCTTTCTATATAGAGCCTTTATCTTCAAATTTTTTCTTTTTTTTTTTTTTGGCTGCAAAACTTTTCAAATTTTTTCCTTCACGCCGAAAATCTCTTCAAAACTTTTTCTAAATTCGTTTTTTTCATTTTTATTTTTTTTACAAGAAAACTTTGATATATTTGGACTTACGCTACTAAGGTTGCCAAATCTTTCTTCAATTTGGGGATTCAAATTTTGAAAATGGCTACCAATCTTTCTTCAAATTTTGGGGACTCACGCCAAAGGTGGTTGCAATCTTTCTTCAAATTTTGGGGACTCACGCCGAAGGTGGCTGCCAAACTTTCTTCAAATTTTAAGGACTCACGCCTAAGGTGGCTGCCAAAACTTCTTCAAATTTAGGGACTCACGCCGAAGGTGGCCGCCAAAACTTCTTCAAATTTAGGGACTCACGCCGAAAATGGCCGCCAAAACTTCTTCAAATTTAGGGACTCACTTTAAATTTAGGGACTCACGCCGAAAATGGCCGCCAAAACTTCTTCAAATTTAGGGACTCACGCCGAAAATGGCCGCCAAAATTTCTTCAAATTTAGGGACTCACGCCGAAAATGGCCGCCAAAACTTTTCAATGAAATCCACTTCTTAATGTTCTTTGATAATTCTTCAGGTACCTGTCCAAAATAAGCAAAAATTGACATGCCCTATCTATATGGTGCATGCAATGTAATGGTTTCTTTCTTTTCTTTTTCTTTTTTCTCTTCTCATTTTCTTTTTCTTTTCTTCTTTTTTCCTTTTCTTTTCTTTTTTCACTTTTTCTCTTTCTTTCTCTCTTTTTCTTTTAGCCTTTTTGTTCTAAAGTCTTACACCTGAAAGGTCGTTCCTCGATTTCTTCATCTCTTTCTTTTTCTTCTTTGTATGCTCTTAAATCCTCATTTGAACTCGCTTTTAAACCTTTTGTGCGGAAGGCTTTCTTGTCTTGTGGTTATCACCCGACTTCATAAATGATCCTCTGGTTCTTATATTATTCTTATAAGAACCCTTGTCATCTTCTTCGCTTGGCGTTGCCCCATTCAACCACGGGCTCCACTGCTTTGAATTTTCTGACCCATCATACAGAGCCTTGATTTATTTCTAGTCACCAGGGTGAGCCAAAATGCTTCCATCCCTTGAGCTCGTCCTTGATCTTCTCATAGCACTTCGACGGGAACTAACTCTCGGTCCCTATGCTTTAAATCTCATCATCATTCATTTTTAAAGTAATGCAAAAGGCAATTTACTTGCATATATTTCAACAAATAATGATTGTTTGAAAAGATAACAGTCATTTTGAAAATCACAACTTGGAGGGGATACCAAACATTTTGAAAACATTGTTTGAAACAAATGGTAAACATCTTTTTCTTTTCTTCTTCTTTTTTAAGGACCATACATTTTTTAAATAATGCTTGGAGAATGGTAAACAAAATTTGAAGTGTATTGCCAAACATTTTTTTTTAAAAAAACTAATGTTTTGGGGAAATGGTAAACATCAAAACTTTGGGAGAAAATGTCAAACCTTTTAAAACATGTTTGCCCCCGAAATATCAAACACCATTGCGCATCTACTTCAAGTTGCCAGAGATCAACTCTAATGAAGCGCATATTTAGAAGATCTTGACCATTGTGGAGATATATGCGAATGTATAGTTTCTTCTGGTCTAATATGCTTTTGAGAGGAACAACCCTACCTAGTTTCTACCCCGTTTGAGGTGGCACTCTTAATCTCACTATCTCACCATGCCCCATCCTTCCCTCATTTGGGTGTCGATCAAGCACTTCGAAGTTTGACGTTCCTTGAAGCAAAGTTAACCCTTATAGGCGGAATGAAATCTGAAGACATTCTCATTCAGCTTGGATATCTATGGATGACCATAATGGTCTTTGGGGCTTGTAATATAGGCCTTTGGTTTATGGTTAAGTGAAACAGTATTTCTATACTTGTGTAACTTGGATATGCCCATTATTCCTTCCCTTTTTTGGATCACTCTAGACTGCCCGTTTTCTGGGTTTTCACCCTAGAGTTCATTTCCTTTCTTTTGTACCTTCGGATCAGTGTATTTTGGCTGGATATTGATGCCAGCATGCTTAGGCAGACTACTCTTTTTCTTCATTTTCAGGATCACTCTAGACTGCCCATTTTTGGGTTTTCACCCTAGAGGTCATTTTCTTTTTTGAAATTGGTAATCTTCGGGCCGACTTGTCTTGACTTGGCTTCAATTCGAGCTTCTATACTAATTTTCAAAACTGATATTTACTTGAAATGTAGATTCCTTGTGTCTCTTGCACATAGTTGAAGTCTCGTTCTTGTATTGTTTGATCTGTGTGTGAAGCATATACAATATTCTTTCTTTTTTTCACTTTTTTTTCTTTTTTTTCTCTCTTTCTTCTTTTTTATTTTTTCTTTTCTTTTCTTTTTTTGTTTTGTTTTCTTTTTCTTTTTTGTTTTAGACTGCCCATTTTGGGTTTTTAGCCTTGAATCTCTTTATTCTTATTCGAGTCTATAAATGTATCCTCGAATCAGCACGTATCTATACTGGTATTGATGATATCTTCTGCTCGAAGTTACTTGCCTCTCTGCAGCTCGTCTGATATTTACTCGATCTGGATTGCTTCGGCCTTCTGATTACCATTTCTTTTTCTTTTTTTTGGTTTTTCGTTTGGACATATCCTTGTTTTCAACCACTTTCTTCTGATGGTTTTCTGATCTTCGTATCCAATCTGCCTGGACTCATCTCTGTCTTCTGGTAAAGTAAAAGAATATCATTCGTTGTCAAATTCACAAATGTCCTGAGAATGCCTTCAGGGGGTAGAGGTTTAGGGTCAACTTTCATTTCAAGGATCTCAAACGACAAGTGCCTGAGAAGATAAATTCTTAAAATGGGAACTGCCCATTGTCTAAACACTCGCTTTGTTCCTCTGTTGGCCTAAGTAAACTAGCAGATACTCACATTTATAGTATCCCCATAACATTCAATCTCTTCTAAATATATGCAACTTAGAGTTGATTGGGTCTGAAGCAAATGTACTGTTGCATTCAAAATTTGAGGACCTGGTATAGAAATGATATATACATATGTCCATTCAAAAATGTGTGTATATGCATATGGGAAAACTACCTCATAAAAATGAAATGTTTAAATAATCAAGAATGTAAAAATGCTTTTCTAAATGGAAATGTGATTTTTAATTCTAATAAACAATGATTCTTTTTGTTGAGAATTTCTTTGTGAAATGATGAGAAAACCGTAGGGACCTTTGGATTATCTCCAGGGTACTAACTCATTCTGCCCCTTCCAAGGTAGTGTGGGTTTGCCTCTTCTCTTGTTTTTCCACCGCTGGATCAACTCTCTCGTCATGACTCCCTCGTTAACTAGCTTCTTAATTTTTTCTATTAACGACCCCAAATTTCTTAGTGTCATGCCCCAGCGCCTCAATGTTTTGAAAGTGGTACCCATTTATCTCTCTGTTTCCTTCTACTCCTAGGCAGGTCTGGTCTTTAAACTTAGGTCCCGGAGTACATGTTCGATTCTCTCTCTGACTGTCATGAAGTCGTCAAAGCTGGCTTTCATTTTCTCGAGCATCTTATTAAAAAAGAAATATAAAAGGTGGCATAGAAGTCAATTTCCTCTTCATCTACGGGAGGTTGCACCTGGGTCACTAAACACAGACACCTCAAAGCACATTCCTTGAAGCTTTCATCAGGTTTCATCTTCGTACCCTAGAGATACCGACGACTTAGTGCTAGGTCCAAAGCATATCATATCAGGGTAGGTCCTGCTAGACTGTCGGGGAAGTAGTGGATTGGCAATTTTTCAATACAACCCTCCATCTTTTTGTAGAATATGGTCACGTGAATCTTGGGGCATCTTGTTCCGTTATCATGCGCAAATCTGGAGTCTTTGGAATCCGGAGGAACGACCAAATCAGGGTTCAAGCAGAGCTTTCTTGCATCAAAGGCATCAAACTTTTTCTTTTTTCTTTTTTTCTCTCGAGCCCATCTTTTAACTACTCGAATCTTGATTTTTTGAGTGTCTTCAATTCTTTTATCCATGATAAAACCCTAATTGGTTTTTGAATTACTCATCATAAAATTTATGCAAGGTAATAATAATGCAAGGTAATGATAATGTCATGTAAAACATGCCAGGATCGTGCAAAGCAATGCAATCCTAAAATATAAACATGAATGCAATGCAATGCAATAAAATCCTAAAATATAAACATGAATGCAGTAAAGTATTGATTCCAAAAGTGATCCTCATAGAACGATGTTCATTGAGGACAAAAGGTTTCGTTATATCAGATATTAGATATTTACAGTTACTAATAAGCTTCAGTGCCTACTTTCTTAACTTCATCTAGTAGTCCGGTCAGCTTGCCTCTGTAGTCCAACACTTGATCCACGTTCTGAAAAAACCTGCCACCTTGTTGAGCCACCTTACCTGCTCGAGTAATATCGATCTTTGGGTCTTCATCCATCCCCTGCTTAGTCTTTCGTAGCTTGGAAGTTGCCCTTTCCAACTGAAGGGTGTTGAATTGTCATTGCTCTGTCGTAAACTTGTTTCCAAAACTCTTATTAATGGCTAAGTTATTTTGTAGCTCATCTCTGGAGACTGTCATACCTATTCCCAATTCCCTCAAACTTATCTGATAACAGCCTGACTTGATTCTCGCTTGACCAGTTTCTCTTCTTCCAATATTCTGAGTCGTCTTTCAACTGGACAATACCGTTCATCTATTCTTTAAAGGTGACCCAATCTGATATTCTTAAACACTCAGGAAAGCTTCTAGTGATCATTCTGCAAATTCAATTTTATCCAAGTTATCTCTCTCTTATCTAGCTGGCTGAACTCAAAAGAATATCCCTCTCCTGGGCTGCCCCTATCTCCGATCTTCAAATTTAACTCGCTTGAGTAACCCACTTCGGTATTACTCGAACTTTGTCCTGGATATCGATTCCTCCTCAACTTTGCCCCTCGGGTGATTGTTAGCTCACTATAGAATTAGGGAACTCCGTCTTCGAAACCTAAAATCCTCATTGCGATAAGATCTTGAACTCATTCCTCAGGGCCCCACAATCCTCAATACCGTGACCCAAACTTCCTAAATGGTAACTGCCTCTAGCACGTGTGTCGTAATCTTTCGGATAAGATGGTCTCTTCGCTAGAGACTTCATCGAGGTAATAAGGCTCTAGTCGAGGAACATTAGGAGTAGTTTGGTGTACCTTACAGGAATCGAGATATACTTCTTTTCATTACTTGCTTCTCAAGTTTCTTCTGGACCGAGCTCTATTTTTTGAAAGCCCGACTCAAGCATACCTTCCGCCTGTTTATTGATGCAGATCACAAAAAGGGTTCAATTTGTCGTATTTGGCTGACTTAGAGGTAGAATTCTGACTATCTCGCTCTCTATTTTGATCCTTAATCGGTTCTTCATTCGGTTTGATGGATCGCTTACCTTTCGTCAAAGTATTCATCTGATTCATCACGTCTTCCCTCTGCTTCTTTCAACTCTTGCACTTTACTTTGCTCATTACCAGTACCGTGTCTCCTTACCGTGTCTGACCTGAAGTCTTCAGATGGTTCCTCTTCTATTGTCTCCGATCTTGTTCTAGGACAAAACCCTAGATCCGTGCCCTCTAATATCTGACCAGATGACCCTTTGCCAATTATGAACGATTTCTGAGATTTGAGGAACCACTTCGGGAATCAATACCCTATAAATGCGAGAATGCTTGCAAATGCGATGTTGATTCTCGAACAGTCTTTGAAAAACTTTAAATAGAGAAAATGTATGTTTGCAAGAAATTAATAATGAGTTACAGACAACAGTTGAATTTATTCTGGAGACATTGACTTCGGGAAGCAAAACCTGTGCTCCATGTCTCGACGTCGTCTTCAGGATGATGGATGACTATGTCTTCTCCTCTTATTCTATTCTATGGACTCGTGACGTCGTGATCTTTATTTTTGTGGCTTCTGAAAAGGACATCAGACAATATATTTTCTTCTGTAGATCTGGGTACGTCTAAACAGGGATGGATTCTATCGATCCTAGGGGAGTACTTTAAAACTTTTTAAATTAAAATTTTCAAGGATCATTTGGTTTAAAAATTTCCCCTTTTTATTATCAAAAAGTTTTAACTTACTTAAAAATGAAACTTTTAGGTTTCTTTTTGTTATTATTATTATTCTGAAAATTTTATGAGGGACGAAGTTTCAAAGAAAAATAATATTTTCAAATTTTTTTTAAATGAGTTCAATTAAATGGTCAAATGTGAAGATTTAAAATTGGGGTTCTGCGGCCCTGACTGAATCTTCTGCGTCGCACGTGCCTTACTATCATACCATCTTCTTTCTCGATTGGTCTTTGCTCGGCCTAACTTGTTACTGTAATATTATCATTTCTGGCAAAGCATACTTTTCCTATTTTGAAAGCCTTTTAATGCACTGTTCTTGAATCAACACCATGATATGCAACATGAATGCAAATAAAGGCTTTGATTCCGCTGGTAATCACCCTTTCGAACGACTTTCATGGGAATTAAAGGGTCCAGATTACAAAAAAGGTCCATATTACAAAATGAGTCCCTATTACAAAAAGAGTTCCTATTACAAAAAGTCTTAATTACAAAACAAAGTTCTACACATAAGCCCTAGCTCTACCTCCTAGCTCCTCGACAGCTCTGAGCAACCTGATAAACCTTGGTGCTTGTTCCATGTCCGGGGTTACGAAAGGTCGGAGAGTCGCGGCTTTGGTAGCTAAGTCATTCACACACCTTGTAGCTCGTTGCATGTCCACCATCATGGTCTCGTATGTATACTTTGGCACTATACGCATGTTTGGCAAATTGTTAGCTCAAATCTGTTGACTAATCTCTGACCAATGTCGCACGACTGGATCGATGCCATCCGTCCGAAGACACCTTTTTTCCATGATGAAAGATTTTCTAATCGAGCAAACCACTTGAATCAACGCTTCTATGTAATGTGGATGCAATGATAATGCAACAAAAGTATGTGTAAAATAAAAATAAAAATAAAACACAAAAAAGAAATGAGTTAGTACCATATAAAAATAATAAATACATAAATAAAAGGACAAATAAAATAAGATAAACAAAAAAAAACCCTATTTATCCCGTCTAAAACACCTAAGGTTATCTGCATGGCTCTAAAGGGGTGGGTTTCTATATGTTCTCTACATGCAGTTGGTGCTAGCAGGTACCCGAATTGTCCTTGTTGTCCTCTACTAAGAGTAGCAAGGCCCCCGATCATCACCCATTATAGGCTCCTTTCAACCGGGTTCAATTCAGGGGGACCCATTCACTTATGCCTGCACGAAGGAACGATATCCTTACGAAAGCATAAGGTACTCGAGCCCCGAACGTACTTGCTAGGCCTACACGGGAGAATGATATCTCCACGAAAGCATCAGCGGAGTCGTCATCTGTAGCGATGTCCTTTTCGCTAAAAAACGTGTTTTCGAAGTGTTTGTGATTTTTCGGATATAAAACGTTTATTCCGTGGGGGTTTAAAAAAACGCATTTTATTAAATATTGGAGTCGCCACCGGCCACTTAGGTAGGCCGAACACCATAAAACCAGAGATTCAAAAAACTTTGAGTTCGGGAGTCGGTTACGGAGGGGGAAGGATTAGCACCCCCACACCGCCCAAATTGGTACTTTAATAATTACCGCTTTATTAATATTAAACTTTTCGGATTAAAGTGGCGATTAATTTAAAATTCGGTTATAATTGTGAGTAAATTTTAAAGGCCCCGTTATCTGAGAGTAAACGCCCAACCACTATCACTACGCCTGATACTGGCCCCGTTTACGCTAGGATAAAAGGGCACCGCATTGACATTATATATTCCATTATGCAAACTTAGTGAGCAAAATATAAAACATGGCAAATAATTTAAATACAATACAAATAAATATTAACATAATAGAATACTAATCTAACATAAATAAAATACTAATCTAAAACATACATACATAAATATTAATCTAACTCATAAATAAAACATATCTAGCATAAATAAAATACTAACATTCATAAATATTAATCTAACACATAAATAAAAAACAAATTCAACATAAATAAAATACTATTCTAAAACATACATACATAAATATTAATCTAACTCATAAATAAAAACATATCTAACATAAATAAAATACTAACATTCATAAATATTAATTTAAAACACAAATAAATATTATTCTAACACATAACTAAAAACGAATCTAACATAAATAAAATATTAATATAAAACACAAATTTAAAACATATTAAATACTAATCTAAAACATAAACATACAAACTAAAAAATAAGATTACAATTTTAAAATAACTAATATTTCATTAAATTATAAAAATTACAACACTAATAAAAAGGGAAGAAAATATACCTAACTAGGAGCTCGAATGACGAACCCCGATTGAACCCCACCAAGATCTACCGCGACCTCTCCAAAAATATTAACTAAATCGGACCTAAAATAGGACCCCGATTGAATGTTGGATCGAACCAACTGGGGCCGAGGGCACTGCCCCCTACCCCGGCCAGCCTTGCGGCCGGCCATGGCTCCCACGATTTGGGGTGCCAATTTCAACAAAATTGGCGTGCCATTTCTTTTAATTGGGCGTGTAATTCCCTGGCAATTTTTTTGCCTCTGTAAATTGCCCCTGCCCCTGCCCCTGCCCCATGCCTTTATATAGGCAATTGGGGTGGGTTAAGGGTGACGTGGAGCACCCTGCTCCACACAATATTTTCCTTTTTTTAATAATATATTTTTTTTTATTTTTTTATTTTTCATTAATTTTATATTAATAATAATATTATTAAAATAATACTAATAACACTAAAACCCGATAAAAATGGGTGATTACACCAATCTACATCTACTAAGCCACTCAAAGAAAATGTCTTAGATTACTCATACATTAACTCATAACTTAGAATCATCTTTGTTGCAATTAGATGACGGGGGTAGAGCGCTGGATCAAATTGAGTCGAGTAAAAAAATTTGAGTTATTCGAGTTTGCAAGTCCTATTTTTGATTCAAACTTTATTTGAAATTTTTTTCGAATCGAGTCATGTTTATGAAATTCGAGTCAAGTTTTCAAGTTTCTATACAAATTTAATTCTAATTATTTATAATGTTGTAATACATATTGACACCAATTTAAACGACTTTCTACATCCATATACGATATACATATATATATATGTTCATATTTTCACATGTGATATACATAATATATTGGGCAGAATTGAAAAAATTGACTCAAACTTGAAAACTGATCAAGTAATTATTAAAATTTTTGAGTTATTCGAATTTCTATTTTATAACTCAAACTTCATTTAAAAATTTTTCAAGTCAAGTTGAGTTTATGAAATAACGAGTCATGTATTTTTGCATCGAGTCTAGTCGAATAATTCAGTTTTTATTAGTTGAATTGAGTTTTGCCCACCCCTAAGATAACCCTCACATAGCTGATCTATAAACAAAGAAATAACTCCAACAAAAAATTGGGATGATAAAGATTGGGATGATCCGAAAATCATAGAAGGTACATGGCAGAGGAATTGGATGGAGCTGTCTTGTTGCTCCGAAATTTAAGCTAGATTTGAAAACCATCTAAATTTGCTTTCAAGCCAGGATTGCACATATCAGTCCGAATTTATAACATCAGGACTGATAAAGATTGGGATGATCCGAAAATCATAGAAGGTACATCTTATCTTTTTGGATAAACATGTATTGATGTTGATGGGTCCTAGCTTTATATATTCGTATATAAGTACGAAGTTGAGTGGTGAACGAGATATCCTCTTAGAACCCATTTCAAGTAATATAGCGGTGACAAATTTGTTGGGTTGTAATGTAAGGGTAAGTTGAACATGTGGTATTTGCTCGATAAAATATAAGGAATAAAGTTCCCTATAAACTTAATGAAATTATTTTTCAAGAATTTCAAGATGATTTTTGGGAAAAATTGGTTATCTTCCTATCATGTCATGGTGAATTGTCGCATAAAGTGATTAGTATTGAAAAACACGGAAGGTATAAAAATAGTAGTAGTTTGTGAAAGGGTAAATCCCTTCTCCAATGTAATTTCAATTTTTATTAAGAAAATTGTTTCTATAAGGTTGTCAGTTTCCTTAGTAAATATAGTGGATACTCGGGCTATTGAAGTTAAATCGAAAAAATAACTCGATTGTACGAAAATATCCAAATGTATTCCGAGATGGGCTTAGGTTACTCGAAATTACCTTTAGATTGAGAGGTGAAATTCAAAATAAAGATGTTACCAGGCATTGCGCCTAAATTAATGGCTCCGTATAAAATGACTTCGACCAAACTTCGAGAGTTAAAGGTACAGTTGCAAGAAATGTTAGGTCGAGATTTTATAAAGCCAAGTGTGTCACCTTGGGGTGCACCAGTGTATTTGTGAAAAAGAAAGATTGATCTATGTGATTAAATATAGATTACCTTCAGCTAAATAAGGTGACGGTGAAGAATAAATATCCTCTTTTGAGGATTGATGATCTTATTGATCAGTTAAAAAGGTGCATCTATGTTTTCCGAAACCAATCTCCTATCGGAGTATCGTTAGTTAAAGACCAAGGAAGAAGATGTTCTAAAGATAATTTTTAGAACTCGATATGGATAAATGAGTTCGTGATAGTGCCAGCTGGTTTGACAAATGCTTATGCAACATTAATAGACCTAATAAATCGAGTATCTCAACCTTACTTGGACCAATTTTTGGTAGTGTCCATTGATGATATTTTGGTCTATTCGAAGGCAAAGGAAGAACAAAATGTCTATCTTTGAATTGTTCTTCAGATCTGTAATCACTCATTTTTATCCGATGTATAAGTATTGTGATAATCTACTTTAGGTTATTAGTTAATATATTATTGTTGCATGTATACGTATTATATTATATGTAAGATTAATGTGTACGTAAACCATGTACGTATGAGTATATATGCATGTATGTTTGTATATTATATTAATGTGTTACATATATTAACGTTTGCATGTAGATATTAATTAATGTGCGAGAATGTATGCATACGTGTGGATGTTTGCATGTGTATATTAATTTGTATGTACATATATTATATGTGTGGCTATGCATATATTATTATTACTATTGTTATTATTACTATTATTATTAATACTATTGGGCTGAAATTAAAATAAGATAAAAAGTATATTAAAGTCCAAATTAGATATTCAGTCCTTAATTACAAGACCCAAACTTAATTACACATGGCCTATTCGGCCAAGCCGGCCCACACCCTAAGAAACCCTAACCCATATCAAATATTGGAACCCTAATACTCCATTTAACATGCGCAGTTGCACGAGGGTTGTTGGATCAGATCTAGATCCAACGGCCACGGTTGAAGCATAAAGACCCCTCATCTGCTACGTGTGAGATGCGTGTGAGACGCGTACAAAGCTAGCCATCTTCTTCAGGCCACGTGGCAGGATCTCGAGCCGCTACACCATCCTCGAGGCCTCATCTCCGCCGTCTGATCATCGAGCGGTCCTAACCATTGGATCAGATATGATCCAACGGATAGGAACGGTTCTGGCAGTAATAATTATTTCATCTCCCGAGACGCCAGTCTGCGTGGCCGAACAGTCATCTCCACCACGCCGTTCCCCATGCCAGCCGTACCAACCATCAAGCATGGCCGGGCATGCCAAAGACACAAAAAAATGGAAAGGCATCAGAACAAAATCAGATCCAAAAATATATCTTATGTACTAGTTTTTACCAAACAAGAGAGAGCAGACAGGATATATGTAAACCAACAAAAGTGTGAGATCAGAGGTTTTTTTCAACAAAAAAATAAAAAAAGAAGCACCAAGTTTCAGTGGTAATCTCTCTTTTTGTTTCTTTCTTTCTTGCGTGCATGTACAGTAAAACAAATAAGAAATAATAACGAAAGGGAGAGGAGTGGATAGGTTCTTTACCCTCGTCGTCAGCAGGTCTCCCCTCACCAGTGACAAGCCGCCTCAGTTTCCAAAACTGAACATGGTGAACTGAAAAGAGAAGGAGGTCCCTTTTGATTTCGTTTTCGTTTAAAAAAATGTTTTTTTCTCGTATTTTCTCATATCTAGACAAAATGGGGAGTCTTTGCGTAAATCTAAGTTTAGATTCAGGTTCGGGTTGAAGCGAGGTTTGTTTTGGGTGTTTTTTTAGGTTCGCCAGCACTGACTAGCGACGGCTGGCGAAGGAGGAGACGATGGATGGCTGCCAATTTCTGGGTTCGTCGAGGGCTGAGTGTTTGTTTTGAGAGAAGATGAGAGAGTGGGGAGAAAATATTATCCCTAGGAGAAAAAAATGAAGGAAAAGTGAATAAAGGGGGCCGGCTGTGGGTTTTATAGAGGGGAAATAAAAAGAAAATGGGTAAATCTCATCATAAATCCCCCCGCATTCTTGAATTTTTCAGTTCTATCTCGCCGCATGGGATATTCACAATCATGGTCCTTACAGCTTTTCAAAATATTTCTATTTAGCCCTCAAATAAAATGAATTCAAATTTCAAAAGGTTTAATTACCCTACAGACCATTCCGTTTTTTCAAACGTTGCACTCCGAGCTCGCCCCTTGGTTCAATTACATGTTTAGTCCTTTTAAGTTTCGTTTGATTTGTAATTTCGTCCCTAAATCGTATTTTATTACCTTTTCATTTCTGCTTCCTGTTTTTGTTATTTTTCATTTCAGTCCTCTTTTCGTATCTAAATATTCATGTTTTTTATTATGTTTTTATATGTTGATGTGGCCCTTTTTGTGTTTTCATGTGTTTCTTTTATATATTTCGTATTCTCATGTTTATATATATCTGTTTAGTTTATGATGTTATGTGTTTTTATATTTTTGTTCGCTCGTTCGTATCATACATGTTCGATTCGTGTTTTTAGTTGGCTCGTATACAACATGTTTTTGTCTTTTAGCATGTATTGTATGTTCTCTTTGCTTTTAGGTATGCGTTAGTGTGTTTTCTTTTGTCATGTATAATATCGTGTTTCTATGTTATGTATGCAAATTATGTCGTATGTTATGTGCTAGGTATTAATTTCTTGGTTACTACGTCGTTTTGATTTGTGAAATTAACATCATAATACATTCATGTCATGCATATGTTACATTGTATGTATTCTTGAAGTATGGGTTCTTTATTTACTACACGTTTTTATTCATGCTTCATTATTATTATTATTATTATTATTATTATTATTATGATCAACCATGTTCGTATTTTTTTATCATATTTGTTTAATTTTGTGATATCCATGTTTTTTATTATTTATTTTGTCCTTTACCATATGAATGCAAATGTATATTCTGAATTATTTCTCTAAGATTGCATGTCGAGATATATAAACTGTCAATGCGGTGCCCTTTTATCCGAGTGTAAACAGGGCTAGTATCAGGCGTAGTGATAGTGGTTGGGCGTTTACTCTCGGATAATGGGGCCTTTAAAATTTACTCGCACATATAACTAAATGTTAATTAAATCGTCACTTTAATCCAGAAAATCTAATATTAATAAAGCGGTAATTATTAAAGTACCAATTTTGGGCGGTGTGGGGGTGCTAATCCTTCCCCATCCGTAACCGACTCTCCCGAACCCAAAGTTTTCAAAATCTATGGTTTTTATGGTGTCCGGCCTACCTAAATGGCCAGTGGCGACTCCAATTTCTAAATAAAATATGGTTTTTTAAAACCCCACGGAATAAATATTTTAATACCCGAAAGACAATAAACACCTAGAAAACTCATGTTTTTTAGTGAAACGGACATCACTACAGATGGCGACTCCGCTGGGGATATTTTTGTTTTTTTAACAAAATAAAGAGAGTCAAGCTTTTTCAAATAATTACCGCTTTAATGATATTAGAAGTTCCAGATTAAAGTGACTATTAAATTAATATTCGGTTGTAATTGTGCGCTTATTTTAACGCATTTAAAATTTGGCATATAAACCCGTTTTTTAAGTGGGGGAAACGCTAATGCTTTCGTGGAGATATCGTTCTCCCGTGTAGGCCTAGCAAGTACCTTCGAGGCTCGAGTACCTTATGATTTCGTAAGGATATCATTCCTTCGTGCAGGCATAAGCGAATGGGTCCTCTTGAATTGAACCCGGTCGAAAGGAGCCTATAATGGGTGATGATCAGGGGCCTTGCTACCCTTAGTAGGGGACAGCAAGGACAATTCAGGTACCTCCTAGCACCAACACTGCATATAGAGAAAATAGAAACCCACCCTTAGAGCCATGAGGATAACCTTAGGTGTTTTAGACAGAATAAATAGAGTTGTTTTGTCTGTTTACCTTATTCGTCTTTTATGTATTCATTAATTCTATCCAGTACTGACTTATTTTCTTTTTTGCTTTTTGTTTTTTTCTTCTTTTTCATACATTATTGTATTTGCATTACATAGAGGTACTGGATCAAGTGGTTTGCCCGATCAGAAAGTCTTTCACTATGGAAAAAATGTGTCTTAGGAAAAAAGAGCTTAACTTGTCAGTCAGGCATTGGTCAAAAGTCAACCAGAAGGCCCAAGGGGACAGTTTACCGAGCGAGCACGTAGTAGCAGGGTACACCTACGTGAGTCTTTAGCAGAACAACTTATGGGATCTTCAAAGTATCTGGGAAGGATGGGACCAAAGACTACAAGACAGGTTCTGTGATAGTTATGGCGACATTGCACAATTGTTATACGTTCGGGTCAACCAGCCCCTACTCCGAGCTATTTTTCAGTTCTAGAATACGGCCTTTTGTTGCTTCACCTTCAATGGACAGGACGTGATGCCTACAGCAGAAGAGTACACCGCCTTACTTAATCAGAAGAATGTTCAGGAAGATTGGATCTATGCTAAACCTCTGAGGAATCAGAATTACACTTCGAAACTCAAAACCTTTACCGGGATGAGTGACGATTGGGTTAATGGCCTGATCTGAATTCGAGGAGACATTACAGTCTTTGCATGGGAGAATATTCGAGACATCCTACCTGCTCATCCAGATGAGGAGAAAAGGATAGATATGTTTGCCTTGGGAATATATGGGTTGGTGATCTTTCCAAGAACTCTTGGAAACATTGATGTAGCCATTCTAGATCTGTTCGAGCGTATGAAACGGCGGACAAATCTAGTACCAGCAATCTTGGCCGAGACCTTCATTTCTTTAAATGCCAGTTGAAAGCACGAAGAATGACGTTTCAGGGGGTGTGCACAGCTGTTACGGGTATGGGTTCAAAGCCACATGTGGAAGACAGCGACAAGGGTCCTACCAGGGATATCCTTCCAAGGTTTTTCGCCCTTACGGGAGTACTTAGCAAAAGAGTGGCGAGAGAACTTGAAAACGAAAAAAAGGCCTAGTTTCTTCAGGAACATTCTAGACGAAGACATAGTATAGAGGGTCTCGTGGCTCGGTAGAGTTAATTACTTTTTGTACAGTTGCGGTGATTTCGACTGGCTGATGATGTTGGGATTGCATGGAGGGATTGCTTGTGCTCCGCTTTTGGTGTCCCGACAATTCAGATCGCGACAGTTCATCCCCAATACCGCTGGGTTAATCTGAACTGAATTTCCTTTCAAAGGTGAGTTTAAGGAAAAAGTCCAGACTATCATGAGGGCTTGGGACCATTGTTACCGGATCAGGGTGGAAGGAGACACCGAGCACATGAACACCCTAGACTACGATATTTGGAGACGTTTGAGGGTTAATGATGTGATTCCTGAATCCGATCAGGGACCGGTTGTGTCACTTGAGGAGCTTACAAAGGTGGTACCGTCTGAAACTGATATCTTACTTAATGAACTCGAAGAAATTAAGAGGAAAATAGACACCCAACAGACTCAGCATGTGAGTGAGCTCTATAAAGTAAGCTTAGAGGTCGACGAACTGGATGGGATCATTAGGCAATTGAAGAAATTAAATGCGGATTTGAGCGAGAAGAATGCTCTTTACCAAAAGGATGCCCTCCTACTCTAAGCGAAAATACAGAAAGCCGGCCGAAGTCAGTTCATAGCCGTGGAAAAGGAAAGAATGAATGGTATACGTTTAGTGGAAGAAGAACGAGAAATCAGCAAGAGACCAATTGAAAAGGAGATAGAAAGCTACCGGTTGGCTATTGAGGAAGAAAGGCAGTCCTTCAAGAAGGCCATTGACCAAGAAAATGAAAGAACTAGGCAAGAGATTGGCAAAGGAAAACAAGCAGTCAATTACGAGAGAGAAAACGTCGCCGCTTGGAAAATAAGGTCCATGAGTAGCCGGAATAGACTATTAGAGATGTAAAGGTTGTACGACGACACTATCCAAAGTCTGGATCAGAGTCGAAGTCAGAATGTCGAGTTAGAAGGAAATGTGGCAGAAGTAGAACACTCCTTTCGAACTTACTATCAGAGGAATGGCTTCACTGAGCTACAAGAAAGAGAGCGTGAGGTAGGCACGTTACGAACCCGAATTGAGTCCCTTGAAGCAACTGTTCAGGATTATAAGGAACGAATCAGTGTATTCGAAGAGGCTGCAGCCGGAGGAGACATTTATTGGCAAAGGAGACTGCGTGACGCTGCCCGGATGGTGCAGGATAGGGACCAATATTAAGCAAACCTAATAGTGGACATACAACGAGTCGCCAGGCATGTGAATGATTTGGCCATCGAAGGTGAAACACTCTGACCTTTCGCAGCCCCAGACATGGAAGAAGCTCCTAGGTTCATCAAGCTGCTCAGGGCTATAGGAAAATTAGGAGATAGAGCCAGGGCTTATCTATAGGGTTCTGTATTGTAATTAGGGCTCTTTTGTATTAGGGGCCTTCATTTTGTAATATGAACTCTATTGTAATCTAGACCCTTTAATTCTCGTGGAAGTAGTTCAAAAGGGTGATTACCAGCGGAATCAGTACCTTTATTGCATACATTCTTGCATTGCATCATGACATTCGCATCATTATACACGTATTTATTTTCCTTGCAACCATATTAATGTTATAAATATTGTGGCTGTGTGAAAATAGAATTTAAGCCGCAATCATTCATCATCCATATCTTACCCGACTACAAAGCAAGCTCATGGAAGACAGGATAATCAGTCTAGAAAAGGGACAAAGAGAGCTCGAGGCAAGATTTGACGAGGCCCAAAGAAGCCTCAGTGACCAGATTGCTCAGTCACAAGCGTCGATAGTGTCCGACATAACCGCATTGTTGGCTAAGAGTCTCGGAAAGAGAGTTGAAGGAGAAACCGCTCAAGAACCAGAAAGTACCCAGTTCACAATAAGGTTCAACCGGCTGCGCCAAATCCGACTAGAAAGGTATATATCGACCCTGTTGGGATGTCGGCTAACCTTCAAGTAGGGGCATCTGAGACTCAACCCCTTGACACTGAAGCACTCTATGAAGAGGAGGTGCCAGACCTGAACTTGGTCGAAAGAATCAGGACATAGGTAGAAAAGAAGTGGGAAGAGAGGTTTCGCCTCATGGAGGAAATATTTAAAGCCTTGCAAACTATGGAAGAATCAGGAAATGATGCCAGTGACTCGAGACTGGTATCCGACCTTGTCCTGCCACCAAAATTTAAAACACCAGAGTTCAACAAGTACGATGGAACCATGTGTCCTTCCACGCACGTAACAATGTACTGCCGGAAGATGGCGGCTTACCTTAAGGATGAGAAAATATTAATTCATTATTTCCAAGACAGCCTAACTGGGGCGGCGTTGCGGTGGTACACCCAGTTGAGCAGGGTAAATATTAAAACATGGAAAGATCTTTCAAGAGCATTCATCGAGCAATACAAGCACGTAACAGATATGACCCCCAGTAGAATTATGTTGGAAAATATGGGGCAGAAGTCCAACGAAAGTTTACGACAGTATGCTCAGAGGTGGCGGGAAGTGGCCGCCCAAATTCAGTCACCCTTCCCGGAACGTGAAATTACGCCATTATTCGTTAATACTTTGAAGGGGACACTGTTCGATCGCCTCATTAATAACATGACATAGAGTTTTACTGATTTGATTAGGACTAGGGAGTCCCTTGAATTGGCAATTAAGAGCGGTAGAATTGATAGCAGGAAAGGATCTCGAAAGTACAGCAAGAAGAATGAAGTAAACGCCGTCAGTACTTACACCGCCCCGAAGAATTTTACAGTCTCACAGCCACAAGTACCTACGGGGAAAGCGCAAAACTCGAATCAAATAGAGGAGAGAACCCCGAGAAAAGAGAAAAAGAGGCAAACTTTTACTCCACTACCGTTCTGTACTCAGGGCTTTACTCTCAGTTTATGAAGCAGACCTGGTCCGTCCATATTATGTTACTCTGTTCAAACCGCCGTTCCCGTCCTGGTATAACCCGAATGCGCATTACGACTATCACGGTGGTGCCCCTAGTCATCCCACCGAGAACTGCCTTGCTTTCAAAGAGCTTGTGCAGAACTTAATCGATTCTGGGATATTGAAGTTTGAAGAACCAAGTGTAGCTACTAACCCATTGCCTAATCATGGGAACAGTGGAGTAAATGTTATTGAGGAATGCTTTACCAGGAAGATTAAGGATGATGTGTCGGAAATCAAATCTCCTTTGCGGTGGGTATTTCAGCAATTGTGTATGGCCCATGTGATCGACAGAGGCATGGTAGTAATAGAGAAGGGATGTGAAGTGTATTGCGAATTCTATCAGGACGGAGGACACGACATCCAACAATACGACGAGTTTAAGAGATTGGTACAACAATTGATGAATGAAAAGCAAATAGAATTCTTCGAAGAGCCCACGGGAAGGAAGGGGTCAGACGTACATATGACGGACAGCCCCAACGTTAAATACGGGAGAGATAGACCTCTTATCATCTCCTCCAGGCCGGAGAGTGCAGGTGCCTCCCAAGGAGAAACTACTAAGATAAATCCCAAGATCATCATCTCAGCACCATCCCCGTTCCCATTCAAGGATATGCGGCAAACTCCCTGGAACTATGCTGTAAATGTGACCATGCCAGAAAAGCCAGAATCTGGTGCGGTAAAAGAGCTTGTACCGAAAGACGAGCAAGGCAAGAGTGATTTGAATGTCGGTGAGGTGGGCCATTTCACGAGGAGCGGTAGATGTTACTCCTCTGAGACCTTGAGGGCTGCTGAAGTGGCCAAAGATAAAGGAAAGGATACATCGGTTACCCCCGCGCAGATATTCGGAGAAGAACCTCTTCCAAAGATAAATGAACCAGTAACCGAAGCTCAGGCCAAAGAATTTCTAAACTTCCTGAGACATAGCGAGTACAGCGTAGTGGAACAACTATGAAAACAACCGGCTAGGATCATAGTGCTAGAGTTGCTCCTGAGTTCAGAAAGACACCGTGAGGCACTATTAAAAGTACTAAACCAGACTTTTGTGCCCCAGGACATTTCTGTATCAAAACTGGACAAGATAGTGGGGCATATCCCTACCTATAACCATATAACATTCACAACCCACTGTAAAGTGTATGTGCTATCGGGAGTATTGATTGACAACGGGTCAGCACTAAACGTACTACCTATGATGACCTTGCAAAAACTACCAATAGATAGTTCTCACCTAAACCCTGCCATAACTCCGTGAGAGCCTTTGACGGCACACAAAGAGGAACACTGGAAAAATTGAGGGCCTCTATTGATTGGGCCGAATGAGTACGTGATTGATTTCGTGGTGATGGACACAAAACCATCTTACAGCTGCTTATTGGGAAGGCCATGGATCCACTCTGCAGGAGTTGTCCCCTCATCACTACATCAGAAATTAAAATTTGTGATCGAAGGCAAGTTGGTCACAGTAAAGGCCGAGCAGGAAACTATTGCTTCAGTGACATCAGATGCCCCCTACATTCAAAATGATGAGGATGCTGTAGAATGCTCTTTTCGAGCATTAGAGCTAGTGAATACCACATTCGTCGCGGAGGAAAGTCGGATCCCCTATCCCAGGTTATCTAATTGTACCAAGATGATCGTTGCTGAAACTTTGGGCCGAGGAGCTAAAGCAGAAAGAGGGCTAGGGAAAAGATTGCAAGGGAGCCTATGAGCCAAAAGTATGATAACCAAGAAGGACCGTTTTGGGTTGGGTTACAAACCAAGTGTCCAACAAAGAAAAGAAGAATACAAGAGAAAAGAATAACAGAGAAAAGCCATATTTAAGGGAGAAGACATTCCATGGAGACCAATGTCCTTCCCTAGTTTGAAAACCACTTTTGTCTCCGGAGGATTCTACCAACCAGGATAGGAGGTTGAAGAGGCAATTAAGGAAAATGATGAACTCAACAAGGAAGAAATATTTAATGAATCACTTGAGGGGATGTCCATCAACATGATAGCTGGAAATGGCCAAGTCAGCAATATGTTGACCAACATCCGCCCTTACCATCCCGGGGAAACTCTTGATAACTGGAGCCACATTGATCTACTTGTGGTTTTTAGGACTAGATCAGAGTAATGCTCTAAATCAACCTTTTTGTTTTTGCCCATAAACAATGGGGATCTCTTGTATAGGGCACCTATGTTAACTTTTTGTTGAAATGAAAATATCTTCCCCGTTTTCTTAAACGGCAAACGTTTCATTTATTTCATTCATTCATTCTCATTCACTTCATATAAAGCCATTCTCTTCCCAATACATTCATTCTCATTTAATGCAAGTCTCCCATGATTGACTGTATGAATGATGCCGGACCCAATCCCGGAGTGAATTTTGAAAGCCCCGAGATCTCAGAAGGAATTGGGGAAGAAGATGATGAGATAGAATGTGAGGTCCCTGTAGAGTTGAGGAGAATGCTGGCCAACGAAGAAAGGGAAATCATGCCCCACCAACAAGAAACAGAAGTTGTAAACTTGAGGACTGAAGAAGAGAGAAAAGAAGTAAAAATAGGGACGACGTTTTCCTCAAAAATCAGGCACGAACTGATAACCCTACTTCAGGAATTCAAGGATGTTTTCGCCTGGACTTATCAAGATATGCCAGGTTTGAATACTGACATAGTGGTGCACAAACTGCCGAGTAAGCCGAAATGCAAACCAATACAGCAAAAACTCCAGAGAATGAGACCAGACATGTCGTTAAATATCATAGAAGAGGTAAAAAACAGTTTGATGCTGGCTTCTTGGAGGTGGCCAAATACCCTGAATGGATTGCAAACATTGTACCAGTACCGAAGAAGGATGGGAAGGTCCGTATATATGTAGATTACAGGGATCTCAACCGAGCCAGCCCTAAAGACAACTTCCCTCTGCCACATATCGACACGCTAGTTGACAACACCGCGAGACACTCATGGTTCTCATTCATGGACGGTTTTTTAGGGTACAACCAGATAAAGATGGACTCGAACGACATGGAGAAAACTACATTCATAACCATGTGGGGCACTTTTTGTTACCGAGTGATGCCTTACGGGCTCAAGAACACAGGGGCAACTTACCAAAGGGCAATGGTGACTCTTTTCCATGACATGATGCACAAAGAAATAGAAGTATACGTGGACGACATGATCGCTAAGTCTCGAACAGAAGAGGAGCACCTACAGAACTTAAGAAAACTATTCCAAAGACTACGAAAATACCAGCTGAGGCTTAACCCTGCCAAATGCATATTTTTCGTTACTTCTAGAAAACTCTTGGGGTTTGTAGTGAGCAGAAGAGGGATTGAGATCGATGTAGATAAAGTGAAAGCCATACAGGATCTCTCACCACCCTACACTCAGAAGGAGGTTCGTGGTTTCCTGGGGAGGCTAAATTATATCTCTCGTTTTATTTCCCAATTAACTGATCGGTGTGACCCAGTCTTCAGACTTCTTAGAAAGAATAATCCTGGTGTGTGGGATGAGGAATGTCAAGGAGCCCTAGAGAAGATCAAAAGGTACCTGACAAATGCTCCGATTTTAGTCGCGCCGGTACCAGACAGGCCTTTAATCCTCTACCTGACAGTCTTTGAGAATTCAATTGGTTGTGTATTGGGGCAACACGATGAGTCAGGGAAAAGGAAGCGAGCCATCTATTACCTAAGCAGAAAGTTTAATGATTGTGAAGCGCGGTACCCGCCACTTCAGAAGCTCTGTTGTGCTTTAGTTTGGGCTACCAAGCGGCTTAGGCAGTACATGTTATACCATACTACGTGGTTGATATCCAAGCTAGACCCCTTGAAGTTCCTAATGGAAGCGCCAGCACTGACGGGGAGGATGGCCCGCTGGCAGATGCTCCTATCTGAATTTGACATTATGTATATAAGCCAGAAAGCCGTAAAGAGAAGCACCGTAGCGGATTTCCTAGCTAGTCGTGCTTCGGACGATTATGAGGCATTGAACTTTAATTTCCTGGATGAAGACTTGATGTGCATTACAACTAAGGAAGAGGTTTCAGATGATAATTCATGGAAGCTTTACTTTGATGGCGCCTCCAACACCCTCGGATACGGGATAGGGGCCGTGCTAATTTCTCCTGAGAATGTCTATTATCCCTTTACTAGTAGACTAGAATTCTTCTGCACCAACAATATAGCTGAATATGAGGCCTGCGTTATGGGACTGGACTTAGTTATTGAATGAAATATTAAGGAACTTCGAGTATTCGGAGATTCATCCTTAGTGATTTACCAGTTGCGTGGGGAATGGGAAACCAGGGACTCGAAGCTGGTCAAATATTATGAATTAATCCAAGAGCTCACCAAGGAGTTCGAAAAGATCAGCTTCAATTACCTTCCCAGAGAAGAAAATCAGATGGCAGACGCCTTGGCAACCTTGGCTTCCATGTTCAAAACGAACACGGGGGTAGAAATGAAGCCCATTGAGATGCAGACTTTTGAAAGGCCGTCTCATTGTTGTAATGTGCAGGAAGAGATTGATGGCAACCCATGGTACTATGACATCTTGCAATATGTCAAGCTTTAAAAGTATCCTGAATGGGCAAATGACAATGACAGAAAAACACTCAGAAAAATGGCAACAGGATACATCCTGGATGGGGAGATCCTATATAAAAGAGGCCATGATCAGACATTGTTGAGATGTATGGATGCCCGGGAGGCGAAGGAGATTTTAGCCAAGGTATATGACGGTCTATGTGGGAAGCACGCCAACGGGCTGTCTATAGCCTGAAAAATTATGAGGTATGGCTATTTTTGGTCGACCATAGAGGGAGATTGTATCGATTACGCCAGGAAATGCCACAAATGCAAAATTTATGCTGACAAGATTCACGCTCCCCCGTTACCTTTACACACCATGAATTCTCTGTGGCCTTTTACAGCGTGGGGCATGGACGTCATCGGGCAGATTCACCCGAAGGCTTCCAACGAACATCGTTTTATTTTGGTCGCCATAGACTATTTCACTAAATGGGTGGAGGCAGCGTCTTACGCAAACATCACAAGGACTACAGTATGTAAATTCCTAAAGAAGGAGATCATTTGTCGATACGGTTTGCCAGAAAGGGTCATCACCAATAACGCTTCCAATCTGAATAACAAAATGATGACGGACGTGTGCAACCAATTCAAGATAACACACCATAATTCCACAGTCTATCGTCCTAAAATGAACGGGGCAGTGGAAGCAGCAAACAAGAACATAAAGAAGATCATAGCGAAGACGACGGGTACCTACAAGGATTGGCACGAAAAGCTGCCATTTGCCCTTTTCGCCTATAAGACGTCTATTCGCACATCGACGGGGCAACACCCTATTCTTTAGTGTATGGTACCGAAGCAGTACTCCCCATTAAGGTGGAGATTTCGTCACTCTGGGTCTTAAATGAAGTAAAATTGCAAGAATCTGAATGGGTGCAAGCCAGACTCGACCAGCTAAATCTCATTGAAGAAAAGAGGCTAAAGGCCATCTGCCATGGTCAAATGTATCAAAAATGAATGATGCGGGCATACAACAAGAAAGTGCACCCAAGAGAATTCAGAGAGGGGGATCTGGTACTTAAGAAGATCCTCCCAATTCATAAATATTCTCGAGGAAAGTGGATGCCCAACTGGAAGGGCCATAGTGGTAAAAAAGGCCTTCTCAAGATGAGCCTTAATCTTAACTGAAATGGATGCAGATGAGCCGAAAAGCCCTGTAAATTCTGATACTGTTAAGAAATACTACGTTTGAAAAAGAAAAAGAAAGAAAAAACAACCAAAAAGAAAAAAAAGAAAAAAAAATGGAGAGCTCAGGGTAAAAACCCGAAGTAGGGCGCCTTGAAGCAAAGGAATGATCCGAGTTGAAAACCCGCAAAGGGTGGCTCGGGTAAATTGAGAGGTTGGATATTCAGAGAGAAGGATCGTACCCATGAACCCTGTGAAGAAAGAGCTTCAGGCAAAAAAATTCTACGCCGGTTGACGAGATCATGTATCATTCATACTGAAGATATTGAGAGATCTTGCATTTCGTGTCTGGATTCTCCTTTTCCTCATGTGTGTCATGACTCTCCCAAAGTTGTTCCAAACCCTTAATCGTAATAAAAACACATTTTTGAGCTTCCATTCCTTGCCTTCTTGTTATTTACCATTAATATCATGCAAATAAGCTAACATAGGCTTATGATAAACAAGAGATTTCTGAGCATTACTTTGATCTAACCTTAAGGATACAGGTGATTAGAAAACAATGTTAACCTTGCCCTCTAGCGGCCCATATGACGTTTGTTGAAACAGGGCGCGCAGAAAGCTTCAAACACCAGGGTAGGATGACCAATGGTGCACGCCCTGCTTGTTTAAAAGAATGCATTCGAGACAACAAGAGAGATCTCCCATGTGAAAACCCGGAAGGGCACCTCAAAAAAAACTCTAAAGCGAAAACCTGAAAGGGCACTTTAGAACCCTGAATCAGAAATTCAGAAAAGGAAAGGGTAGAATGGTTGAACCTGACAGTGAAATGGGGTATCACCGCTAGAAGAAGATAAAAGGGAAAGCAAGCAACGTAAGGATGAGATTGACTGAGGATTAAAGAAGGCCCACCAAGATATTGACACACATGCATCATGAATAGTTAGACATCCCTAGGATCAGGAGCATGCTAACTCATTTGTCATAGTGTTTTGTCTTATTCTAGACAGGTATCTGCAGATTCTAAGAAGCATCGGTAGCCATTTTGGCGTGAATCCCAAATGTGAAGATAAAGGTTCTATATAGGAATGGCCTATATTTTCAAATGTCCGTAGTGAGAGGTTCTATATAGGAAGAACCCACCGCTCCGAGGCTTTAGGAGCTGAAAGTTTTATATAGGAAGGGCTTGCAGCTCTAGGGTGAAGGCCAGCAGTTCTATATAGGAAGAACTCCCAGCCGAAGGAATTCACCCATGACACAGAAGGTTTTATATAGGGAAAACCCGCTGTGTTGAAGGCGAAGAGTCCTATATAGGAAGGGCTCCGAGATTTACTGTCTTAGAGAGAAAGGTTCTATGTAGGAAGAACCTGCAGCTCTGAGATTTCAGAAGCTAAAAGTTATGTATAGGAAGGACTTGCGGTTTTAGGGTTTGAAGATTAGAAGTTCTATATAGGAGGGGCTCCCAATCGAAAAATCCATTCGTGACGCAGAAGATTTTATATAGGAAAAATATGAGTTGAAGGCGAAGAGTTCTATATAGGAAGGACTTCGAGCTCTACCGTCTCAGAGTGAAAAGTTTTATATATGAGGGACTCGTAACTCAAGACTCCAAAATGAAAGGTTCTATATAGGAAGGACATGTAGTTCTAAGATTGGAAGGTAAAGAAGCTCTGTATATGAAGGACTTACGAGCCTGAAGATTCAGCCGAGGAAAAGAGGAGAGTTCTAGAAGAGCACGTGATTCCGAAGCTACAAACAGGGAAGTCAGATAAAAATGAGTGCTTATAATCTTTGCTTTGTTCTCGTTTCACAAGAACAAGCAAAGAGGGGCAATTGTAATCACTCATTTTTATCCAATGTATAAGTATTGTGTTAATCTACTTTAGGTTATTAATTAATATATTATTGTTGCATGTATACGTATTTTATTATATGTATGATTAATGTGTACGTAAACCATGTACGTATGAGTATATATGCATGTATGTTTGTATATTATATTAATGTGTTACATATATTAACGTTTGCCTGTAGATATTAATTAATGTGCGAGAATGTATGCATACGTTTGGATGTTTGCATGTGTATATTAATTTGTATGTACATATATTATATGTGTGGGTATGCATATATTATTATTACTATTGTTATTATTACTATTATTATTAATACTATTGGGCTGAAATTAAAATAAGATAAAATGTATATTAAAGTCCAAATTAGATATCCAGTCCTTAATTACAAGACCCAAACTTAATTACACATGGCCCATTCGGCCAAGCCGGCCCACACCCTAAGAAACCCTAACCCATATCAAATATTGGAACCCTAATGCTCCCTTATCATGCGCAGCTCCACGAGGGTCGTTGGATCAGATCTAGATCCAACAGCCACGGTTGAAGCATAAAGACTCCTCATCTGCTGCGTGAAGCCCACGCGCGTGCTGTTGGATTATCCACTCGCGCGTGTGAGACACGTACAAAGCTAGCCATCTTCTTCAGGCCACGTGGCGCGATCCTGAGCCGTTACACCATCCTCGAGCCTCATCTCAGCCGTTTGATCATCGACCGGTCCTAACCGTTGGATCAGATCTGATCCAATAGATAGGATCGATTCTGGCAGTAATAATTATTTCCTCGCCCGAGACGCCAGTCTGCGTGGCCAAACGGTCATCTCCACCATGCCGCTCCCCATGCCGATCGTACCAACCACCAAGCATGGCCGGGCATGCCAAAGACACAAAAAAATGGAAAGGCGTCAAAACAAAATTAGATCCAAAAATATATCTTATGTACTAGTTTTTACCAAAAAAGAGAGAGCAGACAGGATATATGTAAACCAACAAAAGTGTGAGATCAGAGGTTTTTTTCAATAAAAAAATAAGCACCAAGTTTCAGTGGTAATCTTTTTTTCTGTTTCTTTCTTTCTTGCATGCATGTACAGTAAAAACAATAAGAAATAATAATGAAAGGGAGAGGAGTGGATAGGTTCTTTACCCTCGTCGTCAGCGGGTCTCCCCTCACCAGGGACAAGCCGCCTCAGTTTCCAAAACTGAACATAGTGAACTGAAAAGAGAGGGAAGTCGCTTTTGGTTTCGTTTTCGTTTAAAAAAACATTTTTTCTCGTATTTTCTCAGATCTAGACAAAAGGGGGAGTCTTTGCGTAAATCTAAGTTTAGATTCAGGTTCGGGTTGAAGCGAGGTTTGTTTTGGGTGTTTTTTAGGTTCGCCGGCGCCTACTAGTGACGGCCGGCGGAGGAGGAGACGAGGGATGGCTGCCAATTTCTGGGTTCTTCGAGGGTTGAGTGCTTGTTTTGAGAGAAGATGAGAGAGTGGGGAGAAAATATTATCCCTAGGTGAAAAAATGAAGGAAAAGTGAATGAAGGGGGCCGACTATGGGTTTTATAGAGTGGAAATAAAAAGAAAATGGGTAAATCTCATCATAGATCCCCTCGCATTCATGAATTTTTCAGTTCTGTCTTGCCACATGGGATATTCACAATCATGGTCCTTACAGCTTTTCAAAATATTTCTATTTAGCCCTCAAATAAACTGAATTTAGATTTCAAATGGTTTAATTACCCTACAGACCATTCCGCGTTTTCAAACGTTACACTCCGAGCTCGCCCCTTGGTTCAATTACATGTTTAGTCCTTTTAAATTTCATTTGATTTGTAATTTCGTCCCTAAATCGTATTTTATTACCTTTTCATTTATGTTTCCTATTTTCGTTATTTTTCATTTCAGTCCTCTTTTCGTATCTAAGTATTCATGTTTTTTATTATGTTTTTATATGTTGATGTGGCCCTTTTTGTGTTTTCATGTGTTTCTTTTATATATTTCGTATTCTCATGTTTATATATATGTGTTTAGTTTATGATGTTATGTGTTTTATATTTTTGTTCGCTCGTTCGTATCATACATGTTCGATTCGTGTTTTTAGTTGGCTCGTATACAACATGTTTTTGTCTTTTAGCATGTATTGTATGTTCTCTTTGCTTTTAGGTATGCGTTAGTGTGTTTTCTTTTGTCATGTATAATAATGTGTTTCTATGTTATGTATGCAAATTATGTCGTATGTTATGTGCTAGGTATTAATTTCTTGGTTACTACGTCGTTTTGATTTGTGAAATTAACATCATAATACATTCATGTCATGCATATGTTACATTGTATGTACTCTTGAAGTATGGGTTCTTTATTTACTGCACGTTTTTATTCATGCTTCGTTATTATTATTATTATTATTATTATTATTATTATTATTATGATCTACCATGTTCGTATTTTTATCATATTTGTTTAATTTTGTGATATCCATGTTTTTTATTATTTATTTTGTCCTTTACCATATGAATGCAAATGTATATTCCGAATTATTTCTCTAAGATTGCATGTCGAGATATATAAACTGTCAATGTGGTGCCCTTTTATCCGAGTGTAAACGGGGCTAGTATCAGGCATAGTGATAGTGGTTGGGCCTTTACTCTCGGATAATGGGGCCTTTAAAATTTTCTCGCACATATAACTAAATGTTAATTAAATCGTCACTTTAATCTAGAAAATCTAATATTAGTAAAGCGGTAATTATTAAAGTACCAATTTTGGGCGGTGTGGGGGTGCTAATCCTTCCCCATCTGTAACCGACTCCCGAACCCAAAGTTCTCAAAATCTCTGGTTTTTATGGTGTCCGGCCTACCTAAGTGGCTGGTGGTGACTCCAATTCTAAATAAAATGCGGTTTTTTAAAACCCCACGGAATAAATATTTTAATACCCGAAAGACAATAAACACCTCGAAAACTCCTGTTTTTTAGCAAAACGGACATCGCTACAAGATCTTCCATGAAAGGAAGCCATATACTAAGCAGTTAAAGTGTGAATTTTAGTTGTCGCAAGTTGTTTTATTGGTTATGTGATTTCAGCAGAGGGGATAAGAGTAGATCCCAAGAAAGCACAAACTATAGTTGAATGGAAACCTCTAAAGGAAGTTTTCGAGGTTCGAAATTTCTTGGGATTTGCTGGTTATTCTTGAAAGTTGTAAAAAATTTCTCGATGATTGCTTCCTCACTGATCAAGCTATTGAGGAAAGAAATGACATTCAGTTGGACAAATAAACGCCAAGAAAACTTTCAGACATTAAAGAAGATCTTAACAGAAGCCTCAGTACCAGTACAACCAGAATCGGGTAAAGATTATGTGGTGTCTAGCGATGCTTCTCATAACGGTTTGGGATGCGTACTTATGCAAGAAGAAAAAGTAATGGTCTATGCTTGAGACAACCTAAGATATATGAGAGGAATTATCTTACTTAGGATTTGGAGCTGGCAATGGTTGTATTTGCTTTAAAAGATATAGCATCATTATTTATATAGTGAACGATGCTATATTTATATAGGTTATAAAAGTTTAAAGTATATGCTTACTAAAGAAGAGTTGAACTTGACGCAAAGAAGTTGGATCGAGCTTCTTAAGAATTATGATATGGTCACTGACTATCATCCAGGAAAAGATAATGTGGTAACTGACGCTCTCAGTCTCAGTCGAAAGACAATTGTTGCCTTAAGGGCTATGAATGCAAGATTGGCATTAAAAGAAGATGGTGTTTTGATTGTCAAGTTAAGAATAAAATTTACCATATTGGATTAAATAAGATATATTTAAAGAAAGGATGAGAAATGCTGTCAAGGTTTAAACAAGTGGAAAAGAGTGAAACTGAAAACTTGGAAGTTAGGTTTGATAGATATTTGTATTATCAAGGAAGAATTTCTATCTCGATGATGGAAACTATATGTTGATCCTAAAAGAAAAGATATTTAATATAAAGTTAATGATAAAGTATTCCTTACAAGTTTCACCTTGAAAGAAGGTGTTGTGGTTTAGACAAAAAGAAAGTTAAGTCCAAGAATTATTGAACCATAAGAAATTGGGAAAATAGTTGCTCTGGTAGCTTATAAGCTAGTTTTATCTTTGGAAAAGAACAAGATTCATAATGTATCGATGCTCAAAAAGTATTGATTGGATCTCTTGCATGTCATTAACCCAATGAAAATAGAGATTCAGTCGAATTTAATGTATGAGGAAGAACCGGTAAAGATCCTAACATATGGAGTCAAAGAACTAAGAAACAAGGTAATCTTGCTTGTCCAAGTTCTTTGACAAAATCATTAATTCAAGGAAACGACTAGAAAAAGATTATGAGAATATATGAGAAAGCAGTTTCCTCACCTTTTGAATCAAGTATATGTTGAAAATTCGAGGACGAATTTTATTAAGGGGGAGAGAATTGTGATACCCCAAAATCTACTAAGTTGATTAAGGGTCATTTAGTAGTAAGATAATAGCTTAAAAGCTAACTTATTGACTAAAATGACAAAAATACAAAAAGTTGGGATTTCTTTAATTATGGGTTTTGGAAAGGAAATTTCTAAGGTTTAAAGATATCATGTGACAGATAGTGAATTGAATAAGGTATTCTTAAAGTTTGGTTGGATTCCAAGGAAAATTGGAATGGAAGTTGAAGTTTAAAAGTTTAGTGACCAAAATATAAATTTTGGAAATTACATGACTAAAGTATAAAGTTTGGAAAAAATTGGGGACTAAAGTTGTAATTCCCCAAAAGTTAAGGGTTTTTATTTCATAAATAAACAGATCACCTAAAGGTGTTAATCGAATGTGAAGATTCTGGTTTGATCTGATGTTTCTATTATTGAGAAATTATAGTCAAAGTTTAAATGGAATTCGGATACCCGGATTGAGTCAAATTATTTTGAGATTTCACCATACGATAGATGAAGGTTATAAAAGTCTATTACAAGTGCTGGAAATATTTTTAGTTCGATTCAAGATGAATCCTACAATTTATTCCTAAGTGAAGAGATTAATTATCGGTATATCGGATCGAAAGGAAAAATTGAGAGACTGATCCAAAAGCTATGGAAAAGTCATAAAATGTTATTTTATGAATATTTTATTATGGTTGGTTGAATTCTAACTAGATTTAGTTAGATTTTAATGGAATGGCAATTTGGAAACAAACTAGTAAATAAAGACTAGTTGGAGGGCAAATTGTCATTTGGCAAGGATGGCAATTTTGAAGTATTTGAAAGTTATAAAGGGAAATTTTGGAAGAAGGGAATTAAAGATTAAATCTTGGCCCTTGATTGATGATAAAAGCAATCCCAACCGTTGGATAAAAGGGCAATTTGGTAATTTCACTATTTAAATGAATTTAAATTCATTTTTAAAGTACAAGTGGCATAATAGAATAAATTTAAAATGAAGGAGCAAAAAGATGAAGACTCTTCATCTTAGTGTTTTCGAAAATAAGGGAGAAAAAGGGAAAAAATTTCCAAGTTCGATTCAAGCCCCGAAACTCAATTTTCAGGTAATCTTTCGAACTAGAAAGTTGTTCTTCTCTTCAAGCTCTATCTTTTGATGTAAATAATTCATGGAATACATGCTTTATTGATGAGAATTTTCATGAGAAAGAAATTAGGGTTTATGATCCAAATTGGGGGTTTTGAGATTTCATGATTGAATTCAAGTTGGAATTAAGCTTGTATGATGTTAAAATCATGTTATTAAGTTGGGATTTAAACCCTACATATTTTAGTTTATGGAGAAGATTAGGGTTTATGGATTCAAGTTTAATTTAGGGTTTATGATGTTGGATTAATGATCTAGTAAGCTTGATTTGTTGTTATGAAGCAAAACCCTAAGTTAAATTGTGTAGGGACCATTTCGGCAAATTGAAAAGATGAAGGACCAAATCTGAATTTTTAGAAATTGGAGTGTAATTATGTTATTAATGATGTTAGAGATAAGAAAATGAAGTTAGAATGCCAAATTGATGTTGAATTGAATTAGTGACCATTTTGACAATTTGTCAAAATTAAGTGATCAAATCAAAAACTGAAGTTTTGTAAGGGGGTAAATCTGATTTTTAGTTGTAATGATGGAATTAAGGTAGTAATGTTGAATTGGGGACTAATTTGCAAAGTTGAGAAGCTTGAATCATTATCTTTGCATTTTAGTGATTATTTCGGTAAAGAAGGAAAATTAAGGAGAATTATTGTGAATAATTATTTGATGAAGAAGGTCATAAGATGGTGGTTTAAAGAAAGTAATTGGATAAATTGAAAAGTAGAGAAGTAAGGAGAAGTTAGTATAAAAGTTGAAGTTGTTTATGGAAGTTGTGTAGAAAAACTGGTTTATGGCAATAACTTTGAAAATTCACCATAAATTCTACAAAAATGGTTAGATGGTGAATTTTATACCGATGTAAATATTTGTTCGTCTAATTTTGTTTCCAACAAACAGAAACTAATTTCGAGTTCCCAGTCAAAAGATATGAATTTTTAAGTGAAGAAAGGTCAGAAAACAGAACACCAGTCTATTCCGAATTTCAATACTGTAACTGACTTTGAAAATTCGCCATAAATCGTACAAGATCAATTTGGAATATTAATTTATATGGGTGAAAATATTATTGAATCTAGTTTCTTTCAGAACAAACAGAGTCAAATTCCGAGTTATAGATTATTTTATAGAAATATTTCTTTGAAGGTACTGCAAACTGCCAGAAAATGAGAATTGATACACTTTGTATCTAAGGTTGATTAGTAAGCTTGAAAGAGGTTAATGGAAGTTAAAATTGGTCAAAAAGAACCATAATGAGTTTTTGAACAATGCAAGGAAGAAAGGAAAACGTTTGGAAATTTTTATATTCGAATGATTGTGTTGGACAATATGTCTAAGATGTTGTTAGATTGGGATCTAACAAATATTTCATTTATTGATTTATGAAGTTCAAGTTCGAATCAAGAGAGGTTCGAGGTGTAATGAAGAAAAAGATTAAAGAGGACTTAGTGAGGCATATAAATAAATGGCCCAGGTGAGTGTAATTGCATGCATATCATAATACATTGATATTTATGTCAGTGAACATACGATTGATATAATATGAATATGTCAAGAATTGAAATATAAAATGCATTGATCATATGATTACTTACATTAATGAAATGGAAATGTTATTTAGGGTATGAACTGCCCAATGTTGATATATATATATTGATATATGTTGTCATTGATGACATAAATGATGATATAAAGCCCAATGTATGATATAGAGATTCGAAGGTATAGTTGGATATACATAGAGTCATAAATAGCTGTATAAATATTCTAAGCACTTTAGGTAAAGTGCAAATTTCATTAATGGCATACTCTGGTAAGTATACCGAAGCACTTCGGTGCTAAGCACTCCCGGTAGAGTGCAATAATGCACTATACTCAAGTAAGTATATGGGGCTGACTCGTGTACATAGAATCTCTTAATTCGATACCTTGGGCTAAGTAAATTGAAATGGATCAAATAAACAGAATGATAAGCTTGAAAACTTGCAGATAGAAATGAAAAGGTATTGGTAAGCATTGAAAGCTTACAGATGGAAATGGCAGGGGTATTGGTAAGTTCTAATCTTACTACTTTGATATTCATATATTCTGTTACATATTTACTTATGTTAAAGAACATGAAATGGTAAATGATCATATGCATTATTATTTATTTACATTGATATTTATGTCAAATTTTATTTGACTATGAATTATTGCCTCACTAAGTAAATGCTTAACATGTGACTGTTTCACACGTAGGAAAGAAGAAATGGTTGGAGGAAGAAGCATAAACGGACATCATCAATCAATAACAGGTACATCAGTATCAATAATATATCTTTTGACACTGTTTGATATTTACTAGTTGGCATGTATATTAAAATCATATGCCTGCTCTGATAGAATTTGTATTTTATTGGGTATCGGGATGAATTTTAAATCAGGCAGTTTTTAGGCAGTTTCACTAATTATATAAAGTCAAATTAAATTGATAAGTTGCTGCCTGAAATTAAACTCGATTTGAAGATGAAAATATTATGTTTAAACTTTACGCGATTAACTAGATTTGTAAATAAAAATTAAATATATTGTAATAATTTTAAAGAAACAAATTTTTACCAAATTACAAATGTAGAGGGTTTTACAAATGTTTTGTGATATCTTTGACTCGTATTCAGTGATGGATACGGGAAAGGGGTATTACAAAGTCGGTCGCTCTATGGCTCTTGAGGAATAGTAGTATGGCTACTCGGGCTGATTGTATTCTTCATTTTCTTGTAATAGGGGTGAGCCTATTACTGTGTGATAGAGGTGAGTCTATCGAGACAGGTAGGGGTAAGCCTATCCCGAGTTAGAGTGTGAATTGGTGGAGGTAGTACCACTGGGAAATCCGTGTGTCTGATTGTTTAATAAATATTCTATTTTTGATGAAATGATAGAGGTGAGTCTATTCGGAGTCACGATACTTGCCAATATATGAGATATAATGAAATGAGTTTTAACGCATATGGCTGTTATGCATTGCACGTTTTGGAAACAAATGGGGAAATGCTTTGGCTTGTTTAAGCATGCTTTTCATTAAAAAATGATTTTTGGTTTCCAAAAGGTTTTGAAATGCATCAATGTTTTACATAGGAGCAACCTCACTAAGTATTGTGTGCTTATGCTCTCTCTTTTTTAATTAATGCAGAGAAATAAAGTAGAAGGGAAACATCTTTCAGCAAGGATAATCAAAGGGGACGACAACCTTTTGAGTATGGAAAACTCAGTTCTATATTCGGTTAATAAGTCAATGTGTTACCATGTTTTGAGGGGATTTGTAATCTAGATTTTAAAATGTTTTGGAGGTTTATGTGTTGATGTTTGATGGCCTAGTATGCTAATGGTTCAATCATGTTTGATTGATTGTTTCCATGTGTGATTGATGCCTTGAGGTTTTGCCTAGGGTTGCATATAGGGTATTGATGCTTATGCCTATGTTCTTGTTGTTCAAGCATGTTTAGAACTGCATCAATAATTGTTTGATGTGATGCCTATGTAGGATTTTGATGTGGTTTCCATTTTGAATGTTGGATTGAAGTGGTTTTAGGAAGCATGACTATAAAAGGGTAATGTAGTTCAATCTTTCTTAATTGCTTTTGATATTGAGGGTTTTTGGCTTGCTTTAGTCCTTGGTTTTATGGTTTACATATATATGAATGGCTAAGACATGTGTGAGGTACCAATTGGGTGTAAAACTAGCTAATTTGGGCATTACAGGTTCAGTGGATTGATACTAGGGCCCCAATATCTGTACGAGTGAATGAAAAATTCGTCTGGGTATTGATACTCGATAAGGATATTGGTACGCGTTTTAGCTACTATAATTTGGGATTTTGGCATTTTGGCTTGGGTATCGATACTCGGGGAGAGGGTACCGATACGCCCCTTGAAATTTTGGTCTGGTATCGGTACCTTGTCCTGAGTTCCGATACCCTGGGTGGTGTTATTTCTGTTAAAGTGGTGGGGTGGTTTTAGATTTTTTTCCATTTTGGTCCATATTTCGTATATATGCAATTTGAATGTGTTTGTATGGTCCATTTTAGCTAAAATTGGACATGTATACTTGTAACCTAATTAATTGAGGATTGGTAACCTCGAATTCAAGTAAGCCTCCACAATATTCTAGATTTACAATTTGGTCCCTAAATTAAAAATTCATATATTTGGTTGTTGATTTAACGTTGTTTCGGTCAAGACTTTTAACCGCTACTAGTATGTACACCCTAGGTCATAATGATGCATCTAGACAAGATAAAAATAAAAAAATGGACCTAATTTGAGTTAATTGTTTTGGGTTTGTTTCGGCAAACCTAATGTAATCTTCACAGTTCAGGTCTTGTGCCTAGGCCGGGTCGATGGGGTTACAATCTATTTATATTTGCTAGTTTCCAACTACCTCACTAAGTTATATAAACTCCTAGATGGTGGAATATGAATTAGGCATGAATTAGCATAGTAAAATGTTTTGCTATGAAGTTGTTTTGGTTAATGATAATGTAGTTAGTAAGATAAGTCCAACTTATGCTTGATAAATATGTGCTATGCATGAGATATGAGGGTATTAAGTGGTAAGTATTAAACATAAAAGAAAGAGTGTAATTGAAGAAAGTGAATGTTGAAAGAATCGATCTTATTCATCAAATCATAGATGAAGAATACAAGGACTCCAAGACTCTTTTTATAGTGCGGCTGATCATGAGAGCCAACATTATTTTTACGAGGTTGAAACTAACTGATCTTCTAATAGACTAATTGAATTCGGAAACTAAGTCTATAGTTTAACATTCATTTCGCTTTATGTTTTCTGGAAACACTTCTTGTATATCATGCACAGATAACTTCCTCCTGAAAATTTCAAACTTGTTGAGTGGCAAGGGTTTAGTCAAGGCATCTGCAACTTGGCAATCAGCAGGCACATGATTGACTTGAATGGCAAATGTTGCCACCTTTTTACAAACAAAATGGAGATCCAACTCAATGTGCCTAGTCTTGGCATGAAGAATAGGATTAGCAACCATTGCCACAACACTCATGCTATCACACCAGATCCTTGGCACTTCCTCTAAACCAACACCCATCTCGGTTAGAACAGCTTTAACCCACGTGATTTCAGCAGCTACATCTTCCAAGCTGCAATATTCTGCCTCGGTCTTAGATCTAGAGACAGCTCATTGCTTCTTTGAACTCTAAGCAATAAAATGATTGCCATTGAACACACAGTGACCAGGTGACCAGATATCAATATTCTATCATCAACATCTCTATCCCAATCCACATCAGAAAAACTTTAAGATTCACAACTCTTTGAGGCTGAGAAAGAAACCACAAGCCATAATCTGTTGTTCCTCTTAAGTACCTCAAGACTCGTTTAACAGCAAGCCAATGAGCCTTAGTGGGAGACTATAGGAACTGAGCTGCCTTGTTAACAGAGAATGAGTATTAGGCCTCGTGTGTGTGATGTACTATAATGCACCAACAATGCTCCTATAAATTTGCACATTGTTGAGGGGCTCTCCATCAAATTTGCTAAGTTTAGTCGAAGGGGTCATAGGAGTTGTGGAAGAATTTGAATCAAGAAGCTGAGCTTTGTTTAACAACTCTAAAAACAAATTTCCTTTGTGTCAAGAACAGGCCTCTTCCAGATCTTTTGGCTTCTATTCCAAGAAAAAAATTTAATTCACCAAGGTCTTTCAAAGAAAACTTGATATGCAAGTCACGAACTAGTGCATCGATCAGCTGAAAGAAGCTCCCAGTCAAGATTATATCATCGACATATACAGCAAGATGTATCATATCACTGCCTGATTTGAATATGGACAAGGATGGATCTGCTTTGGAATGATGAAAACCAATTTGACATACAAATTCTCTCAATTTGAGAAACCAATTCCTAGGGGCCTGTGAATGCCATAAAGTGCTTTCTTTACCTTGCAAACCGACACTTCCATCTGTTGAAACTTCCTCAAAGCCAGGCACTTGCTGCATATATACATCCTCACATAAGTCACCTTTCAAGAAGGCATTATTAACATCGACTTACCTGATATCCCATTGATGATTGACAGCAAGTGATAGAAGAATATTTACAATCGAGAATTGTACCACTGGGCTGAATGTGTCCGTAAAATCATAACCTGAAATCTGTGCATAACCTTTGGCAACCAACGTTGCCTTAAGTCTGTCAACAGTTCCATCTACCTTAACTTTGAAAAGCCATTTACAACCAGCAGGTTTCCTTCCAATTGATAACTCAACAATCTCCCACGTGTTGTTACTCAACAAGACCTCATATTCAGCAAGGACGGCTGCTCTCCAATCAGCATCTTCAAGGGCAGCCTGCACATCAATGGGTGTTTGCTTGATTTGAATAGTAGCCAGCAAAGTGAGAGATGTTTCAACTGCATGCCTATGTTTCTGTTCGACCACACCATTCTACCGCGATATGTGTGGACATGATTTGTGAAGATTAATTTTAAGCCTTAAGGAAACATTCTCCAAGAATCTAAACTCTCATCCTCCGTCGATTTGGACAGCAAGAATGAATTAAATTGAGTTTTAACCAGTACTACAAATAGCTCAAATGAATCTAAAACCTCATTTTTATTTATTAAAAGATAAACCCACGTGTTTCTGCTGTACATATCCACAAAAATCACAAAATAACAAAAGCCATTAGAGGATATAGGAACTGGACCCCATACATCTATCTCTACTAGTTCAGAAGGATTTTTGTACACACTGTGGAAAGTAGGAAAGGGCAAAACATGGATTTTTCCCATTTGACACGCCATACAAACATCAGACTTATCTAATACTAGAGGTTTGTTCAGAACCTTCTTTACAACTTTAGCAGCTGGATGTCCCAATCTTTTGTGCTAAAACCAATACTCAAAGTCATCTTTTACAGTAGTATGAAGAAGAGCGGCTGATTCTCCTGTGATTACACATTTGAAACTGTAGAGCCTATCATCAAGACCCCTTTCACCAGAACAACATCAGTGCTTGCATCCTTAACATAACAGAAACTATCATGAAACTCAAAATACACTTGATTATCTTTCGCAAATTGAGCAACAGATATGAGCTTTTTTGTTATTTTAGGCACAAATAACACTTGATCTAAACATAATCTTTTAGAGGGTGTATCAATAAATGATTTATCAATATTGTTTATAGGTAGAATAGTACCATCACCTAAGGAAACCTTGCCCTTACCATATACACTGGAATTATAGAGAGTTGCAGGTTCGCTAGTGACATGATGGGTAGCTCCTGAGTCTGGGAACCATTTTGAATATGCAAGAGGACCATCAACCATTGAGGCATTAACCTGTATATTATCATCTGCCTCTGTATAACGTGATGTGGAATAGCCTGCATTTGTATTGACATAGGGTTCATACACAACTTCAGGATTGTGTTGACAGCAGGTACACACATTGGCTTGAGCTTTAGGATTGGATCTTGACTATTGAGAAGACACCCCTTTAAACGATTGATCAAATCTGTGCCAACACCTGTCAACAAGATGACCTAGTTTGCCACAGAGTTAGCATTGATGTCGAGGCCTTCCTTTGTATTTACTATTGTTATTGCCAGTGTTTTTGACTTCTTCTTGGGAATGAGAAGCTTGAGAATGAGAAGCCTGAAATGTTTCTTTATCATCACTGGATGAGGCCTGCTTAGAGTTGTATCTGGTGTAATTGATCCCAACAAGAAACCTAAATGCATCTTCCAACCTTTACTCAGCATCAATGAGAATCGAAATACTCCCTCCGTCCCATTTATTTTGTCCATTGTTGACTTTTCACACAGGTTTAGGAAGAAAAAAGTTTGTGTAAGAATGTATAAGAAAAATGATGTAAAATAATTGAAACGACAATTTTATCCTTAAAAAGTTGAATTTTGTTTTGTTGAGAAACTAAAAAAAATGGTATAAAGGGAAATGTGCCTTATAAAAGTTGTTGATTTTTTCGGTGAGACATTTTAAGTGGGACAATTTCAAAATACAAAAGGGACATATTGAGTGGGACAAAGGGAGTAACATTCTCAATAGTATAAGAAGCTTTAATGGTTGTTATGGCTGCTATGGATTGCTCATATTCAATGGGAAGACCATATAAGATTGTAACAATGTGTTCTATTTCTGAGATAGAACTTCCACAGGTGGCTAGAAAGTCACAAAGTTCTTTGATTTTTATTGTAAATTCCCTCATAGTTTGAGTGCCTTTCTTTATGGATCTAAGGCGACAATGAAGATTCATAATCTTTGTGGTGGAAAAATTAAAATACATCTTTGTTATGGCATTCCAAACAGATGTTGTGGTTTCTGACCCAACCAACTGAGGCAAGATATTTGCACTAACCGTTGAAAGCAACTAAGAAGCTAGAAAGCTATCTTGTTTAAGAAACTTAACATACAAGGGATTCATAATTTGCTCACCTGCTCTATTGCGTAGAAGCTTCACTAGAACAGGCATGGAACCATCGAGATAACCTTCAAGACCAAGACCTCGAATGGTAAGAACCACATGTTGCTTCCAAAGCAAATAATTGGACTCATTTAAGCAGACATTAACCCTCTTGTTTGAGAAGATTTGTGCTTCCAAGACAGGATCACCATCTATCAAATCACAAGTTCTGGAGGAGTCATCAAGCCAGGCACTCGCGGAAGAAAAAACATAAAGAGAAGAAAGGAAGAAGAGAAAAGAAATCTTTAAGATCGAATCATTTTCCTAGCGAATGATACCATGTTAAACATAAAAGAAAGAGTGTAACTGAAGAAAGTGAATGTTAAAAGAATCGATCTTATTCATCAAATCATTGGTGAAGAATACAAGGACCCTAAGACTCTTTTTATTAGTGAGGCTGATCATGAGAGCAAACGTTATTTTCAGGAGGTTGAAACTAACTGATTTTCTAACAGACTAACTGAACTCAGAAACAAATTCAGAAACTAACTCTATAGTTTAACAGTAAGTATGTGTTTTGTGAAATAAAGTAAAGTTTATAAGTTTGGCATGAAAATGAAGGATATTAGTATGTTTTAGTGTTGCACCTTGAATCTTTGCTTGAAGCATGGAAATTTTGATGTAGGATTTGTGTTCACTTAGTTTTGATAAGTATGGAATTGTAGAAGCACGTTTAGATTGTTTTACGACATTTATAAAATGAATCTAAGCAAAATTTGTATTCTTTGCTAAAAAAATCTATCAACGATACTAGTACGGTATCTGTAAGTGTTGGTATGGCTGAACTAAAATTTACCATATTGAGCATAGCGTACCAGTACAGTGTTCTTGAGTATCGGTATGGGTAGGACCGTACCGATACGAGAACTCGGTACCGATACAAAAATAAGCTACTGATATTTTAATAAAAATAGCGTACCGATATGACCCTTCGAGTACCGGTACTGAAAGTAGTTATGTTAGTTATGGAATACTTCAATTTTGGACACTTTACAATTATGTCCTAATTAATGTATGGATCAATTGAATGAGTTCTAGAACCTCTTTTAGCTAAAATTTTATTCGTATGCATGATTTTGTTTGAATTTCATATTAGTGATCTTAATTCAGTGTAAGTCCTATATTTTTTCAATAATTTATGTTTTAGTCCCCAAACTTTGTAAATCTTGCAAACATCTCCCTAGTGACCAAATTGGAATCTTGAAATCTCTCTAACACTCATCGAAGATTAATATATGCTGAAATTGTTTACCTTTGACTTTGTTATTTTTGTTTGAATTTCGGTAACATCTCCGACTCGGTTTTCTTCTGAACCAAGTAGGGGGTGTTACATAAGAAGTCATATTCGAATAACAAGAGCGACCCACAAATAAAAATTCAAATAATTTAAAACTCTATTAAGCAGTTTGAAAACATAATTATTAAATCAACTCATATTCGAATAACAAGAGCGGCCCACAAATAAAAATTCAAATAATTTAAAACTCTATTAAGCAGTTTGAAAACATAATTATTAAATCAACTCATATATAATACAAAACAAAACATTTTATAAACGTTGAAGTTTCAATTTGCAAATATACCAAAATAATTGTAAACCTGAGTTACTCGAGACACGAACAAACATAGTGCTATAAAATACAATGCCCACTAAACATGATAAGTATAGAACTTTGAAAATGGTAACTGCTTGAACTACCTGCAGGCGATGTCGATACCCGAACATAATTCAAAATCTACTAGCCTGTGTGAGAAAAAGAATTCGAACAATGAGCTTAAAAGCTCAATAATAATAAAAAATTACCCAAATGAGCCATAAAAAGTAGGCAAGTATGAAATATGAGAACAAATATAGTGTGGCATTATGAAACATAACTAAATCATTCAGAACAAACGTCATAACCATCGGATAATTAAATCCAACCACGTATCCAAGCGTACCTTGTGTACCGTAGACATATATGTGTATATCTATAATGTACTATTTTGAACGCTAAATGTACATATATGTGTATGTATACACATGTGCTGCCATTGATTGATCGAAAATAGAATATCTATATGGGTCGGTGCCATTGCGCGGGCTTTAAACAGAACTGCGCACGTACATCATGTATTTAATTTTAGAAACTCAGAATCGTAGTATTTACTGAATCCTTGAGGAAGATCATCTCAAGTCAAATCCATAATCACATAGTCTTGTAAAAGTCAAAGGAAAATTCTAGAATGGGTGACACATACCACTAAATATCATTAACGCAATACATCGTTGAACACTCTTATTTTTTTAATGACTTTTAAATAATTATTAAAAATCTCAAAGGCTCCACATGCAATTAAATCTATTTTAAAATAAAGTTAGAGAAAATTATTTCATGAACCATTCTTACCACCTCATCCATGGTCTTACCCAATTAAATAAAATCACATCATCTTTATTTTTTCACATAATATTTTCTAATAAATTAAAATTTACAAGTCATCATATTCTTCCTCATAAAATAAAATAAAAACCAAAAAAATTAACTCAAGCATCAAAAGAATAAATAATTAATTATAATATGCTAAAAACCTAAAATTAACATATTCCTTTAAACCTTAAAAATTGGTAAAACCATGGAAGACGTCGAATCTAATTTCAAGTCTCTAGCCGGCTGCAAGCCCGTGACCCTAATTCCGCTGTTGATGCCAACAAGATGTTTCTTTTTGGCATAGTTCACATATGACCTTGAAAAGAGCAATGCTCATACCTTTTATGTATCCGATACAACTGATGTCGGTATTATTGACAGGATTCGGCTAAACTTTCATGGAAGCGCTTCACATACGTATATTCACTACACCAAAATAAATTTTTAGCGGCACTTTTAGTAGCGTTTTTCGATTTAACGCCGTTAATTTTATACATCTAGATTTTATGTATTTTTAGTGGCGCTTAGGAAAACGCCGCTAACAATAGGTATAGGTAGCGTTTTTAAGGAGAACGCCGCAATACTTGTGCTTTGGTGGTGTTTGAAAAATCAAACGCCGCACTCAAGGAATTTTTTCAACCCTTTTAATCACAATTCCTTTATCCCTAATTCCCAAATATCTCCCAATCCATCGTGCCCCCTTCTCTCGTCGTCTCTACTGCTGCTATTGTCCCCCTCTTCTCCGTCGTCTCTGCTGCTCGTGCCCCTGGCCTCTCCGTCGTCTCTGTTGCTGCGAGCAGCCTCTTCCTCTCTGCCGTCTCTACTGCTGCGATTGAAGAATCGAATATCGGTGCTAAAACTGTAGATTAGAGGAGACAAAACAAAGAAGAAAAACAATGGCAGTTGCAACCCATCTGGCGAAACTGAGCTTTGTTCCTCTAAACCGTCCTGGGTCTTTCTCTCAGCTTCCATGCAACAAATTTCTTCATATTCAAAGAAACAAAGCCTTAGCATCGACCTGCTGGAGCCTAGTTAACAATGGCTCGAGGAAGCGAACCAAACCCATGTCGATTCGAGGCATGGCTTCATCTTCTGTTTCTCACCTGGAGGAGAGTGTTAAGAAGACCGCGATTGATAACCCTGTTGTTTACTCCAAGAGTTGGTGCCAAATCTCATCATTCTCCAATTTTTCATTTTTTTACAGATTTGATATGGTTTCTTTTTGCCCATTATTTTCAGCTACTCGTCTGAGGTGAAATCTTTGTTCAAGAAACTTGGTGTGGAGCCTTCCGTTATTGAATTGGGTTAGTTTTATATATATATATATATATATACTATAAAAAGTTCTCTTTTTCTACTCTTTATTGCTTAATGTTTTAGTCATGCTATTTTCCATTTCCATTATTATGGTCGTTTTTTAGATATTGCTGATTTTTTGCGTCCAATTTGGATAAAATAATTTGTCTTGTATGACAATAGAAGTGAAGAAAATGAAATGGCATTGCAAACAAGGAAGGAATAGCAGTTGGACATATTAGATGAGAGAAGCAGCCTCTTTGGACCTCTGTAGACTTCAAAATCACTCAATCTCCCCCAATTATTCAATTCCTTCACCCTTTGCTGTGTCTGTACCCTCCCAAAGGACCCCATCCCCACTACCTCACATGCTTGTGGGGTACTTATATCAACTTTGAGGTACTATTTTCCCCCTCTTAATATCTTTCCCTTCAATATTCTTTAATTTTGTATATAATTGGTTTGGTATTAAATCTGTTCATGACTCGGGTTGAGCATATATAACTTACTAACTGTTTTTACGTTTGTCCGAATTTGATCTAATTTGAAATGTGTACCACTTTATGATTAAAGTCGGTCCAAATTATATAAAAAAAATGCGAGCACAACTTGACTATTTTTTCTCTATTTTTTGGAAAATAATTATATATATGTATGTATGCATATAGCCAAAGTTGTGTCTGAAGCATATTCATATGATTTTGAAGCCTAGCATATATTATTTGTCAAGATTTGATGTTTGATAATAATATTTAAAAGATAAATATCAAGATTCGAACTCTCACATCTTAAACAAGAAAAATAGAATTCAATAAATAAAGAAATAAATTTACAAATATGATTTGGTGTGATTTAACGACACTCGTTTGCTATGACTTAATAGAACTCGTCGTATATAAGACGCATAAATAATAAGTGATTATGACATGTCGGACTAGATATTATTTAACAAGGTAGCATTGGAGCATGATATGTTCAATATATGATTCACATGATATGTTGCAGAAAGTTTATAATGTGATGACTTATACCAAATTTCTCGAATATATGATTCACATGATATGACTTTTACCAAATTATGTGAGATTTTCCAAGAGTTGGAGAAAGTTGGGCGTCTCTAGTTCATCCCTGATGTTGCAGCAGGTCTATGGTCGGAAGGTCTATAACAGCATAGCACATATCTTCCAACAATGTTTTCCACAGGCAGAGGGCCCCTGGTTATCGATGACATGATTGCATTGACATCATAAATTGAATTTTCAGGGTAATCTAGTGCCTAAGAACTCGACTTTTCCATCCGGAATAAAAGCTCTGGTAGATTATGTTCACGGCAAGGGTCTTAAGCTTGGGATCTACTCAGATGCAGGGTAATATAACTCTACCAGTGCTGCATATAAATGTTGAATTTCTATGAAACTTGTAGTTGCTATAACAAAGCTGCTGTATATGTACTGTTGTTTGTTTTACAGGTCTTTTACTTGTAGTAAGAAAATGCCCGGTTCACTTGGTCATGAAGAACAGGATGCGAAAACCTTTGCTTCATGGGTATGGATTTCATTGTTCATTGGTGTGCTCGTGTGCTTGTATGTATCCTTAAATCTATATTGTTTTGTTTGCAGGGTATTGATTATTTGAAGTATGATAACTGCAATAATGATGGCTCGAAGCCAACAGTGAGGTAGTGTACTTGTATCTATGGCTCAAAGCAATGGTTTTTAAAACATCGAGCAATATTCTCTTATGTCACTACTGTTCTTGATGTAGATACCCTGACATGACTCGTGCTTTGATGAAGGCTGCTGAGCTCAAAACAGAGTATGAGAAGGTTTTGAAGGAGACAAAGTATGAGTAGATCGGGGAAGAAAAACTTATGAACGAAATATGAAGAGGGATTAAATTGCGACAAAATGATTTTTTATAATGAAATAAATATTTTAAGTTAATTGTGACAATATATTTTTAGGATAAAATAATATTTTATTTAACAAATATTTTGAATATGTAATACATTTTTTTGAAAAAATGGTGTTATCGCGGCGTTTGTAAAGACAAACGCCACTAAAGAACAGTTATTAGCGGCATTTTTCTTTACAAACACTACTAAAAAACATATTTTTGCGGCGTTTGTTAATGATTATTCGTGGCGTTTGTAAAGACAAACATCAGATTTGGACTTTTTGCGGCGTTTTTAACCAAAAACGTCGCTAACTATTGTGACGTTGGTTTTAATGGCACTTAGCGGCGCTAAAAAATGCCGTTATAGGACTAAAAAAGCCCTAAAAACATGTTTTGCTGTAGTGATATGAATCACGATTTCGCTAAAAATAAGTATAGGTAGCGTTTGTGGGTGCACGATTACGAGCTCCATTCTGTTTCAATGGTGAAAACGGAATCGTGATTCATATCATATTCGTGAACTGCACTCTTCAAACGAATATGTTAATCCTAGGGATTTAACCTATTAGAATTAATTATTTTATTTTGTGTCTTTTGATTTGTGGGTTAAGTTTTGGGAGAGTTTTTTAATGGTTTCATTCAGTAACATATATATATATATATATGAGGAAGAAAATGATGATTCGTAAATTTTAAATTTATAAAAAAATATTATGTGGACGGCAAAGATGATGTGGTTTTATTTAATTGGGTAGGACCATAGATAAGATGGTGATAATAGTTCATAGAATAATTTCTTCTAATTTTATTTTGAAATAGGATTAATTGCATGTGAATCCTTTGACATTTTTAATAATTATTTAAAGATCATTAAAAATTAATAGTGTTTAACAATGTATTACATTAATAGTATTCAACGGGTGCGTCGCCCATTTTATACTCATCCAAAGTCGAATGATCCTCTAAATAGAACACTGGCGAGGTTACAAGCCTCACTTTCCACTTAAGGGTTACTGTAGAATAAAACCCAACCAAAATGAGGTTCTTAAATCCTATTAATTATTTGGGCTTCAAAGGTGTAAATTGGTAATTTGACAATTCAAAGGGTATTTTCGAAAGTCTCACAACACAATGTATCCTAGTAAATTTTAGCAAACAATAAGAATCTAATCATTTACTCACCAGGGCACTCTCATCGATTAGCAAAAGGGATAATTACATCTCCTAGGCTCAAAAGGATATTTTGGTCTTTTTCACAACTTAAGGGTACTCTGAACATTTAACCCTCGAAGCACATTTTAGAATTTGGGTTCTCAAAGGAAATTTATAAATATTGCTCTATAAGGGTAATTTACTATCTGGGCATGCTGAAGGTATTATCAAAATTTTGCAAGTATGGTTTAAACCAAATAGTAAATTACCCTTATGCAACAATATTTATAAACCTTCGGACAAAGGGTATCTTGGTAATTTTACAACTGAGTGCAATTTAGTATTTTATTCATCTAATGGTAAATATGGTTTTAACCAAGGAAATTTGGAAATTTATTTATTTCAAATTCTGAAAACTATTCATCGGGTCTTTCTAACGATTTTGGAAATCAATGAGTTTGTCCGAAGGTTCTAACGGTAAAATGGCCCCAAAACAACTCAAATTGACCATTAGTTCACCAACGTTCCAAACTTATAATATGTGGCACCATCGACTATAGGCCCAATGAAAGAAAAGACGAGAACCCAAATACCAAAACCCACAAGCCTATAATTTTGTATTAAATAATATTCATAATCTGAACCCGAAGCTCGAACCAAAAAAATCAAAATTTAAATCGCTAATTTAAAACTCGTACCGTTACAACTTAAAAATATAAATATTTAAATTAAGTTCGAACGAATACAAACCAAGTATTTTGATAAATTTAGAAACAATAATTTGCTTGTAAAATGAAAAAAAAATACATACAACAATACAAAATTATAGTGTCTATTTTGATTGCTCAAATTTATAAATTATGAAAAGCTTTTTTCATTTACCTCCTATGATTTGAAAAATAATCATTTATTCTCATGCTTTTTGAAGAAAATATACTAGCTCCCTAAGGTATGTTTATTAACTAAATTTTAAATAGAAAGACGAATCCACCCTTTATTATTTACTTATTGTCTCCTTTTTATTCACTGATTTCCAATTAAAAATAAAAAAATATTTAATTAATTATAAAATCATTTAATCATTATTAAATTAAATTATTTTTTGTTAGAATCTATAAATATATAATTAATTATAACATTGTAGATCCCATTTTTATCCAGGCTGAGCTCAAATAAGATATAACCCAATACAAAACCAAACTCGATTGAATCTTGAGAACAACTACCCCAATATCTATAATTCATTTACAACCCGGTAACCAGTTAAATAACCCATTTACCCACTACAATAAAATACCCAATCTACCCCTTACCCTAAATATAAAAAAATTAACCTAAACCTTATCCCCTTGCTTTAGAAGTCGCACCCTTCAACCTAATTTGCCCCGCGCGTGGCCGCTACGCACGTCGACCACCGCTCCACCTCCCACCGCCAAGTCACTGCTCCACCACCGACCTGCAAGTCAGAAAAAAAGCAAAAAAGTTAGAGCAAATAATATTTTTATTTTCGGGTATAAACACCCATGTAAACTGATTGTAATGGAGGCGGATTTTAGAAAAAAATAAAAAAAAGAGTTCTGGTTCGAATGTAAAAAAGGGTATATTCGAAATATATCACCCCTTTCATTTTGCATGTTCAAAACAAAAAATTAAAAAGAAATATATATATATAAAAAAGGCTTCGGTTCTCAGATCTACTTACCTAAAGTGTTATTTTGAGAAATCCGACCTTGGATATAAAGTCGACACACCTAGAAGGGTCAGAGAGGTCCCTCATTTTTCAGTTTTCGGCACCGACGACAGCAAACAGCGGAGCCACCGCCAGATTTCGGGAGAAGCACGGCAGAGAAGGGAAGAGCTTAAAGGCTCGTTATTTTTTTAAAAACAAACACTAGCATAATGATTTTTTTCCAAATTTTAACTTATATAGTAGGGGGATATTTAGGGTTATTTGCACATTTAGTCCCTCCGTCCCAGCCTCTTTTCTAAATAAGTTCGGCCGCTTGGTTTAATAACGATACTAGCCCCTCCAAAGTTTTATTAGTTTCCAATCGCGCCTTTTTTTCCTTTTTAGTTTAATTTTCAGATTTTGATTTTATTTCAATTTAGTCCGAATAATCAAGCTAAAATGGAAAAATAGCAGTATAAGTCCCTCCACCCTAAAATAGTTTGCAGCCCTGCCCTCCGCATGGTATAATTACGCTCGTGGTCATTCGTATTTTAAATGGCTTTTCAATTCGGTCCTTCTTTCCTTTATTATTGTGATTAGAATTATATGTTTATTATATAATGTTATTATGTTTAATACTATTATATTATTATTAGAGATTATCTTTAATATTATTATGTATTATAACTATTATTTTTATTTTTATTATATTTATATATTATTATGATATATATATTTTATTTTCTCACTGCATATTACCTATTTATATAGGCCTATTATTATTTATTTATTATAATTATTATTATAAGTATATCATTATATAGTATACTTGCTATTATTATTTTATATATGTATATGTATTTTATGCTATTATTTTATTATTGTTAACATTATTATTTACATAATATTTACGATCCAACATATATTCGTATACCTCCTAGATTTTTTTAATCGAAAGTTAAATTAAAAACTGTTTTTAGAGAATTATCGTGAAAAACGTATCTCGAATGTAAGAGGTGCCACTTTTCCTTAACTTCTATCGAAAAATATCATTTTATTTCTAAACTACAATTTTTAAAATAGGTTCATTTATTCGGAATCAAACAAGAAATTATGCCCCGGGTATTGGGGTGTAAATTTCTTTCGAACAAAATATTTTCTGAAATATCTCAATGGGATCACAACTTTTTAAATTAAATTCTAATTCTTAATTTCCATCGTTAATACACCAAATAACCGACCATGTATCAATTTTGGGCATCGTGGGGGTCCTCACCCTTCCCAACACATAACTGACTCCCGAACCTATTTTTTTGGTTTTCGCAAACCAAAATTTGTTGTTTTAATAAAATGACAAAAATAGGTTTTATTAAAATAACCGAATTTTCAGGTGACCCAATCTCACCTAATTAAAAAGATTGATGGCGACTCCATTCTAAACCAAATTTTATCGTAAGAACGCGTCAGCATCCCACCAGCAGGGCAGTGCCGTTGTTACAGCTTGGCGACTCCGCTAGGGACCACCTTTTTTTAGAGTCGAGCCACCGGTCGATTACTTTTTTCTTAATGAGTGGAAACTATAAATTCGATTTAATTTATTTTGTGATCCCTTTTCCCGATAAATTTTTTACAAAAAAAAGATTTTTTAAAATTTTCCCTGATTTTTTGCATATCATGAGCTCTACACCCGGGCTCCGTCCCTTTTAAGTAGGAGTGAGAAGCTACGCCTTCGTGAGGTATCCCTTCCTTGCAGGATAGTGGATCACTTCCGGGATACATCGGTACCTTCTTCACCGTAAGATCTTCATCTCTGCACAGACTTAGGGAAATGTATCCTCCCGAATCGATGTCCTAGCGACAGTTCGGGTACCATTACTTTAGAACCTAAACCACATATAATGAGCCATAGCAGCCTACCTTGTCTAGAGCCATATCGAACCTCTGCCCGTTTAGAGAGTTACACGATAGGTACATGGTAGAGAGAGTTATGAGGTTTTTTTAATTGCTTTTAATTATGTTCTTTAATTTCAGTATTGTTTATTTATTTGTCTATTTATTTTACCATGCTTATATTTATGCAACAAAGTATGCGGGCAGAAAGCATGTTTGGGCAGGATCTTTTTTTTCAAAATATATACAGGTAGAGTATGCTCGGGTAGGATATATAGATTTACTTTTAAATAATTATCTTTTATATTTCCAGCTTGATTATTCCATGTGTACTAACTGATTTTTGTTGTTGTCTACTTTTTTCCTTTGCATTGCACATTCATGACATAAATAGAAGGTGTTGATTCACAAGTGATCATCAATCTAGAAAGCTTTCATAATGGATAAAGGCTCACGTGATCAGATAAAAAGTAATGCAAATATGAGGCAGTTCCCTGAAGTGATACCAAAAGAAGCGAGAATCCTTTCTTTCGAAGGTTACGACGTCCAAGCCATATGTAACTATCATCTAGAAGGTACGGGCCACTACTGAGAATTGTAGAGCCCTAAAGAATAAAGTCAAAGACCTAATTGAAGAAGGGTTATTAAGTTTTAAGAAAGAAAGCCCTAAAACTTCAAAAAGTTCAGGCAATAGTGGAGCACCGAGGTATGCAAAAATGAATCAATATCTAACGCTTGTAATTCAATACCAAGGCCAGAGTTCGAATTCCGTTGTCCAGTCTTCGAAATCATCTTCGAATGGTGGCCAAAAGTCGAGAACCAATGGTCATTTCGATCTCATACCCATTTCATATGGAAAATTATATCTGCAGTTACTAGAGGCACGATTGGTGGCCCCGTACCATGTCATGCCTCTACAACCTCCATCTCTAAATGGTGCGACGTCGAAGTTCATTATGATTATCATACTGGCATTAGAGGGTATTCCATTATTGCACTGCCTTCAAACGTCGAGTTCAGAGCCTCATAGACTGTAAAATATTGGAGTTCAAAAAGAAACATCAACATGATTCAGCTACTGTTCACGTAACTGGAGTGAAGCTGAAAGAGTTGGAAGTTAAAGAAAACGAAAAGAATCATTCAGAACATGACACCCAGGTTAATATTTTAAGGAAAGAAAGAGACGTTCTGAACAATGAACTAAAAAACTTGTGAGGTAACTACCAAGAGCTTTGCTTAGCATTCAGAGACGCTGGTTTGGGAGATACTCCAGATCAATGGAAGAAACGAGTCATCCAACTAAAAAACAATGCTGAATATTGGAAGAAAAATTCCAAAGTGAATGAAATCAAGCCAAGACATTTTCTCTTAAACTTCAAGCGATGGAAGATCAATGCATTACTCTCAAAGATGTGTTGAGGAGTAGTCAAGCCAACTGCGAGACTTTGAACATGTGTATGTGTCTACGTGAAAAATACTATTAATGAATTGAAAGATAGTCAAGCTGAAGTTCAAACGCAAAAAAAGCAAGCAGATAAGCGTAACAGTGTTCTGCTAATGTATAAGGATCTCGTGAATGACCTTAAGAAAGCCTTACAAAAAAATAATGAGAGGTGTTATCGTCAGCTACAAGAGTCGAATGAAAAGATAAAAAAGAAAACGACAACCACATGAAAGATGTCATCACCGAAGTACGAAAAGTGGCTCAACAAGTGGTGAGCTTGGCTGATGTAGCAATTGAACTGAGTCAGGATGGCGTTATGTTCTCGGGTCATGATGAGAAGCTAACTTGGCTTTTGAGAAAGATAAATAAACTAGGTGCCAAGGCTCGATATTATCTGTAACTTTGATACATGATGTAACGAGACCTTTACCTAATGGAAGTAATCTTATGATGGTTACTCTTTGAATCGATACCTTTTTGCACATATGTTTACATCCAACATTGCACCTTCATTGTATTTTAGTAGCATTGCATATCCATTTCATTTTGACCTGAATCATTTACAGTTCATTGGAAGTAATCCAAGATTTGATACCAAGATCGATGTTGAGATGAAAATGATCGACTAATCTCAAGAAGAGCTATAAGAACAATTGCAAGCCTAGTTGTCTAAAACGAAGCAAGATACGAAAGACTGGGATGAACAACTCTGAGAAGTGGTCGAGTCTCTTTTTGTTAAGCTTTCTTAGTATGGGTGTTCAGTTTGCTAAGACATCCGCGTAATTTAAATTTCTAGAAACAAACCTGTTACCCAAGCCTGAAGGCAGAAAGGGAATCCTTTGCAAGAGTGTACATATGTTTTTAATAAGTTGTGTATTTTTACAAATATTTTTCACAAAATTTTTCATACATTTATCATGAATCTTTTTGTACATGCATACATACATTTTTTTCAAGAGCGGTGTCAATCATAATCCGACGATTGATTATGAGCAACCATGTGTCTAGAGGAAATTGAAAAGTGTGAAGATGAAGGAGCATGTGACCTATCTTCCGATCTACTTAGGCCAACAAAAGAAAGTGTTCTAGGGAGCGATGGAAAGGTCCCAAACACAAATTTTGAGCGAACATTCCCTCTTAAGCATTGTTGTCTAAAATTTTTGAATATCGTGAAAACTCCAAACCTCCACCCAACTAAAGACAACCCTTCTCTGATGATATATGTGGAAACCCAGCGATGATATCGACATTTCGTAGCACAATCAAGTTTACAAAAATTAGATCAAATTATCGAGGCTAGCAAATTTCCTCGATGAGACCCAGAACCTAAAGAATCTCTCGACAAGGGATAATCAGCACAATAAGGCCAACGCACTATCACCTTCTCTTAAACTATGTTGGTTTTCAGCTGATGACCTGCAGGAACTTGTTCATCACTGCTATATCTGTAGCCATTCCAGTTTACCACGCTCATCTCAGTTGGGGCAATTCATGAAGTTCAGTGATACTCTAGACATCTTCGGGATTGATTCTAAAACCACTATCATCTGTCCACTTCTCAAATTGAAAAAGTGCCATCAACTTTCTACTCTTCTGTTAAAAAACAAAAAAGAGAAAAATAGAGCCTTCATGAGAAGAGTGACTGCATAATCTTATCCCTACTCAAAAGAGATTTGAAAGATTGCTCATCCGCAAAACTGAAGCAGACGCTAATGTTCAGTCAGAATACAAGTTTGCTTAAGCTGCAAAGGTCCAAACTAGAAGGAAAAGAAAATGAACTCTAGGGTGAAAATCTGAAAATGGGCAGTCTAGAGCGATCCAGAAAGGAAGTAAAGATAAAAAAGACAATGCATCTAAGCAAGTTCAAATCAAGCACTATAGAAATAACATTTCGTTCATAATTGCAAGCTCTGGCCTACGTGGTACGTCTCCAAGAACCATCTTAATCAAACTTGGATATCTGAGTTGAAGGAGTTTGTCTTTAGATTACATCCCACCTTATGAAGTTATCATTTCTTTAAAGATTTGAAGCTTCTAATGCTTGATCGAGATCAGAAAAGCGAGAAAATAAATTGGGGAGTTTGTGAGTTTAAGAGAGCCACCCAAATTGGTCAGAAATCAGACATGTAGGAAATGTCATTCTCAAAAGCCTAATAGCCTGGAAGGTAGCTTACATCTTCAAGCATCAACACAACGTTCAAGGTCTTCTAGACACAGGCTATGCTTGGGATGACCCTCGGCAAGTGGGTTCAAAGACGCTCCTACACAAAATATGTGAGGCCCCTATTTTTCAAAAATCATATTTTTAAAAGAATAAATACTTTTTGCTCATTCATATAAGCATCTTGCATTGTTACAAAACAAAAGATTTCTTGCATTACTCTTTATAAAGATTTAAAGTACAGGGACCTAAGGCAGATGTCTGCTCAGAACAAAAGCTTGAAGCCTTCGGAGGTATCCAAAATATATAAACCTGAGAATAAACTAGGCATTGAAGCTTCAATCAATAATGAATTCAATCTCCCTTGAGAAAAAGAAAATAGATGACGCCAAGGGTCATTCGGCCCAAAAGCTCAAATTTTTAGGACAGTAAAATTTGGGGGGGGGCAACATAGTGCGTTCTTGAAAATAATGAAAGCCCATCAAGAAAAGGCATGAACATACTTCAAGCTCCAGAGTATCCTCAGAAAAAAGGTTGGGGCATTCACCCAAGGAAGTAATCCAAGAGATGATCGAACCCAAGAAAGGTTGGGGTATCCTCACATACAAGGTCAAGGAAATGAGATTAAAAGACCTCGACTATGGGGGCAACAACATGACGACCAACCTTTAGCCTTGAATGAGGCCAAATATGCAAAAAGCTCAAACATCCATATAACAACGGTAAAATATTTTGAGCAAATTACTAACTAATGTTTCCTTTTGTTTTCAGGTCATGACTTCCTCGCCATAAAGTAGCGGGATCAACTTTTTTCCCGATCTCATATCAGTCCGTGGTGATGGGCCAGTCAATCTCCCTCTAGAAAAAGAAAATAGGTGACGCCAAAGGGCATGCGGCTCAAAGGCTTAAATTCTGAGGATAATGAAATTTGAGGGGCAAACGTTTGCCAGAGCGAACATTGATCAAAAGCTAAATTCGAAGAGAAACTAGGCCAGAAGGAAAAAAGCTTCTGTGACTACTTTATCATGAAAATATATACGTCGCTGCATCATCAAGTACTCGATCCCTTCTTAAAGGAAAAAAATTTTACAAGTCAAACATCCTCAAACACTAAGGAGTAGATCATCATCGTCAAAAAATTCCAGAAATAGGGAAAATATTGTCTGGTGCCTTCAACCAATAAGAAATAGACAAACATCAACAAGATCTAATGTCCTTGACACGAAGGAGTGAATCAATCAAATAGAATATTCAGATTAAACTTTTCAGCTTTACAGTCTTAAAATAAAGCAGTTAATTCATGGCTCACTTTGACCAACCACTCTTTTAACTTTTGTAGGTCATATCTCACCCGTAACATAGTGTAGCGGATCAACTATGTAACGCCTCAATTTTGGGCCTAGCGATTTTGGGCCTAGTTAGACGGTCTAGTGGACCAGGTTAGAGATTTGAGTCAGATTTGGGAGTGAATATTTTTCGAAAAGATAAAAATATGGAAATTATTTAAAAATATTGGTGAAAGCAATTTCGGAAAACGATATTTGGAAGGGTGACATTTTGGCTAGTGACCAAAATGTAATTTTTAAAAACTGTTTTTAAATGGAGACTGTTTTGCAAAGAGTCAAAACTTAGAATCTTTAAGGATATAATTTACCATTTGGTCTAATCTAAGTTTTCTCTTAATTAGGATTATTTTAAAAAGGTTTTAATTAAAAGAATTAAAAAAGGATTTAGTTAAAAGGTGGTTATTTCTTTCAAAACACAATTTGACGTAACTTTTCTTCTCTCACATTTTCTCTCAAAACACTCACAGACAAACACTCTTTTCCCATCAGAGATTTATGGTAATGATCATAATTTCTTAACTCATTGATTTGCTAAATGATTTCTCAAGTTGTTTTCCAAAAATCTCATTGAATTTCTTTGTTTTGCAAATGGAAAAACCATCCAATTAAGGGGAAACTCATTCATTGGAGGTAAGTTTCGTTCTTCTCCTCTAATGAAAGGTTCTTTAATGAAATTCCCAATTTCTTGGCTCTTTACATATGTTTTCTAATAGGTTTTGATTAATTAATTGTGGATTTTAGCTTAACTGAGGTTTAATTGAAGGATCTTGTGATTTTCGATTTGGATCTATTTTTCTAGTGTTGTGGATTGATTTCAATCTTATTTTTGATGTATTATTATGTGGATAAGTTGTTTTTAATAATAGAATCCCGAAATTGGTTGAATCTCTAATTGTTTAGGTTGTTAGTTAAGGGTTTTTGGGTTGTTTGAGGTGTTTAATCATTGCTGAAATTAAAAGGATGTTGTGAATGAGTTTTTAGATATCAATTGATGAAGCTTGATGTTTTGAATTGTTATAATATGGTTGGGTTAAGATTAAGTAGTGTTTGAGGTTGATTTCGGTAAGTTTTGGATGAGTTTTGAGTGGGCATCTTGAGAGCTACGAGACTTTGGGTTGAAACAGAGTGTTGGATGAATCTTAATACATGTTTCCTCTGGTTTTGTGTGGTTCTAGACTTGCCGGGAGCTTATTTCGCGGTAGCAATCAAGGTGAAGTGAAATCGGTGAGTGAAAACGGTCTTAAAAGTCTTTCAAAGGTTTGAAAGTGGTTTTGGGAGTTTAGGATAAGTTTGAGACACTTACCTAAGCTCAGAAGTAAGTTTTCCTCTTTTGCTCTTTAATATCGGTTCATATATGAGCATGTGTAATTCATGTTTTTGGTCGTAAACATGGTACGTTTTTACTTACTGTAAATGCATGATTTTGAGTACATATGCAGTGGCTTAAAAGTATATTAAATGCTAGTGAGCATTGCTTTTTATTCCGGTCGGGAATGTGATATTGTTATGGCAATGTGATTTGCATTTGTGGGGATTTTGTGTAATGCATTGAAAAACAGTGAGTAAATGGTTTTGTAAATAATATATTGGCTATGTGACAAGGTGAGAAAAAATTCGGATATAGTTGGCATGTCATAGGATAAAATGCACTATAATATGGTTAAAAATTGATTATGGGTTAAGAGTCCTTGGGGTATAGCGGTCGGCTACCCGGACTATGTTGTTATCACCTGGGTTGAGTGGTTGGTTCCCCTTGTTGATGTAAAGCTTGCAGTCGGCAAGGTTGTAAAGTCATGCGGTCGGCATGGGGTAGTCTTGATGATAGTCGGTCATTAAGGGAGATCCGTGTATCCGACGTGTAAAGTTAACGGTCGGTTAACTAAAGATTAGCGGTCAGCTAATCAAGGATAGAGGTCGACTATCTGGGGTCACTATAATTGCCAATATATGAGAATTCTAATGTTGAATATATTTATAATGCTTTGGGACGTAAGCATGGTTTTGTATATAATGCTTTGGGATTTTAAGCATGGTTTTGGATTTGTTACTTTGGGATTATGCATGTGGTATATATATATTGTTTTTCATATGGTTGATATGCATGTTTTGTTTTGAAACCATTGGAACTTGCTTAGGTCGTAAGCATGGTTAGGAAACAAGTGTTAGTTTTCAAGGGTTTTAAATACATCATCATTTAAGAGCATCATCACTAAGCAAGTGTGCTTACGCTCTCTTTTCTCTAATGATGCAGAGCATTAAAGCTTGAAGGCAGCAAATGCAATGATTAAGTGATCCAAAGATAAGACTATTTGAGCATAAACTCAATTTTAGTTTTCGGTTAATAAGGCAATGTGTTCGCAATGGATTTTTGGGTTTTGCAATTCAGTTTTCCCTGGTTTTGAGCATGCATAATGCTGTGATTTTGGAGCTTGATTGTTGATGTTTCGCATATCGTGCATCGTTACCTATAATTGATGTTATATGGTTACCTAGGTATGCATCTAGATGGTTTTGCTTGGATGACATGCTTTGATGAGCTAATCCTGTTGAGTATGGTATTGATGTGTTATTGGTATGGTATTCTTGTTGGTAAATGCTTAATTGAGCATCATGGTATGTTTGGTGGTGAGTTATAGAGAGCATGCCTCTAGATCAATCTTTAGGGTGGCATAATCTTGTTTTGTAGTTAAACCTTGGTGTAAGTGTTGTTAAATGTGATGTTGGATGCTTAAATGTATGTATGTATGCAAGTTGCTAAGACCTAAATGCATCTAGTTTTGTGTGAAAAACCAGCTAAAAATGTCATTACCGGTCCATGCAATTCGAAATAAGTGTCCCCCTACGGGTACGACTAGGCTATTTCAGGCATAGCATTTCGATACGCGGGAGGGTGTTTCGATACAAGTCTGCCTTTTTAGGCGTAACATTTCGGTACTTGAGCAAGTGTTTCGATACAGAAATAGGTATTTTTGGCAGGCGTTTCAATACGCGAACAAGCGTTTCGGTACGAGTTTTAACTATTGGATTCTGAGTTTTTGAAAACGTAAGGGCATATCGAAACACTAGTACGTGTACCGGTAAGGGTACCGTTAAATTGGTTATTTTGGAATCTGGAAGGTTTCTGGTTCTTTCATTTTGGTCCTTGAGTTTTGGGAATGCAACTGTATGAGATAGGATAACTAAATTGACTTGGAATTTATCATGTTGGCATGTAAATTGACTAACTGCGGATTGGTAACCTTAAATTCAATTTTGGTCTTGTAATTTAAAGTATTTACATTTTAGTCCTCAATTTTGAATATGATGCAATTGATTGTCTTTTGTGACCCGTTTCATTCAAGAACTTACCCGCTGTGAGTATGAACATGTAGGAACATTAATTTTCATTTAGACAAGATAAAAGGAAAAAAATGGATCGACTTTTTGTAACCTTTCTCCGGTTTGCTTTGGCAAACCTAATGTAGCACTCTCGGTTCGATCGGGCGTCTAGGCCGGGTCGAGGGGGTTGCAAACTAATCTATCACAGATCTTGTCTCTCCAGCAAATGGAGAAACAGATCAAACACAACAACAATTTCATCTCCCTGAGCTTGGAGCGGGATGAGCGTGACAACAATTTCATCTCACTGAGTTTGCAGCGGAATGAGCCCGTCAGCAGTTTCATCTCCCACAGCTTGCAGCGGAATGAGCGCAACAACAATTTCATCTCCCCGAGTTTGCAGCGGAACAAGCCTGTCAGCTGTTTTATCTCCCTGAGTTTGCAGCAGAATGAGCATGACAACAATTTCATCTCCCTGAGTTTGCAGCAAAATGAGCACGTCAGCAGTTTTATCTCCCTGAGCTTGCAGCAGAATGTGCGAGACAACAATTTCATCTCCATGAATTTGCAGCGAAATGAGCACGTCAGCAGCTTCATCTCCCTGAGCTTGTAGTGGAATGAGCACGACAACTGTAATGCCCCAATTATGGGTCTAGTAGTTTTAGGGTTGGTTAGACGGTCTAGTAGACCGGGTTAGAGATTCGAGTCGAATTCAGGAGCGAATATTTTTTTCGAAAGATAAAAAGATAGAAAATATTAAATAATCATATTTTATTATATTAAAAATATTGGTGTAAACAATTTTGGAAAATGAGCTTTGGAAGGGTGACATTTTGGCTAGTAACCAAAATGCTATTTTTGAAAACTATTTTTAAAAGGTGACTGTTTTGTAAAGAGTCAAAACTTAGAATCTTTAAGGAGCTATTTTACCATTTGGTCTAATCTGAGTTTTCTTTTAATTAAGATTATTTTAAAAAGGTTTTAATTAAAAGAATTAAAAAGGATTTAGTTAAAAGGTGGTTATTTCTTTCAAAACACAATTTGACGTAACTTTTCTTCTCTCACATTTTCTCTCAAAACACTCTAATCCAAACACTCTTTTTCCAACAAAGATTTAAGGTAATGATCTTAATTTCTTAATTCATTGATTTGCTAAATGATTTCTCAATTTGTTTTCCAAAAATCTCATTGAATTTCTTTGTTTTTCAAGAGGAAAAACCATCCAATTAAGGGGAAACTCATTCATTGGAGGTAAGCTTCATTCTTCTCCTCTAATGAAAGTTTCTTTACTGAAATTCCCAAGTTATTGGCTCTTTATACATGTTTTCTAATAGGTTTTGATTAATTAATTATGGATTTTAGCTTAATTAAGGTTTAATTGAGGAATCTTGTGATTTTCGAGTTGGATCTATTTTTCCAGTGTTGTGGATTGATTTCAATCTTATTTTGGATGTATTATATTATGGATAAGTTGTTTTTAATAATAGAATCTCAAAATTGGTTGAATCTCTAATTGTTTAGGTTGTTAATTAAGGGTTTTTGGGTTGTTTAAGATGTTTAATCATTGCTGGAAGTAAAGGATGTTGTGAATGAGGTTTAAGATATCAATTGATGAAGCTTGATGTTTTGAATCGTTATAACGTGCCTGGGTTAAGATTGGGTAGTGTTTGAGGTTGAATTCGATAAGTTTTGATGAGTTTGGAGTGGGCATATTGAGAGCTACGGGATTTTAAGTTTTAACAGAGTGTTGGATGCATTTTAATGCATGTTTCTTCTGGTTTTGTGTGGCCAAAATAGGGTATAGTAAAGGCGTAGCATCTTGAGGTGGTTCTATACTTACCGGGAGCTTGTTTCATGGTAGCAAGTAAGGCGAAGTGAAATCGGTGAGTAGAAGCGGTTCTAAAAGTCTTTTAAAGGTTTGAAAGTGGTTTTGGGGTTTAGGATAAGTTTGAAACACTTACATAAGCTCAGAAGTAAGTTTCCCTCTTTTGCTCTTTAATATCAGTTTAGATATGGGCATGTATAATTCATGTTTCGGTCGTAAACATGGTTTGTTTTTACTTACTATAAATGCATGATTTTGAGTACATATGCAGTGGATTAAAAGTGTATTAAATTCTATTGAGCATTGGTTTTTATTCCGGTCGGGAATGTGATATTGCTATGGCAATGTGATTTGTATAGGTGGGGATTTTGTGTAATGCATTGTAAAACAGTGAGTAAATGGTTTTGTAAATGATATATTGGCTATGTGACAAGGTAAGAAAACATTCGGATATAGTTGGCATGCCATAGGATAAAGTGCACTATAATATGATTAAAAATCGATCGTGGTTAAGAGTCCTTGAGGTATAGCGGTCGTCTACTCGGACTATGTTGTTATCACTCAGGTTGAACGGCTGGTTTCCCTTGTTGATGAAAAACTTGCGTTTGGCAAGGTTGTAAATTCATGCAGCCGACATGGGGTAGTCTTGATGATGGTCGGTCATTAAGGGAGATTCGTGTATCCGATGTGTAAAGTTAATGGTCAGTTAACTAAAGGTTAGCGGTCGGCTAATCAAGGATGGTGGTCGACTATCCGGGGTCACTATAATTGCCAATATATGAGAATTCTAATGTTGAATCTATTTCTAATGCTTTGGGATTTAAGCATGGTTTTGTATTTAATGCTTTGGGATTTAAGCATGGCTTGTATTTGATGCTTTGGGATTAAGCATGTCGAATATATATATTGTTTTGCATATGTGTTGCGCGTAATAAGTGCTACGCAATTGTGCAAGTATACACGTCGCAAGTTATAGTATAAAAGATATCGTCTCCACAGGGATTGGTGCCACTTCAAGAATCTAGTCTCTTGCAATTGTAAAAGTAAAAACACAAGTGAAGGATTATAGAAGTTTTAACTAATAACTAATCTAGAAAGCAATTAAGTAAAAGAAAAGATGAATTCGAATGAGAGAGATAGGCTAGGTTATCGTGAGTTGAGGTGTGATAGCCGATTGGATTGTCTTGGTAAAAGAGTTCATGGGCAACTCAGTTGCCGTGGCGACTTGCACAACGGGGTTGCCTTGGCAACTAATTGATGGTTGCTTGGGCGACTAGTTGGGCAACTACTTGGGCGATGGGCAGCAACTTTAAGGTTCGCGGCGGAGCGTTCTTCAATGGTTTCTTCTTATCCCTAAGTCGAAACTCTAGCTACTTGTGCATGCCTTGATAATACATCCCTGCGTGAATCAAGGGTGAACAACAACCAATCTTGCGCTCCTCTTAGCCGTTGAAATCCTTAACTTATTCCTAAGCCGGATTAATCTTCACCATCATTGGATTGAATAAAGATCATATTCATTCGTTTCTTGAATCTAACTCTCCCGATATTAGATAAATGGATGAAATCACGAGATCCTCTCCCAATTCACTTCATAAAACAATAATAAGAATCAAGAATGAATAAACCTTGAAATAGAAAAGTGCAAACTCTTATTACCTAAACAAAAACCAATAGTTTCTCACAACCACAAAACACAATAACCATAGCCAAGTAAATTTAGTTCATGGCTAGGTTCCAAAGAAACACAAGATAATTAATCCCTAGCATGAACCCAATCGAACAAAGATGAAGGAAGAGGCTTGTCGAAATCCTCCTTGCCCTTGATGCTTGTCGAAAATTCTCTCCTCTTGCCCTACTTGGACTTGCCGAAATTTCCCTCTTGCTCTCCCTCTTGATCTTGTCGAAATCTCCTTGGTATTTATAGGGCTAGGCCAAAGTCCTTCTTTGAGGAGGAGTTTGAGTTGGAATTAAATTATCTTTAAAGAATATAATTCTTTATTATAATTTTATTCCTATTAGAATTTCTCCTATCCTCTTGGAATTTAATTCTTCTTTAATCTCTGCATGGCAATCAAATTCCTTTGGGCTTGGGCCTTGCTCCATGTCATCTTGGGCTTGTAAAGTCATGAATTTCGACATCCATATTGCTTTTAGTCTTTGTCGACAAATGCCATGGCAACTGGCTCAGCGTCTCCTTCATGCACCGCCACGGCAACTAGCTCGGCATTGCTTTGGCAAGTGATCCTGCACATACACACACAAAAACACACCAAAGCAGCATCTATTTCCACAAAAATCACCAAGTTATGTAATCAAGTTCAACGTTTGAAGGAAACATGGATTAATGCATGAATGGCTAACTATGCGACTAATATGAGCCTAAGTCTAACAATAATATGAGTAAAAAGGGTAAGAAAAATAGTACTTTTGAACACTTATCACACCCCCAAACTCGAACTATTGCTTGTCCTCAAGCAATGCAAACTCATAATTACCTGCCAAGACTTAAAATTTTCACAAACTTAGCTTTGAGCTTGATTTCAATTCTCTGAACTGGGGCACAAAGTATGATTGGCTTTTTATTTTTCAGAAAACTGAGGAGTTACTCGGAATCAAACTATAATGCTTGTGCGTGTGTGCGGAGTTGTGTGCGAGTTGATTTTTTGGATTCTATGCAAACAATAGGTTTTCAAATTACTTCTTTGGGTTCTTTTTAACATGTTTTAACTAGAGCCAATTTGGGCACCTCTAGTGTTTTATTTTTAGTTTTCTTAAGTTAATTTAATCGACTAGAGCCGGTTTCGGGCACCTCTAGTAAAAAAACAAATTTTAACGCCTCCTAGAGCCAGTTTCGGGCACCTCTAGTGATCAATTTTTAGCACATGCTAGAGCCAATTTCGGGCACCTCTAGCATTCATCCAATTTTTATTCTAATACCCCAATTAGTTAATTATCAACCTAAGTTTACTAGAACTCCTTAAATCAATCAAACCACAACCGTGTTTCATCAAATTTAGCATCATAGTAAAATTCTAAGTTTTTCATGGTTATCCTAGAATAAAAATTCTATCAATTAAGTGCATTGGTAAAGTCATCATTGAATCTTCATCAAATTTAAGCAATTCTTGTTCCAATTAAAGGCATGGCAAGCAATTTATGTATCCTAAATGTAATGCTTAAGATTAATGTAACTAAACATGGTAATTACTAATAACAATCCCCCCCAAACTCGAGTGAGGCATTGTCCTCAATGCACGCATAAAAATAACGAAAAATAAAAATAAAAATAAAATGCATACGAGGACTTACTCCGAGAGTTCGTCATCGTAGATGATTAGTTTCCTTCTAGTTGGCGTCTTGATTTTCTTGCTTGAACGTGATGGTTGTTTTCTTGTTGCCGGGATGTCTTCAGCTTTGGTTGTCGTGGCATCAGCTTGTGCATGCATGAAGTAAGTTGCCGCAGCATCTTCTTCATTGCTTGCCGGGGCAAGGATCTTGGCAGTAAATTTCCTTAGCATAGTAGTTGTGAGTCTTGTTGTGAAAAAGAAAATAAAGAAAACCTGAAAACTAAAGATAATGAAGAAAAAAATAAAATATCTCCTAAAAATAAAAAGAAAAAGAAAAAGAAAAAGAAAAAGGAAATACTGAGAGGAGAGCATGCTCATGCATCTCCTAAGTTGACCACTTCCTTGTTACGTTCCACATGGGCACCATTGTAGTGCTTCAATCTTTGTCCATTAACTTTGAATTCATGGTTGTCAGAGATGGACTTGATTATCACAGCACCATGGGAGAATGGTTTGACGACTTCAAATGGTCCCGACCATCTTGATTTCAGCTTTTCGGGAAAAGTTTTAGCGAGAATTGAATAGGAGAACTAGTTGCCTGGCGTGAATTGCCGTGGCAATAGTTTCTTGTCGTGCCATCGCTTTGTTTTCTCCTTGTAGATTCGTGCATTGTTATAGGCGAGTGCACGAAATTCTTCTATCTCATTGAGATCCATCAAGCGCTTTTGTCCGCACTTTCCCAATCCATATTCACGGTCTTGATTGCCCGAAGACGCCTTGTGCTCGATTTCCACCGGTAGATGACATGTTTTACCATAGACAAGCCGGAAGGGGACATACCTAATGGTGTTTTGAATGCGGTGCGATATGCCCAAAGTCGTCATCTAGTCTTAATGACCAATCCTTCCTTGAGGGATTTACAACTTTCTCGAGTATTCCCTTCAACTCCCGGTTGGAAATTTCTGCTTGCCCGTTGGTTTGTGGGTGATATGCCGTGGCGATCTTGTGTGATATGCGAAGCGTTGCAACATCTTGGCAATTAGTCTGTTGTCAAAATGCTTGCCCCCGTCGCCGATAATTGCTCTCGGCATCCCAAACCGTGTAAATATGTTTTTCTGCAGGAATCGTTGCACGGTCTTGGAATCGTCGTTGGGAACTGCAGCTGCCTCTACCCATTTAGACACATAGTCGACGGCGAGTAAGATGTAGAGGTTGCGAATGAAGATGGGAAAGGTCCCATAAAATCGATCCCCATACATCGAGCAGTTCCACCTCGATGATGTTCGGAGTGGCATCTCATGTCGTCTAGAGATATTGCCCGTCCCTCCGCAACGATCACATTGCTTGTAAAAGTTCTGGGCATCTTTGTACAATGTTGGCCAATACAAACCGGATTGCAAGACTTTGGCATGTACGAGTTCCTCCAAAATGTCCTCCATAGGGTGAAGAATGGCATTGCCGAAGTACATTCTGTTGCTCTTCTTGAGGACACATCGGCGTATAACCTGATCTGCACATTGTTTAAACAACAGAGGCTCGTCCCAAAAGTAATGCTTAGCATCATGGCGGAACCGCTTCTTCCCTTGGTGAGTAATGCCATACGGAAAAATACCACAAACAAGGAAGTTAACTAAAATCGCGCGTGCGGGTATTATTGCGGGCATGTCTTTGCCGTAGTGTCTTCTCCCAAAATTGCCGAGGCGTGCTCGTCAAAGACCGCTGCGGCGTCGAGTTGCCGAGGCGTGTGCTTCCATGGTTGCCGAGGCGTCATGGGCTATCGAGGCGTCAAGGGTTGCCGAGGCGATTAGAATTTGTTCATCGGGAATGCATCGCATATCTCTAGATCCGCGTCCTCTTCCCTATTGCGTTCCAAACGTGATAAGTGATCGCCACTTGATTTTTGTCGCCTTCCTGTCCTTAATTTCAATATCAAATTCTTGTAAAAGTAATATCCAACGAATCAAACGAGGTTTAGCATCCTTTTTAGCAAATAAGTATTTGATTGCCGAATGGTCCGTATGAACAATTACCTTTGTACCAATTAAATAGGATCGGAACTTGTCAAATGCGAAAACTACAGCTAGTAACTCTTTCTCCGTTGTTGTGTAATTCACTTGAGCATCGTTAAGAGTTTTACTAGCGTAGTATATCACATGGAAGGTCTTACTTACGTGCGTTGGCCTAGGATTGCTCCTACCGCGAAATCACTTGCATCACACATGAGCTCAAAAGGTAGCGTCAAACTGGTGGAACAACAATGGGTGCCGAGGCAAGCTTTTTCTTTAGGGTTTCAAATGCTTGAGTGCAAGAATCATCAAAATCGAAGACTTTATCCTGTTCAAGCAGATTACACAAAGGTTTAGTGATTTTAGAAAAGTTATGAATGAACCTCTGTAAAAACCTGCATGTCCAGAAAACTTGAATTCCTTTAACCGAATTTGGTGGGGTAATCTCTCGATCACGTCCACCTTGGCTTTGTCTACTTCAATTCCCTTGGATGAAATCTTGTGGCGAGCACTATTCCTTCATCTACCATAAAGTGGCATTTCTCCCAATTGAGGACTAAGTCCGTTTCTTCGCATCTTGCTAACACCCTTTCTAAATTGCCGAGACAGCCGTCGAAGTCATTACCAAAAACAAAAAAAAATCATCCATGAAGATCTCAAGGAAGTCTTGACCATGTCCGAAAAGAGCGCCATCATGCATCTTTGGAAGGTTCTTTGGGGCGTTACACAATCCGAACGGCATCCTTCGGAAGGCATAAGTACCGTATGGGCATGTGAAGGTTGTCTTTTCTTGATCTTTCGGTGCTATGGCAATCTGATTGTAACCTGAATAACCATCAAGAAAACAGTAAAGGGTTTACCCCGCAAGACGGTCAAGCATTTGATCAATAAAGGGTAATGGGAAGTGATCTTTCCTAGTGGCTTTGTTTAGCTTTCGATAGTCCATACAAAACCCTCCAACCGGTCACGATCTGGTTGGGATAAGTTCATTATTTTCATTGCTTACCATTTGTTATACCTCCCTTTTCGGCACACATTGTACCGGACTTACCCACGTACTATCGGAGATAGGGTATATAATGCCGGCGTCAAGCCACTTGATGATTTCTTTCATTACAACCCCTTTCATGGCATGATTCAGTCTCCTCCGGGCCTCAATTGAAGGTTTGTGATCATCTTCCAACAAGATCTTGTGCATGCACACCGCGGGCTAATTCCCTTCAAGTCGGCAATTGTCCACCCTATTGCCTTTTTATGTAGCTTCAACATGTTGATCAGCTTCTTTTTCTGCTCAGGCTGTAACTTAGAAGAAATAATTACAGGTAATGTATTATCGGTCCCTAAGTATACATATTTGATTGCTCGGCAATTGTTTCAACTCAAGAATTGGTGGATTTTCGATAGAGGGTTTTTCGATCTTACCTTCCTTACCGAGTAGTCCGGTGGTTCAAAGTATGTACTGGTCGATTGACTAGCCAATTTGCCTCTTCTGGTTGTTCCTCATCGACCGGCTCTTCATACTCCTCGGGTTCCTCTTGATCGGCAATGTAGTTGCCGAGGCAACTAAATTCCTCATCGAAGTTAAACTCGTCGTGGCATGAAGTAGTTGGCATTCTTCGGATCATCGGCATGCCTTAGTGTTTGGAACACATTTAGTTTTTACTGCTGGTCATTCACCCTCATTGTGAGTTCTCCTTTTCAACATCAATCAAAGTTCTCCTGCCGCTAGGAATGGTCTTCCGAGAATGATAGGCGCATGCTCATCCGCTTCACAATCCAAAACAATAAAGTCAGCGGGAAAAATAAATTTATCAACTTTACCAAGTATGTCCTCGATTTTTCCCTCTGGATGCACATAGGATCTGTCGGCTCGGCTTGTAGCATAATCTGTTGTAGGTCTTGCCTTCCCGATTCCTAGTTTCGAAAACCGATTTAGGCATCAAGTTTATGCTAGCCCCTAGGTCGCATAGTGCTTTCCCGACATAGTGATTTCCAATAGAACAGGGTATTGTGAAACTTAGGGATCCTTCAACTTGGGCGGCATACGATTGTGCAACATTGCCATGCATCCCTCTCATTGCGGCAATTTTTTCAAACTCTCCTAGCCTTGTTCTCTTGGACACAATGTCTTTAAGAAACTTGGCATAGTTTGGCATTTGTTCAATTGCTTCCACCAATGGCAAGTTGATGTGGACTTGCTTTAGGATATCAAGAAACTTCTTGAATTGGTATTCTTGCTTTTGTCGCTTCAACCTTTGTGGGAATGGTGGTGGAAGTCGGATATCTTCGATCTTTTCATTGGTTTGAAACCTGATTGACGGCATTACAGGGACATCTGGAGTTACCGATGTGTTACCAACCCAGGGTTGCCGAGGCGTGCTTATCGCAAGTTGCCGAGGCGTCATCGATTTGCCGAGGCATGCTTATTTCGGTTGCCGCAGCAATTCTCGGTTCAGCATCCGAGACTTTGCCGCTAGGTTCGTCTTGATCTTTTGTGGAGTTTTGTTTGACGAGCGGGTTTGAACCTCTCTAAGTTGTTGGCCACTTCTGGTGGTGATTGCCTTACATTGCTCATGGCCAGTTCCTCTTGCGACTTGAGTATCGCTAGGTAAACCTCCTTGTGGTCTAGTGTTGATTTTGAGCAAATTGTCCGACTTGATTTTCCAATGATTTGATTGCCGCCTCTTGGTTTTGCAATCTCATCTCGGTCTGTTAATAAAAGCATCAGTTCTTTTTATGAAATTACTATTCTCACCATATAAGATTCAGTTTTCATCATAAAAGCATTTAGAGAATTTTCCAAAGAACTAGATGTCGTCGGTTGTTCTTTGCGGCATCCGTGGCATATTCTCTTTGGAATCCCGATGCTTGTGCATTCTGATTGTTACGGTTTAGAGCATTGTTGGGATTACTCCATGAAAATTCGGTGCTTCTTCCAAGCTGGATTGTATGTATTTGACATCATGTTGTTGCCCGATTGTAATTCCCACATAGAAGCTAGATTCGGATTCTCGCATACATTCGTAAGAATTATGGTTATCACCACATAACTCACAAAAAGAATCCATTACCTTGACTTCATGTGTGTTGTTTGGTTTTTGCATGTTCTGGACCATCTTGGTTAAAGCGCCAATTGTGCGAAATTGAATCGATGATCCTAGTTCATGTATTGTGGCTTGGCGTCTAACTCCTCCTCTTCTAGTAGATGGGAATTGATAATCATTCTTGGCCAGCCTGTTTAAAATTTGCATTGCTTCTTCCGGTGACTTATCTAGGAGTATGCCGTTTGCCGAGGCGTCTAGCATCATCCTTGTTGGTGTATTCACGGCATTGTAAAACATTGTTACTTGAGTCCACACCGGGAATCCGTGTAAAGGGCATTTGTGTAAAAGTTCTCTATACCGCTCCCAAGCCTCGTACATGGATTCATCATCTGCCTGCCGAAAAGAAGTAATGTCGTTATGAACCTTATCAGTTAAATTTGTAGGATTAAATCTAGCAAGGAAATCACGACAAAGATCAGTCCAAGATGCTATGGATCCGGCAGGAATGCTATTTAGCCATGCTTTTGCCCTATCCCTCAGTGAATAGGGGAATAATCTTAATCGTAAGACATCAGGGGTGACTCCGTGTATCTTGAACGAGTTGCAAATCTCGAGGAAAGATTTCAGATGTTGTCGTGCATCTTCAGTTGCTGAGCCGCCAAATTGACCTATTGTGTTGATCATATTAAACATTACCGGTTTCAACTCAAAGTGGTCGGCTTCAATTTCGGGTGCGACAACTCCTGGGTTAAGTCCATCAAGATCTTCTTCAAGATATTCTCGAATAGTTACATTTTTCGTGCAAGAATCACTCCTCCTCCTCCGCTTTCGAACATCTTGATTCATATTGCCGTCTTGATTTGCCATTGCTTCTCTTATCCTTCGTCCAAGTCTTTGTAAGGTTCGTTCGATTTCTGGATCAAAGGGATATTCTAGTGAAGTCGGTCTCGCCCTGGTCATATACCAATGCAAAACCAAAGTTTGTTAGCCCTTTGAATTTTAAACAAGAAAATAAAAAGAAAGTGCAAGAAAGTAAAAACAAAGTCGCTATTGCCAATCCCCGGCAACGGCACCAAAAACTTGTTGCGCGTAATAAGTGCTACGCAATTGTGCAAGTATACACGTCGCAAGTTATAGTATAAAAGATATCGTCTCCACAGGGATTGGTGCCACTTCAAGAATCTAGTCTCTTGCAATTTGTAAAAAGTAAAAACACAAGTGAAGGATTATAGAAGTTTTAACTAATAACTAATCTAGAAAGCAATTAAGTAAAAGAAAAGATGAATTCGAATGAGAGAGATAGGCTAGGTTATCGTGAGTTGAGGTGTGATAGCCGATTGGATTGTCTTGGTAAAAGAGTGCATGGGCAACTCAGTTGCCGTGGCGACTTGCACAACGGGGTTGCCTTGGCAACTAATTGATGGTTGCTTGGGCGACTAGTTGGGCAACTACTTGGGCGACTGGGCAGCAACTTCAAGGTTCGGCGGAGTTTTCTTCAATGGTTTCTTCTTATCCCTAAGTCGAAACTCTAGCTACTTGTGCATGCCTTGATAATACATCCCTGCGTGAATCAAGGGTGAACAACAACCAATCTCGCGCTCCTCTTAGCCGTTGAAATCCTTAACTTATTCCTAAGCCGGATTAATCTTCACCATCATTGGATTGAATAAAGATCATATTCATTCGTTTCTTGAATCTAACTCTCCCGATATTAGATAAATGGATGAAATCACGAGATCCTCTCCCAATTCACTCGCAAACAATAATAAGAATCAAGAATGAATAAACCTTGAAATAGAAAAGTGCAAACTCTTATTACCTAAACAAAAACCAATAGTTTCTCACAACCACAAAACACAATAACCATAGCCAAGTAAATTTAGTTCATGGCTAGGTTCCAAAGAAACACAAGATAATTAATCCCTAGCATGAACCCAATCGAACAAAGATGAAGGAAGAGGCTTGTAGAAATCCTCCTTGCCCTTGATGCTTGTCGAAAATTCTCTCCTCTTGCCCTACTTGGACTTGCCGAAATTTTCCTCTTGCTCTCCCTCTTGATCTTGTCGAAATCTCCTTGGTATTTATAGGGCTAGGCCAAAGTCCTTCTTTGAGGAGGAGTTTGAGTTGGAATTAAATTATCTTTAAAGAATATAATTCTTTATTATAATTTTATTCCTATTAGAACTTCTCCTATCCTCTTGGAATTTAATTCTTCTTTAATCTCTGCATGGCAATCAAATTCCTTTGGGCTTGGGCCTTGCTCCATGTCATCTTGGGCTTGTAAAGTCATGAATTTCGACATCCATATTGCTTTTAGTCTTTGTCGACAAATGCCATGGCAACTGGCTCGGCGTCTCCTTCATGCACTGCCCTGGCAACTAGCTCGGCATTGCTTTGGCAAGTGATCCTGCACATACACACACAAAAACACACCAAAGCAGCATCTATTTCCACAAAAATCACCAAGTTATGTAATCAAGTTCAACGTTTGAAGGAAACATGGATTAATGCATGAATGGCTAACTATGCGACTAATATGAGCCTAAGTCTAACAATAATATGAGTAAAAAGGGTAAGAAAAATAGTACTTTTGAACACTTATCAATATGGTTGATATGCATGTTTTGATTTGAAACTATTGGAACTTGATTAGGTCGTAAGCATGGTTTGAAAACAAGTGTTGGTTTTCAAGGGTTTTAAATACATCATCGTTTAAGAGCATCCTCACTAAGCAAGTGTGCTTACACACTCTTTTCTCTAATGATGCAGAGCATTAAAGCTTGGAGGCAGTTAAGGCGAGGATTAAGTGATCCAAAGACAAGACTATTTGAGTATGAACTCAATTTTAGTTTCCGGTTAATAAGGTAATGTGTTCGCTATAGATTTTTGGGTGTTGTAATTCAGTTTTCCCTGGTTTTAAGCATGTATAATGTTGTGATTTTGGAGCTTGATTGTTGATGTTTCGCATATCGTGCATCGTTACCTATGGTTGATGTTATATGGTTACCTAGGTAAGCATCTAGATGGTTTTGCTTGGATGACATGCTTTGATGAGCTAATCCTGTTGAGTATGGTATTGATGTGTTGCTGGTATGGTGTTCTTGCTGGTAAATACTTCATTGAGCATCTTGGTATGTTTGGTGTTGAGTTATAGGGAGCATGCCTCTAGATCAATCTTTCGGTGGCATAATCTTGTGTTGTAATTAAACCTTAGTACAAGTGTTGTTAAATGTGATGTTGGATGCTTATATGTATGTATGCAAGTTGCTAGGACTAAGATGCATCTAGTTTTGTGTGAAAACCAGCTAAAAATGTCATTACAGGTCCAAGTGTATCGAAATAGGTGTCCCCGTACCCGTACGGCTAGGCCATTTCAGGCATAGCGTTTCGATGTGCGGGAGGGTGTTTCAATACGAGCTTACCTTTCTAGGCTTAACGTTTCAGTACTCGAGCAAGTGTTTTGATACGGTCATAGATATTTTTGCCAGGCGTTTCGATACCGATCAAGCATTTTGGTACAGGCCTTAGCTATTGAATTCTGAGTTTTTGAAAAAATAAGGGCGTATTGAAACACTAGTAGCGCACCGGTACGGCTGCCTTTAAATTGGTTATTTTGGAATCTTGAAGGCTTCTGGTTCTTTCATTTTGGTCCTTGAGTCTTAGGAATACAATTGTATGAATTGGGATGATTAAATTGACCTGGGATTTATCATGTTGGCATGTAAATGGACTAATTGAGGATTGGTAACCTTAAATTCAATTTTGGTCTTGTAATTTAAAGTATTTACGTTTCAGTCTTCAATTTTGAATATGATGCAATTGATTGTCTTTTGTGACTCATTTCGTTCGAGAACTTACCCGCTGCGAGTATGGACATGTATGAATATTAATTTGCATTTAGACAAGATAAAAGAAAAAAAAATGGACCGATTTTTTGTAACCTTTCTCCGATTTACTTTGGCAAACCTAATGTAGCACTCTCGGTTCGGTCAGGCATCTAGGCCGGGTCTAGGGGATTACATTTTTTGGTATTAGAGCTAGGTTTCGAAAGGTTGGGGATGTTGTTGTTTGGTTGTATATCATTATTTGTTATGCACAGTGATTGTGTATTTGTGCGGTGACTAATTTACATTATGTTGGGGTATGAACTGGAACACATTGCCTATTACCAAGGTTTTAAAATGTTTTATAAGATGGTCTTGGATCATTTGCGTTGTGTTAGCCTGACTTTAATGTGTTTTGATGCTTTTGTTTGCATGATTCAACGTAAGACACGTTCTATGGCTGGTAATGCCGAAATCGAGCAGAATAACATTGAGGAAGAGAATCCCACTAACGATTTACCTCTTCTTCCTCTGTTGGTTCCTTTTGTTGATGTTGGGGCTGGTGGTGTACCCCATGCTCATCAAGTGCCAGTGTTTTGTGATTTAACCCCATTGGTCCAAGCAGTGATAGAAGCTTTTCGGGCAGCCGTGGCTGGAGTGCAAGTGCAAGCACCGACACCTGCTGCGATGGTCAATCAAGGTTTGTCTTAGGTGCATTTGTGCAGGAGGTGAATGTGGATGCGAGTAAAATGGTGGATATTTTTGCTTCCTTGGGAAGCAGAGTAGGAGGTATCATGTCAAGAGGCATAAGTTAGGTTATAAGCGTGGTGGCGGGGGGTGGCCATGGTAATCTGGGAGTTCGTATCGTAGCTGAGTGTGTGCGTTGTGGTAGACGCCACACGGGTGCATATTGGGGATGTAGTTTATGTTGCTGAAGGTGTGGGTCGCTGAATCATTTGAAACGTGATTTTCCACATGCGGGGAGAGACGCACCAGTTTATGTGGCTGCCCCGACCAGGGGCAAAGGTTATGGAAGAGGTAATTATTTGAGGCGTGAGGATGGTCTGGGGTTATGGCTCAGGCTGTTCTTGTACAACCCAAAAATGGTGAATTGGTGCGGGATTATGCTCGTGAGGGGCGCAATGACACTAATGTGATTGCAGCTACCTTTACCCTACAATCTTTGTCATTGTTTTCTTTGAGTAATTTGAGGCTACCCACTTGTACATCTTGAGTGAGCGTGCATTTTACTGAATATTCTGGTTGCGATCTTGGATACTGGCATAGCAGTTACCGAGTGAGGTGAAGTTTGTTCACCTAAGAGTCTTTTCCTGAGGCTCCGACATGGTTAGAGCGAGTTGAGTTTTAGACCATAGGCCGATATGGCCATTTGTGGAAGTGTCTAATGAGCTAGTGACATTCGAGAAAATGTCATGTTGGGTATTTTTGAAATACATGGTTTGGGTAGTAATTGGTGTGGTGGTCTTCTTGTGTACTGTGGTGCCGAGAAGAAGTGTTGACCAGCTTTTGAGGGTTGCTACAGTGTTTTTAAAGAGTTGGAAGGAATATTGGGACCGAGAATGTTATGAGTAAGTGTGGATACGAGCATGCACAGTGCAAAAACACTTATATGTATATATTTAAATATGTCAGTACAAGCATACGTCTTTGAGCATGACATTAAAGGTTTTGCATCCATATGCATAGACATTTAAGATGACATATAAGGAATCATGCATACATAAGTCCACACTTGCGAGTAATTTCCCGAAGACCGATGAAGTGTTAGTAACTATTTCTTTTGGGGAGACAGTTACAACTAGAAGGTTGTATAGGTGTTGCCCTTTGGCGGTGCAAAGTCATGAGTTTACCGCAGATTTGATGGAGTTTCCATTTCATGGTTTTGATGTTATCTTGCTATAGATTGGTTAAGTGAGCACAAGGCGGTGGTAGATTGTGAGTCCAAAAGTACTTCTCTGAAGTTGGCCGATGATTATGGAGTTGTGGTGGCTGTGAGAATGTGAAATTTTTGTCCAATGTTGTTTCGGCTACCTGAGCGAAGAAGATGATGTTTGTTGGTTGCCAAGCTTACTTGGCTATGGTTATGAATCCGGAAGCCAAAGGTGTTTGGGTGCAGGACATTCGAGCTGTTTGTGATTATCCAAAAGTTTTTCCTGAAGAGTTATCGGTTTACCTCCGGATAGGGAGACGGAGTTTCGTATTGAAACTTATAAAGGTACAACTTCTGTATCTATTGCTCCTTATTGGATGACACTGAAGGAGTTAAAGGAGTTGAAATTGCAGCTTCATGAGTTATTGGATCATGGGTTCATTTGACCGAGTGTTTCTCCTTGGGGTGCTCCGGTTCTCTGTGTGAAAAAGAAAGATGGATCGATGCGTATGTGCATTGATTATCGTCAATTGAATAAGTTGATAGTGAAGAACAAGTATCCGTTACCGCGGATTGATGACTTGTTCGATTAGTTTTGCGGGGCAGTAGTATTTTAAAAAATAAACCTAAGGTCAGGGTATTATCAGTTGAAAGTTAAAGATGTAGATGTTCATAAAACGACGTTTCTTACGAGGTACGGGAATTACGAGTTCTTGGTGATGTCATTTTGTTTGACAAATGCCCCGACGACTTTTATGGACATGATGAATAGAGTCTTTCATGAGTACCTTGATCAGTTTATGGTGGTTTTATCAATGATATACTAGTGTAATCTCATACGAGGAGGAGCATGATCAGCATTTACGGATTGTGTTGCAAGTCTTGAAGGATAATCAGTTGTAGGCTAAGTTGAGCAAGTGCGAGTTTTGGCTCAAAGAGGTGATGTTTCTCGGACATGTGGTATTCGCAGAGGGAATTCGTGTTGATCCACAGAAAATTAAGGCTATTCTCAATTGGAAACAACCTAAGATCGTGTCGGAAGTGCGTAGTTTCCTTGGGTTGGCAGGTTATTATCGTCGTTTTGTGGAAGGGTTTTCTAGTACTGCGGCTTCGTTGACAAAGTTGCTGCAAAAGAGTGTTCCTTTCGTTTGGACAGAGAAGCAACAACAGGGTTTTGAGAAGTTGAAGGAGGTTTTGACACATGCTCCTGTGTTGATTCAACCAAAATCTAGGAAGGAGTTTGTGGTTTATAGTGATGCATCGTATGTAGGTTTGGGTTACGTGCCGATGCAAGATGGAAAGGTTGTGGTCCATACGTCAAGGTAGTTGAAGGTTCATGAGCGCAATTATCCAACTCATGATTTGGAGCTTGCTGTTGTGGTGTTTGCCTTGAAGATTTGGCGACACTGCCTTTATGGTGAAAAATGTGTGGTCTTTACAGATCATAAGAATTTGAAATATTTGATGTCTCAAAAAGATCTGAATCTTAGGCAACGAAGGTGGTTAGAGCTGCTTAAGGATTAATACTTGACTATTGAGTATCATCCTGGAAAAACCAATGTTGTTGCGGATGCGTTGAGTTGTAAGGTGGCAGTTGAGCTTAGGGCGATGTTTGCAAGGTTGAGTGTGACGCGGGAAGGTGGGTTGTTGGCTGAATTGCAAGTTAAACCTACGTTGTTATAGATGGTTAAAGCTAAGCAGCCGTTTGATGATTCTTTGATTCCTCATGTTAAGGACATAGCCGATGATAATTCGTTGGATTTTCATTTTTGATGGTGATGGTGTTCTGTGTTTCAAGGGCCGAATAGTGGTGCCAGAAGTTCCGGAGCTCATGCATACTAATTTGGCAGAGGCACATTCTATACCTTTTGCTATGCATCCTAGTAGTACCAAAATGTATCGTGATTTGAAGGAAATGTACTATTGGGTTGGTTTGAAAAGGGATGTGGCGGAGTTTGAGTCCAAGTGTATAGTGTGTTAACGGGTAAAAACTGAACATTAGTTTCCATCCGGGATGTTGCAACTGTTGAGAATTCTGGAGTGGAAATGGGAGAGAATCACCATGGATTTCATGTCAGGGTTGCCATTGACACCGGCTAAAAAGGATTCAATTTGTGTGATTGTTGATCGGTTTACAAAGTGTGCACATTTTCTGCCAGTGCATACGATGCACACCTTGGACAAGCAAGTGGATTTGTTTATCTCTGGGATTGTGCGTTTGCACGGGATACCAAAGTCGATCGTTTCATATAGAGATCTGAGGGTCACATTAAGGTTTTAGAGATGTTTACATCAGGCTTTGGGTTCGAGGTTGAGTTTTAGTACCGCATATCATCCTCAGACGGAAGGGCGGTCTGAGCGTGTTATCTAGGTCTTGGATGATATGCTAAGGTGTTGTATTATTGAGTTTCAAGGAACCTGGGAGGAGCACTTGCCGTTGGTGGAATTTGCTTATAATAACAGCTATCAAGCGAGTATACAAATGGCACCATTTGAGGCATTGTATGGCCGGAGGTGTCGTACGCCCTTGTGTTGGGCCGAGGTAGGGGAAAACATCTTTCCATGCCACATGTGTTGAAAGACACGGATGAAAAAGTTAAGCTTGTGTGTGAATGCTTGAAAGCGGTTGTGGATCGGCAAAAATCTTATGCAGATTTAAAGCGTAGGGAAATTGAATATACGGTAGGCGATCGTGTGTTCTTAAAGGTGTCACCGTGGAAAAAGGTGATGCGGTTCGGACGTAAGGGTAAGTGTAACACCCTTAACGTATACTCGTAAGCCGAATATACATTAAAGATATTATGGAGTCATTGAAAGAAATCTTGACTTGTAAATTTTTTTATACCAAAATTCATCTTGTAGTTTAACCCTTGCTCGATTTTAAATTAAAAACTATGTCAGCCTATTGCAGCTAGTTTTTACCCTGAATTAATTTATAAAATTCATAATTGAGTTGTTGAAATAAAAATATAATTCAGGGTGAAAACTATGTACACTACCTAGACCATTTTCTTGATTTTCAAATTTTTACGCGATCATAGTTAAAAAACATTTAACTACGTCAAAATTCATAGTTATTAATAGTAAACCATTTCTTTAAGTCCATACTTCCATGACAATGTATAAATACGTTATAAACTTAGACTTACAAAACATATTACCCACTTAAAATATTACATGCCCACTAGTCCATCAAATTACGTTAAAAATGTACGTATTGTACTTACAGATAGTAACTTGATCTTCCCAAGTGGCTTCTTCGACCTTGTAATTTTTCCTCAAAACTTTAGTCAATGAAATTTCTTATTCCTTAATTCTTTAATTCCATAAACCAATATTTCTACTAACTCCTCATCATGTATCAAATCTAATTGTATCTCAATTTATTCAGGAGTGTTGACATGTAAATAATTCAGTCAATGCCCCCAAAACATAAGTACATATACTATAGACTTTTGCTCACTTCTGGAGATAAGACCCATTAATATACTATTGGTCCAACTCTTTCACGTTTCCTTGAGGTATAACAGTTCTGAAACTAAGTTTTCCCTTTTTGACCTATAAATCATCCTTCATTTTCAAATAAACAATCATAACACCTCTCTTTTGCTCTGACATTTAAGGCTCTCAACAGCTTAAACATTTAAACAATCAATGCTTTATTATATACAGTTGCCGAAGGTTACAACCTCGTAGGTACTTCTTGTTCTTGTACTTGAGCCTCCTACTGCACCAGTAGCTCAATCTAGATAAAAATCGGAAAAAGTTTATACTTGATTTCATTGTTACTGCTACGAGTATCTTTATAACCCTTGTAATCTGATACTCTTGTTCTTGTCTAGAAACATTTCTAGGGAAATTTCAATTAGTCGAAACAATCCTCAACTAAACACACTTCCTTTAACTTCATTAAGGAACTAATCCTTTTAAAAATTTAAACGTTTCTTCTTATAATCACTTTTACCTTGTGCACAGATAACCAACTTATCTAAATTACACTTCAAATTCCTGAGATGATACCTTCATATTGCCTTCTAGTATTTGATCACTTAGATCATTAGAAAACCCTTTTTCCAACAATCCACACTATTTTAATGCTTGTCATACTCATCATCTTATATTACTGAGTTTCTTTATCAAAACCTTTCTGGAAAAAAATATCTTAGCTTATCCATTACACTTCAACCCTACCTTTATAAGGATCTGCTGTCAATTATTCAGGTAGAATTAACCTCTTAGTTGACTTCTCTGAATACTCTTTGGTTACAAGTTCAATACACTTTATCGATAATAGACTTCCAATCTTGTTCAGTATGTACTCAAATATCACTTTCATCATACTTTTATTCTAGATTCTTTGTCTCCCTGATCTATCAGGCTTCACAGTTGACATCTTATAATTACTGTATCATCTTTTTACTATGCATATAACTTATTCTAAACAAGAACTAACTTCCAGGCTTATTTTACTGTATCATATCCACTATGGGTTCTTTCTTGACCTCTAAGATTCGTCAACTGACAAAACCCATTATCGTTTTACTTTCCTTATTCTAGTATCATTTCACCTCTGCATCATATGCATACAACCAGTTCATTCCAAAAATAATCTCAAGTTTGTGAAATAAAAGCTCCAATAAGCTTGCCAGGAACTCAATTCCTAAAGCACTAACAGACATTTCTTACATATTCTAGTCACCCATGCACTATGTCCAAGTGGGTTACTAGGAATCAAATTACTAAAAATATAGTTTTCCTTAAGAATCTTTCTTTGTACTACTATCTTAGTACCAATATACGAGTGAGTCGAACCCAAATCAATTAAAGTAATTACAGGCTTCCTCCATAGCCTTTGCTCTCATTATAGCATCCTAGTAAATCGACAAAATCATTTTTGGTCCCTAATGACCATTTTGATCTTCAAATAATTCCTCCAAGCTTGCTAACCAACTTTAGACGCAAATTGTCTCAATTTCCATTTTGTCAACATGCACTACCATCAAAGATTTACTTCTACAGGGCAGAATACATACTGAATCTTAATCTCCTTTATATCATAGAAACTATATTCGATAATCGTTCTAACGGTATAAGCCACATAATTTAATAAAATCTACAAAAATTATGAAAATTCATCAACCTCTCGTTTATAGGGCTGTCCTGACAGAAACTGTTCTGTAATTTTTCTGACCTTCATTCGATTAAAAATTAATATCTTTTAACTCAGAACTCGAAATCCGTTTTCGTTTGTTGGAACAAAACTAGATTCGATAAGCTTTTCAACCATATAAACTAATAATCCAGATTCAATTTGTACGATTTATGGCAAATTTTCAAAGTCGAATTCCAATATTGAATTTCGGAACAGACTACTATTCTGTTTTCCTACACAACTTCCATAAATAACTTCAAACTTTATACTAATTTCTCCTTACTTTGCTATTTTTCAATTTGGTCCCCTTACTTGATTCAAACCACTAATGTATCACTTTCTTCATCAAATAATTCTTCAAAAATAATTCCCTCTAATTTTTCGTTCTTTCCGAAATAGTCACTAAAAATGCAAAGATAAGGATTCAAGCTTCTTAACTTTGCAAATTAGTCCTCAAATCAACATTACTACTTGAATTATATTATTTCAACTAAAATCAGATTTAGTCCTTCTCTAAAACCTCATTTCCGAATTGGTCACTTAACTTTGACAATTTGTCAAAATGGTCACTAACTCGATTTAACATCGGTTTTGCATTCTAACTTCAATTTCACATCTCCAACATTAATAATAACATAAATACACTTCAAATCATTAAAAATTAGATTAGTCCCCCAAATTTCAGAATTTTCAAAATGGTCCTTATACCTTTAATTTAGGGTTTTGCTTCCAAATAACAAATTCAAGCTTAGTAGATCATTTATCCAACCTCACAAACCCTAAATCAAGCTTGAATCCATAAACCCTAATCATCTTCATACAAACTAAAATATGTAGGGTTTAAATCTCAACTCAATAACATGATTTTAACATTATATTAGCTTGATTTCAACTTGAATTTCATCATGAAATCATAAAATTCCAAAAGCCCGAAATTTTTTCCATAAACCCTAATTTCTTCTCATGCAAAATTCTCATCAATCAAGCATGTTTTCCATGAATTATTTACACCAAAAGATAGAGCTTGAAGAGTAGAACAACTTTGTAGTTGATGAGATTACCTGAAAATCGAGTTTCAGGGCTTGAATCGAACTTGGAAAATTTTTTCCATTTTTATTTCTCTCCCCCTCATATTTCGAAATTTGAGGATGAAGAATGGTCTTCATCTTTTGTTTTTCATCCAATTTGGCCACTTGTCTTGTATAAATGAATTTTAAATTCATTTAGATAGTGAAATTACTAAAATGCCCTTTTAATCCAACGATTGAGATTGATCTTCCATTTTCTTCTTCCAAAATTGTCCTTGTAACTTTTTAAATATTTCAAAAATGCCATTGGGCCAAAATGACCAATTTGCCCTCCAGCTAGTTTTTATTTACTAATTTACTTCAAAAATGCCATTCCATTGCAATCCAACTAAAATAGTTCATTCCCAACTGGTCACTATTCCTTAAATATTATTTTATAACTTTTCCATGGCTTATGGAACAGCCTCTGAAATTTCGAATCGACCCGATCTCCTGATATTCGTAAAATACTTCTATTACGATTTTACCTTTTCTGAACTATCAGATTTATTCCAAAATTCCATATTTCCATATTCGGGAAATAAACTCTATTATCTCACAAAAACTTCCTTTCCCAGAACTTAAACTGAATTTTCCTAACTCAGTCTACTATTCTGATAATTATCGAAAGTCTCCATAGAATAAAATTTCTCTTAGAAATCCTTTTATCGATAATCCATTTGAATATTCTTTACTTTTACTGAGTCCAAAATATCGATTAGAAACACTTTTATGGGACCTTCTTGGAGGTCACCCATTTTTGTATTTCCCTGACCTAAGCACGCTTAAGAATTTCATTCGATCCAAATTCGATACCTTTTTTGCATCTTAATTCTTAAAACTGATATCAAGGTACTTGTTTCGATCTGATTCACTCTTATACTGAATAAAATTACTTGTTGGGGAAATTTACAATTTAGTCCCCAAACTTTTCCAAAGTTTATACTTTAACCCCTTAAACTTTCAAAAATTATATTTTAGTCACTAATCAAAAATTGGGATATTACAGTAAGCTTAGTCCGAGGTTTATTGGACCATATGAGATAGTGGAGCGGGTTGGTCATGTGGCTTATCGATTGAGGTTGCCTTCCGACCTTGAGAAAATACATGATGTGTTCCATGTACCCATGTTACAGAGGTACCGGTCGGATCCTTCGCATGTTATGTTAGGGAGCATATTGAGTTGACACCGGATTTATCCTTTGATGAGGAGCCGGTGGAAATCCTTGATTCTAGCAGTAAGGTTCTACGTGGTAAGACGATAGAACCGGTTAAAGTCTTGTGGCGACATCGAGGTAAATTTCAAGGGTGAAATTTCTTAAGAGGGGGAGAGTTGTAACGCCCCGATTTTGGGCCTAGCGATTTTGAGGCTGGTTAGACGGTCTAGTAGACTGGGTTAGAGATTTGAGTCGGATTTGGGAGCGAATATTTTTCTGAAAGATAAAAATATGGAAAAATATTTAAAAATCATATTTTATTATATTAAAAATATTGGTTAAAACAATTTTGGAACACGAGCTTTGGACGGGTGACATTTTGGCTAGTGACCAAAATGAAATTTTTGAAAAATATTTTTAAAAGGTAACTGTTTTGTAAAGAGTCAAAACTTAGAATCTTTAAGGAGCTATTTTACCATTTGGTCTAATCTGAGTTTTCTCTTAATTAGGATTATTTTAAAAAGGTTTAAATTAAAAGAATTAAAAAGGATTTAGTTAAAAGGTGGCTATTTCTTTCAAAACACAATTTGACGTAACTTTTCTTCTCTAACATTTTCTTTCAAAACACTCTGGGCCAAACACTATTTTTCCATCAAAGATTTAAGGTAATAATCTTAATTTCTTAACTCATTGATTTGCTAAATGATTTCTCAATTTGTTTTCCAAAAATCTCATTGAATTTCTTTGTTTTTTAAGAGGAAAACCATCCAATTTAGGGGAAACTCATTCATTGGATGTAAGCTTCGTTCTTCTCCTCTAATGAAAGGTTCTTTACTGAAATTCCCAAGTTCTTGGCTCTTTATACATGTTTTCTAATAGGTTTTGATTAATTAATTATGGATTTTAGCTTAATTGAGGTTTAATTGAGGGATCTTGTGATTTTCGATTTGGATTTGTTTTTTCCAGTGTTTTGGATTGATTTCAATCTTATTTTGGATGTATTATAATGTGGATAAGTTTTTTTAATAATGGAATCCCGAAATTGGTTGAATCTCTAATTGTTTAGGTTGTTAGTTAAGGTTTTTTGGGTTGTTTAAGGTGTTTAATCATTGCTGAAATTAAAAGGATGTTGTGAATGAGTTTTTAGATATCAATTGATGAAGCTTGATGTTTTGAATCGTTATAATATGGCTGGGTTAAGATTGAGTAGTCTTTGAGGTTGATTTCGGTAAGTTTTGGATGAGTTTGGAGTGGGCATATTGAGGGCTACGGGATTTTAAGTTGTAACAGAGTGTCGGATGCATTTTAATGCATGTTTCCTCTGGTTTTTTGTGGCCAAAACAAGGGATAGTCAAGGCGTAACATCTTGAGGTGATTCTAGACTTGCCAAGAGCATGTTCCGCGGTAGCAAAAGGCGAAGTGAAATCGGTGACTGGAAATGGTTTTAAAAGTCTTTCAAAGGTTTGAAAGTGGTTTTGGGGGTTTAGGATAAGCTTGAAACACTTACCTAAACTCAGTTTTAGTTTCCAGTTAATAAGGCAATGTGTTCGCCATGGATTTTTGGGTGTTGTAATTCAATTTTCCCTGGTTTTAAGCATGTATAATGTTGTGATTTTGGAGCTTGATTGTTGATGTTTCGCATATCGTGCATCGTTACCTATGGTTGATGTTATATGGTTACCTAGGTAAGCATCTAGATGGTTTTGCTTGGATGACATGCTTTGAAGAGCTAATCCTGTTGAGTATGGTATTAATGTGTTGTTGGTATGGTGTTCTTGTTGGTAAATACTTAATTGAGCATCTTGGTATGTTTGGTGGTGAGTTATAGGGAGCATGCCTCTAGATCAATCTTTCAGTGGCATAATCTAGTGTTGTTGTTAAACCTTGGTACAAGTGTTGTTAAATGTGATGTTGGATGCTTATATGTATGTATGCAAGTTGCTAGGACCTAGATGCATCTAGTTTTGTGTGAAAAACTGGCTAAAAATGTCATTACAAGTCCAAGTGTATCGAAACAGGTGTCCCCGTACCGGTACGGTTAGGCCATTTCAAGCATAGAGTTTCGATACGTGGGAGGGTGTTTCGATACGAGCCTGCCTTTCCAGGCTTAACGTTTCGGTACTCGAGCAAGTGTTTCGATACGGTCATAGGCATTTTTGCCAAGCGTTTCGATACGCGATCAAGCGTTTCGGTACGGGTCTTAGCTACTGGATTCTGAGTTTTTGGAAAACATAAGGGCGTATCGAAACACTGGTACGCGTACCGGTACGTGTGCCGTTAAATTGGTTATTTTGGAATCTTGAAGGTTTCTGGTTCTTTCATTTTGGTCCTTGAGCTTGGGGATGCAATTGTATGAATTGGGATGATTAAATTGACCTGGGATTTATCATGTTGGCATGTAAATGGACTATTTGAGGATTGGTAACCTTAAATTCAATTTTGGTCTTATAATTTAAAGTATTTACGTTTTAGTCCCCAATTTTGAATATGATGTAATTGATTGTCTTTTGTGACTCATTTCATTCGAGAACTTACCCGCTGCGAGTATGAACATGTAGGAACATTAATTTGCATTTAGACAAGATAAAAGAAAAAAATGGACCGAATTTTCGTAACCTTTCTCGGTTTGCTTCAGCAAACCTAATGTATCACTCACGGTTCAGTCGGGCGTCTAGGCCGGGTCGAAGGGGTTACAACAACAGTTCTATCTCCCTAAAAAAGCAAAAAAAGAAAAAATTCCAAAAAAATAAAACAAAACAAAAGAAAGAAAAGAGAATGAAAATAATGAAAAATCCAAAAAATGAAAAACAAAAAGTGAAAAAAACGAAAAAAGAAAACCAAATCTCTCTCCAGAACACGTCTCTTCGTCAGAGTTGTAGCGGATCAACTTCCTCTCCAGATCACGTCTCTTTGTCAGAGTTGTAGCGGATCAAACTTCTTCTCTAGATCACGTCTCTCCGTCAGAGTTGTAGTGGATCAAACTTCTTCTCTAGATCATGTTTCTTCGTCAGATCAAACTTCTTCTCCAGATCACGCCTCTTTGTCAGAGTTGTAACAGATCAAACTTCCTTCTCCAAATCACGTCTCTTCGTCAGAGTTGTAGCGGATCAAAGTTCTTCTCCAGATTTCGACTCTTCGTCTGAGTTGTAGTGGATCAAATTCTTCTTCGGATCATGTCTCTTCGTCAGAGTTGTAGCGGATCAAACTTTATTCTTCAGATCATGCCTCTTCGTCATATTTGTAGCGGATCGAACCTTATTCTCCAGAGCATGCCACTTCGTCAAAGTTGTAGCGGATCAAACCTTCATATTTCGATCCTGTCTCTTTGTCAGTGTTGTAGGTGGATCAAAGCCATTTTGGCAAGTCCAACAGAAATGTTGGCACAACGTGCTTAAACACGGTAAAGTTTAAGATAATGGAAAATTCAAATGTCCATCGAAAATCCATTTTCACGAATGGTCGAAAGAAAATAAATCCTTTAGGAAAATCCAATGTCCTGATTGGTATAAACTGGTTATACCCAAGGGAATGGTACAACTAGCCCAGAGCAAACGGCTAACGGTAAAGGCAACTCAAATCCATTGATCCCTATGCATTTGGGAAAAATACAAGAGAGATCTGTGAAGCTCCGGATCAAAGCTTGCTGACTTTCGGTCCAACCCTTCATCGTTTGATCCTCTGTCTTCATCAGAGTTTCAGCTTGGATCAAGTTTTGCAGACCATACCTCTCCGTTAGTGTTGTAGTTAGGTCAAATTTTCTCCAGGCATTACGTCATCGTCAGAGTCGTAGCAAGCCGAACGCATTTTGTTTCTTTCTACGGATCACCTCTGGTTTTTGTTTTCCTCAACGAATCCTCCATTTTGAAGAGTTTGCTTACAAGAGCGGTCGAGAAGATCAAGTGAAGCCCAAAGAAGAAGCGGTGGCCAGAGAAGGGACCCAAACCTGACCGGACAAAAATGGTCCTCTTTTTGTCTTTGCTCCATTGCCGTTATACAACAATGAGCAAAAAAAAGCCGTTGTAGATCCTATTTTTATCTGGGTTGAGCCCAAATAAGATATAACCCAATACAAAATCAAACCCGATTGAATCATAGGCCCAACTACCCCAATATCCATAATTCATTTATAACCCGGTAACTAGTTAAATAACCGTGTACCCACTACAATAAAATACCCAATCTAAACTTACCCTAAATATAAAACAATTAACCTAAACCTTATCACATTGCTTCAGCCGCCGCACCCTTCAACCTAATCTGCCAGTGCGTGGCTGCCACTCATGCAACCATTGGCCACGCGCGTTGGCCACCGCTCCGCCACCCACCGCCAAGCCGTATTACTCCACCACCGACCTGCAAGTCAGAAAAAAAAAGCAAAAAAGTTAGAGCAAATTATTTTTTTTATTTTCGGGTATAAATACCCATGTAAATTGATTGTAATGGAGGCGGATTTTGGGGAAAAAATTAAAAATAGAGTTCTGGTTCGAATGTAAAAAAGGTTATATTCGAAATATATCACCCATTTTATTTTGCATGTTCAAAACAAAAAATTAAAAAGAAAAATATATATAAAAAGGGGCTTCGGTTCTCAGATCTACTTACCTAGAGTGCTATTTCGAGAAATCCAACCTTGGATCTGAAGTTAGCACACCGAGAAGGGTCAGAGAGGTCCCTCATTTTCCAGTTTCAGACGGCGACGATCGACGTGGCGGTCGACAACGGCAAACAGCAGAGCCACCGCCGAATTCAGAAAAAGTATGGCAGAGAAGGGAAGAGCTTAAAGGCTCGTTATTTTTTTTAAACAAGCACTCACATAATGATTTTTTTGCCAAATTTTAACTTATATAGTAGGGGGATATTTAGGGTTATTTGCACATTCAGTCCCTCCGTCCCAGCCTCTTTTCTAAATTAGTTCGGCTGCTTGGTTTAATAACGATACTAGTCCCTCCAATTTTTTATTAGTTTCCAGTCTCGCCCTTTTTTTCCTTTTTAGTTTAATTTTCAGATTTTTATTTTATTTCAATTTAGTCCGAATAGTCAAGCTAAAATGGAAAAATAGCAGTATAAGTCCCTCCGCCCTAAAATAGTTTGCAGCCCTGCCCCTCCGCATGGTATAATTACGCTCATGGTCATTCGTATTTTAAATGGCTTTTCAATTCGGTCCTTCTTTCCTTTATTATTGTGATTAGTATTATATGTTTATTATATAATGTTATTATGTTTAATACTATTATATTATTATTAGAGATTATCTTTAATATTATTATTACTATGTATTATAACTATTATTATTATTATATTTATATATTATTATGATATATATATATATATATATATTATTTTCTCATTGCATATTACCTATTTATATAGGCTTATTTATTATTATTATTATTATTATTATAATAAGTATATCATTATATAGTATACTTGCTATTATTATTTTTATATATGTATATGTATTTTATGCTATTATTTTATTATTGTTAACATTATTATTTACGTAATATTTACGATCCAACATATATTCGTATACCTCCTAGATTTCTTTAATCGAATTTTAAATTAAAAACCATTTTTAGAGAATTATCATGGAAAACGTATCTCGAACGTCAGAGGTGTCACTTTCCGTTAACTTCTATCGAAAAATATCATTTTATTTCTAAACTACAATTTTTAAAATAGGTTCCTTTATTCGGAATCTAACAAGAAATTATGCCCCGGGTATTAGGATGTAAATTTCTTTCGAACAAAATATTTTCTGAAATATCTCAACGGGATCACAATTTTTTAAATTAAATTCGAATTCTTAATTTCCTTCGTTAAGACACCAAATAATCGACCATGTACCAATTTTGGGCGTTGTGGGGTGCTCACCCTTCCCTACACGTAACTGACTCCCGAACCTAATTTTCTGGTTTTCACAGACAAAAATTTGTTGTTTTAATAAAATGACAAAAATAGGTTTTATTAAAATAACCAAATTTTCAGGTGACCCAATCTCACCTAATTAAAAAGATTGGTGGCGACTCTATTCTAAACCAAATTTTATCGTAAGAACGCGTCGAGCATCCCACCAACGGGGCGGGGCGTTGTTACAAACATAATGACACTCCCAACGCTTTAGTTAAAATGTCAGTTGGCTGTTCAGCAGTGGCTATATGTTCAGTTTAAATTACTCTTTCTTGCAACTTTTCTCTAATAAAATGGCAATCCATCTCTATATGCTTTGTTGTTTCATGGAACACTGGATTGACTGTAAAATGTACTGTTGATTTGTTGTCGCTAAACAATTTTGCATGCTGTTGTTCTTGAATTCTAAATTCACTTGATCATACTTTCAGCCAAATAATTTATGTGGTTGTCATCGCCATACTTCGATACTCTGCCTCAGCTGAAGATCTGGCCACCGTGTTCTATTTTTTCGATTTCCATGAGATCAAAGAATCATCCAACATAATACAGAATTCTGTCATTGATTTTTTTGTCATTGGACAGGTAGCCCAATCCGAGTCACTACTAGCAAGAATCTGACAAGTACTTATAGCTCTCAACAATATTCTCAAGCCAAGATTTTTTTAATATATCTCACAACCCTTAATACTGCCTGCATGTGTTCTTTCTTAGGCTGGTGCATGAACTGGCTTAGACGTTGTACTGAAATTACTGTCTGGTCTGGTATGCGTCAGATATAGCAATTTTTCAATGAGTTTTTGATACTCTATTTTATCAGAAAGCACTTATTCTTCACTAGTCTGTTGAATGTGCAGGTCATATTCTACTGTAGTGAATTTATTATTTTGTTCTAATGGTGTTGCAGCAGGCTTTGCTCCCCCTACACCTGAGTCCTGAACAAGTTCAAGAGCATACTGTGCGCTGGTTAAGAAAATTTCATCTTTAGATCTCAATACCTCAAGTCCAAAAAAATACTTCAGTTCACCCAAGTCTTTCATTTTAAAATTTTGTGTAGATATCTCTTGAGACTTGCAATTAAGCTCTCTTTCATTTTAAAATTTTTGTGTAGCTCTCAGCATTTTGTGTAATTAACAGGCCATATAAAGATTTTTGGAGTCTATACATTATATGCTCCCCCTAACTACAAAAACCTTGTGAAATTTCCATGTACACTTCTTCAAGTAAATCACCTTGCAAAAAATATTGTAGACATTCATTTTTCATAATGGACAATCAAAAATAGATGCAAGGGCTAGCACCAATATAACAGTGGTGATTTTGACAACTGGAGAGAAGATTTCCACAAAATCAACTCCTTCTCGTTAGTTGTAACTTTTGGCCATCAGTCTGACCTTAGACCTCTCAATCTCACCAGAGACTTCATATTTAATCTTGAGTCCCACTTACATCCAATGCACACCTTCCCGGGAGGTAAAGGAATAAGAAACCATGTATTATTCAGCTTTAGTGTTTGAATTTCTTCAGTCATAGCCTGGATCCAATTAGGGTTAGTTTTGAAGGTAATGTGAATAAAAAATGTTTTTAGAGATAGAATACTGACCTGGAAGGATTGAAGTGGATTGACAATTAAAAGTATAATCATTCAACCAATGTGGTGGTCGAGTAATTCTAGAAGAAGTTCTAAGGGAAGCAAGAGAAACAGAATCAAAAGAATTTAGAACTGAAGACACTAGCTCAGAAAAATTTTGGAGAGAACCAGAAAAAACTTTACACTGAAAACCCCCTAGAAATTGTTGTATTATCTGTTGAAGCAATGTTACTGGAAACATAATTGGCAACTGAAATATGATCAAAACAAGGAGAAAAAGAACGAGGAGAAGGTGAACTGTGAAAAAAAGAACCAAAATCATTGGATGGTAAAATATGTGATGGAGAAGCTGCAACAGAAAAATTATCAGATGGAGTCAGCACAAAAAATCTAAATCAAAAGTGGTAGATTATGAAGGAAAAAATCAAGAGGATGTAGAAGAAGGCAAGTAAAAAGGAAACACATCGTCATGAAATATAACATCTCGAATAACAAAAAAAGATTTTTTATCAAAATCAAAAAGGATGTACCCTTTTTGAGTACTAGAATACCCAAGACACACAGCAAAAGAATATTTGTTAGAATAGTGAGGTGTGGTTGCATAACATAGACATCCAAATATCTTTAAACGAGAGATTTGGTGGATGCTGATGAAGCATTTCGAAAGGAGATTCCAAGCAAAGAACGGCGGTAGGCAACCTATTTATGATGTAACAGGCTGTGAGAACACATTCACCCTAAAACTTAAGGGGGAACCTTAGAGTGGAACCTTAAAGCCCTAGCAACCTCTAAGACATGCATGTGTTTTCTCTCGTCAACACCATTTTGCTGAGGGTAGAGATGGCTATGGGTCATGTTAGGTCGGTTTTTTGGTCGATCCACACCCGAACAAAAAATTTAACATCTCCATCCAAACCCGACCCAGCCTGACATTTTATGACATTCCACCTGGCCCGAACCCAAATTCTATAGTGAAAACCCAAACTCAACCCAACCTGACCCGACATAAATAAATAATTATCATTTTTCATTATTATTCGATAAAATAGGGAGCTAATTGAAAAAATAAAAATATAGAGGGAGCATTATATAATCATTTCATTTTTATCAGACAAAATAGGGAGATAACTAAAATATATATAAAGAGAGGGACATTGTAGCAATAATACCTAAATATTTAGAATAAAATTATATATTATTTTGGGTTGGGTTGGGTAGGGTAGGGTAGGGTAGGGTAGGGTATTTTTCACCTTAAATCCAAACCTGATCCGACATTATCCTAAAAAAATCAGACCCGAACCGACCTGACCCTAAAATTTTCTTTAAAAGAACTCGACCCAATAAGATCGGGTCAGGTTGGAACCCATCGAGTATGGGTCAAATAGCCATCCTAGCTGAGGGGTATGAACATATGAACTCTGGTGAATTATGCCAAGAGAAGTAAAGAATTAAGAACAATAAGAATTAAAAAAACTCTGAACCATATCACTCATAATAGTTTTAATAGTGGTGGAAAACTAATTCTGGACCAAGGAGTAAAACTGTTTTAAGTAGGTAAGGGCATCTTTTTTATGCTTCAGCAGATAAAACCAAGTCTTCCTAGTATGGTCATCCACAACAGTGAGAAAGAAACGACAGCTAGAGTGTGTGGAAATCCTATAAGAATCCCACAAATCTATATGTATTAAATGAAAAGGAAGATCAGACCTAGAAGTACTAGAAGTAAAGCGTAATCGAGTTTTCTTAGCTAAAAGACAAATAGCACATTTATGTATAGAAGCAGAATCAATCTTAACAGAACTCAAAAATTTTAATTTATTCAATTTTGAAGGAGAAGCATGCCCTAAACGACCATGCCAAATACAGGAAGAATCACCAATGGTGGACAAGCAAGTACTCATATCAACAGAAGACAAATGAGGAAAAGAAAAAATACTGAAAATAGAAGCAAACAAACCAGAAGAAACAAAGAAGTATAACCCCTTGGACTCCCTACCAATCCCAATCATTCTTCCAGTATAAAGATCCTGTAAAAGACAGAAATCAGAATAAAATGTAAGAAAACAATGTAAGTTATGGGTAAGTTTGGAAACCGAAAGTAGATTGTGATGGAAATTAAGAACATAAACCACATTATGAGTAGTATGTTCAGGGGTAAGGTGATAAGAGCTAAGGTGAGTTACTAGAGTTGTTTTGCCATCTAGTAAATGAACAAGGCGAGGTGAAGAAGCACATGACACAGGATGATCCAAGCATTAAAAAGTGGATAATATGTGGTCTATTGCCCTTGTATCTATAATCCGGAAACAGAAGATGAAAGAGAGGTATTACTGATTATACTTGCAAGATTAACAGCAAAATCCACAGTTGGTGGTTTGTTCAGTAAGTGCAAAATTTGAATGTACTGTTCGTGAGTGAAAACTGGAGTAGATGGCAATGAAGCAGAATCAGAATAGCCCACACTTCCCTCTGACTTGGAAGAAGATGATGAAATAATGGCAACAGCAGCCTGAGAAACCTTCTCCTTGTTGAACTTAAAGCTCGAAGGAAAACCAATAAGCCTGTAACATTGGTCCTTCTTGTGCCCCTTAATTTTTCAATAATCGCACACCCCAACAAACCGACGACAATCAAAACCACATGAAGAATTGGAAAAAAAAACTGTTGAATCAAGAATAGTAATAGCAGAACTCTTGAACGATCATGGAGTACGCTTGATTGACCAAAAGAAGAGGCGTCACTAACAAGATCTGACTACGAAGAGTCGAATACGAATCATTTAAACCCATCAAGAACTGAAACAACCTCTGCTGGTCCAAATGCTTCATATTCTGCTGAGAGACATCGCAATCACAAGAAGTAAAGAGAATAAGAGTTTCATATTCATCCTAAAGCAACTTGAGACGAGTAAAATACCCCAAAGCAGAAGATTCACCCTGACACAACGTGGTAATTTCTTGATGCAAAAAGAAAATTCGCGAGCCGTCTACCTTATCGAAGTGCTCCTTGAGGTCCTTCCAAATGTAACCCCTCGACCCGGCCTAAATACCCGACCGAACAGAGCGAGCTACATTAGGTTTGTCGAAGCAAACTGAAGAAAGATTACGAAAACCGATCCATTTTTTTCCTTTTATCTTGTCTAGATGCATATTATTAATCATACGTGATCATGCTTGCAGCGGGTGAAGTTACAAAGGAAATGGACCTCGAAAAGGCAACCAATTGCATACAATACATTTTAGGGACCAAAACATAAAACTGGTAAATTAAAGGGCCATTACTGAAATTAGGTTTACCGATCCTCCATTAGTCACATTACATGCTTGTTTGTATGTAAATTATCAGCTCTATACGACCATCCAAACTCAAGCAATTGTATTCACAATAATCAGGGACCAAAACGAGAGAATCAGAAACTACAATACATCCCAATAGCTGATTTAACTACATCTGTACCGATACACGTACAGGTGTTTCGGTACGCCTTGTCTAATTTTCAAAACTCATATTCCAGTAGCTCAAAATCGTATTGGAACACTCTCTTGCGTATCGAAACACTAGGCCTGAAATGACTTACCCTTATCGAAACACCTACCCACATATCGAAACGCTATGCCTAGATTGGCTCACTTGTATCGAAACGGCTATCCTGTGTACCGAAACACCATGCATGATATTGCTTATTCGTACTGGTACGGGGATATGCGTTCCGATACGCCTGGACCTAAAATGTCTATTTTTATTGTTTAAACACAATTTGATGAGTACCACTACACCTTAACATGCTTCTAACACTCAAGCAACATTACCAAGGATCAATCCTAACCATAACATCACAGAACCATCATCAACTCATGTCAAACATGCTTTAGAGGTAATCTATAGGCATGCTTTCTAAAACCACATTATTAAAAGTACCAAAACATATACCATATGCAAAAACCAACAAACCAAGCTTATTTCAAGTCCAAAATAGCAATATAAACTTGCTCAAACAGAGAATTAAACACTCAAACTCTCACAACAACATTTAAGCCACGGTGCCTTTATTACTACTTTAAATCTCAAACATACTTTGGTAAATCAAGTCTTGGAACTCATTTCCTTGCTTACTAGGTCCCCTTGTTCAATTAATCTGCATTGATGATAAAAGAGAGCGTAAGCAATCATTGCTTAGTGAGGAGCGCTCAAAACACAAACATCATCCAATGCAATTTAAAACCATTTCAAAACCATCATGCCATTCTTTCAAAACATGCACTTAATCTTTCCAAAATCAGCATATTAAACTATATGCACATGTATCATGGATTCCACAACATAATCCCATATGCAATTCACTCTACTTAAGCCTTCTCATGCATAACATCCCATATGCAAAGCTTAAGGAGTAAAACATGTATAAATCATATTATACAAACCAATCCATCAACATGATACATTTAAAACATTATATTGGCTTCCAAGTGATCCATTACCATATACATCATTTCCATAAATCAACTTTAACATCGGATACACAGATTTCTCAAGAGATTTCCCAATCTCTTACAGCTCAATGGCATGGAGTTGTGCAACACATGCACCACCTCTACACTACCAAGGCTAATCCTCCAATTTGGAGTACACACACTCGTTGCATCAACCTCTACAGCCAAGGGCTGGAGTAAAAGCCATCTAAGTGCTACCTCAACAACATTGGGGTTCACATGATTGGAGTAAGTACCTCTCGTACTACCTCTACAACCACGAGCGACTTATTATAGTGCACTTTAAATCCTATGGCCGGCCAATTATATCTGATAACATTTCCATAACATTTTCAATCCATCACTTGCCAATATAATCCACTTTTATAAACATACCTCACTGTTTTCATATGCATCATTCAAATCATTTCATCATGCATTAAACCATGCATAAGCCATGTTCATAAACATTCTTTAAAATCATGCATTACTTTCCAAATGCATCTAACATCATTTCATATCAATTTTCAGCATTAAACCATGCTCATTTCATGCATAAAATAGGAGGTAAACAATCATTTAACAAGTGCATTTCATAAATCATTTGCCAACCGAAATCGAAAGAGAAAACAATCCATACTTACTTTCGAGCTTAGATAAGAGTTTCAAGCTCTACCTAAACTCCCAAAACATCATTTCAAACCCTCAAAATGCTTTAAACCACGTTTTCACTCACCGACAAAGCAACGCCTCTCTTGCCGATGCCAAATCAAGCTTCTGATAACTCCTCAACACCAATGTTCACTTCCGAATTAATTTCCCCTATTTCAAACACATCACAACAGAGGATCAAATGCATTATAATGCATCCAAACTCACAGCAAACAACAAATAACATTATCCAACTATAATCCTCAATAACACCACATCCTATCAACCGAAAACATCATCAATTCATCAAAAACCTCAACCCAGCCAACAACTATGAATCTCAACCTTCAAATAACATCAAACATCATCTAATAACAATCTCAAAACAACCTTATACCTCCAGCAAACAATAATCAATCACAACACCTCAAAATCTCATAACTAACAATATAACAAATTAGAGATTCTCTTGATTTCGGGATTCTATCATTAAAACTCACTTCATTAACATATTAAACATCAAAATCAAGTTGTAAATCAATCTTTAACTCAACAAAAACAGATCAACTATGAATTTCCTCAATTTTTATCATAAATCACCAATTAAACCATAAATCCGAGTTTAATTAATTAAAACCCAATGAAAATCATATAAAATGGATCAATAACTTAGGAATTTCAATAAATAACGTTTCATTAGAAGAGAAGAATGAATTCTTACCTCCAATGGTGATTTCTCCCTTAATTGCTTGATAAAACATGAAAATCAAGATAGAAATAATAAGTATTTGATGTAAAGGCTTTATGAAATCAATTAGAAATCAAAAACTCTCTAAAATCTTGATTTTTACCTGAAGAAATTGAAGTTGGAAATGTGTTTGGCTGGAGAGAATTTGAGAGAAAGAAGTTACAAAGTTTGTTACGTGAATTTTATTTAAAAGCTTAATTAAGATTAATTAATTCTCTTCACTATTTATAGCTCTTAAAAACCCATTTAAAATAGTTAATTAAAGGGAGAAATCTGATGAAAACCTTTAGGATAATTAGCTCCTTAAAGATTCAAAGTTTTGATCCATTTACAAAACAGTCACTAAAAACAGTTTTGCAAACTTTGCATTTTGGCCACTAAATCAAAATGTCATGTTTTTGAATTTCATTTTCCAAAATTGTTTTCACCAAAATCATATATATATATATATAATGATTTTAGACTATTTTCCATATTTTTATCTCCCATAAAAATATTTAATTCAATTTAAATCCTGAATCTCACTCGAATCTCTAATCCCGGTCCACCGGACCGGCTAAACCACCCCAAAACTCCTAGGCCCAAAACTAGGGCGTTACACCAAACAACTTGTGCTGGAAGCAAATACAATCCTAGCAAAGAGCTCCTTAAAAATAGTGCTCAAGATCCAAGATTGCAACGATCCCACTAGGAATGAAGGATCTTATTGTAGGAATCTCTACGACATGCTCCATCGATGAACCCAAGTTTATTCTTCGCGAGCAAAGCAATCTTCATAGATCAACTCCAGACGTTATAATTTTCAAGGCCAACCAGTGGTTGGGAAATAAGCATCGTGCCTGGTGTATCTGAAAGATGAAGGTAGAGGACATGATTGAAGTCAACAGACTCAGAATCAAACGACATTTTCAAAGAAAAACGAAAAAAAAAACCTAGATTAAAAGAGGAAAGAAAAAAAAACGACGAATAATGAGGAAAGAAGAGGAAAGAACGGATCTACCCTAAATCTGATACCATGTTAAGAGAATAGATTGTGTTGTATATTGGAAAGTAATACATCTTCCTTCATTAATTAGATATACATGTTACAATATATATATATATATATATACTACCAAGTAGTTACAAAAAAACAAACTGATTATGAAACTTCTCCTAATTAATCTTCTAACTTCTAACAAAATACATGTTAAATATTTTAAATTTATTTTAATTTAATTATATATAATAACTTTGAGATGAAGTAAGTTTTCTTTTTTAATGGTCTTTGCTTTTATATTTTAATCATTTTTATTAAAAACTTCTAAATAATGATAATAAATTAATTTTAAATAGAAAAAAAATTAATAGTTTCATCTTGGGGTTGTTATATAATTTTATCAAATATAAGTTTAAAATATATTATTTACTTGAAGTCAAATATAATTTAATTTTATAACATTTCAATATAATTTAAAGTAACAATTTTTATTTCGTAATTAAAACTAGAGAAAATGAATAAAATTAATATAAAATATATTTTTTTGAACAATTTTTATCTAAGGGAAGGGAGGGTGATTTTACTCCTTATGGGTTTCGAACCCACAACCTAAGAAAGAGGTGAGAGAGTCAACTGAGAGCTTTAACCACTTGCTCTAGAAGTTGTTGGCTAATATGGGTTAAAAGTTCTCTGTTGACACTCTCTCCTCTCCCTTAGGTTGTGGGTTCGAAACTATTGGGTTAAAATATATGATAAATAATAACAAGGGTATTATTATCTTTTTATTTGAATTTCACTTAGTACATAGATATGGATGGAGTTTATGAGATTTTCTTTAAACTTGTGTAGATAAGTGAATATTTTTCAAACTATATGGTTTAAAAGTATGTTTTACACCAAATCACACAAGGACAAATGTCTTTTATTCTAAATTATGTAAACCATAGTAAATAAAGTGTTTTTAAATAAATAAACTTATATTTAATAGTAAAAAATAGGAAAATAATTAAAATGAACTTGAACATAGTAATTTTCAAGTTTTTGAGGATATAGTGTGATCTCATAATAATATCTAATTATTTTTTCTTAATTTTTTAATAATATACACATTTTGTAAATAAAATTTTTGAATTCGAGTATTCTAAGAATGACAACATTCCTTTTTTTACAGAGACTACTCAGAGGATCCAATAATTTTCAATTTATCTAAGAGGTTTATGTGAGGAAAAAAAAAAACATTACGGTTGCCGCTTTGATTTAATCATGTGATTCAAGTGGAAGTCTCGTGAGATAGGACCTATGTGCTTCAACTTCAATATCAAATGGCACATTACTTTGTCCCATATCAGATTTATGAAATTTGGAGTCTTATGCCACAGTTTGTTTTGTTGTCACCTACCAACCAACCAACCCTGTCCCACCTATCAATACTTCTAATTCATTAATGACCACAGTCCACGCGACAATACAGATGCTTCATATATATATATATATATATATATATATTATATAAATGATCACTGAATTTTTAGGCAGATTTATTTTGGTCAGCGTGCTTTTAAAATATTTGATAAGATCACTCAGCTTTTAGTTCAATTTTAATATAATCATTGAACTTTTAATTTTTTTTCAATATAGTCCCTCCCGTTATATTCCGTTAGAAGCTGACGTTAGTTTTCATTTTTCCTTAATAAAAAATGGGTAAACTACACCAATCATCACTCAACTTTCTTCTCACTCCTATTTTGGTCACTAGAGTTTAAAAATTTTCAATTTAGTAACTTAACTTTCGAACTGTTCATATTTTGGTCATTCTCAAATGACATGTTTATACAAATAGAAAAGTTCGATTAATCCTTAAAAATTATTTTGGCTAATTGGTAAATTCAGATTATTTAATTCTCGATCTTATATTGTGCTAATTAAATCAGATACTCGATTAACCAGTTAACCAAAATATTTAATTCTGGAAATAATTTTTATTAAAATATCAAATATGATAATATGGTAAATTTAATAATTGTTCGGTTGTGATAAAAATGTAAAAACAACTAGAAAGTCAAAATTTGAAAGTTCACACCTATTAATCTTACCCAGATCCAAATTTTTTAAAAAAAATCAGGAATGTATCAAAATCACTAGACTATAAGATATTGTAATACATAAAATTAGAAATATTGTTTATAATAGATCATATCGGTTAATCAATTTTGCTTAAAACTGTGAACCATAACCGAATCGAAATAATTTATTTTAAAAACTTGTACCAAAATTGGGTTCGATTAATCCTTAAAAAATTATTTTGGTTAATTGCTAAATTCAAATTATTCAATTCTCGATCTTATATTTTACCAATTAAAGTTGATAATCGATTGACTGGTTAATTGGAATATTTGATTCAAGTAATGATTTTTTACTTTACTTATTAAAATATCAAATATGGTAATATGGTAAATTTAATAAGCAAAGTAAAAAAAATCATTACCCAAATTTTTTTAAGGATTTAATCGAATTTTTTTATTTGTATAACCATGTCATTTGAGAGTGGTCAAAATATGAACAATTCAAAAGTTAAGTTATTAAATTGAAAATTGTTAAACTCTAGTGACCAAAATAGCTGTGAGAAGAAAGTTGAGTGATGATTGGTGTAGTTTACCCATTTTTTATTAAGGAAAAACGAAAACTAACGTCAACTTCTAACGGAAGGTAACAGCAGGGACTGTATCGAAATCGAACTCAAAGTTAGGTGATCTTATCGAATATTTTAAAAGTACGGTAATCAAAATGAATCCGCCCTAAAAGTTCGGTGATCATTTATGTAGTTTACCCTATATATTACAAAAATGAAAATATCCTAACCATATATATTAGTGATCATGATTTAATATTATGAAAGTGATGAAGTAGTATCTCCTTTTTGGGGTGATTTAATGACAATGAAGGCCAAAAGTGTAGTTCGAGTTCTTAATAATTCCATACAATACCAAGAAAACGTGTTGTTTCTGCTATATAATTTAGTAGTTGGCACGTCTTGATTTCATTTATCCTCGTTAATCAAAACATTTAATAAATAAATAAATTTAACTCGCGGAATAATTTTAATTGAGAAGAGCATATTATTTTTTAAGAAGATTCACGTTTAAGCAACTTTGGTCGTAAGTATGCATGCATTTATTGCTACATCATAGTGCAAGGATACAAGTTGTCTCGTAATAAGCGATAAGTATAGTGCAAGGATACAAGTTGTCTCGTAACAAACAAGACAATATCAGGGGTTTGAACACTACAGGGGAACTCTGAGGGTTGCGAATCCAATTCACCACAATTTTGCTATCACATTCTATAACCAAAGTGAAAGAATGGCACACCATCTTGAGGAACAAAAAGATCTAAAGGCTTCTTCGATCGCTAAAATCTCTGCCGACGTCGGATCAGCCAAACCGATGGATTTCGAGAAGAGAATTAACGTCTCAGAGAGCTCATTTCGAAGGACACCACCAATACCTGCTTTGCCAAAGCTACCACATACAGCTCCATCAGTATTAAATTTAAGGGAGCCGTAAGGCGGAGGCAGCCATGAGGTCACGATCTGTTTGGGTTTTCTAAGAGAAATAAAGCCGAATTGTATGGGTCGACAACGCAACTCAGTAATTGAAACAACCTCGGAAGGCCACTTGGCTTTGCACCACCAACTAAGCCTTTGGACACATAAATCAAACAGGTATGAACCATCCACTTTAATACCTTTGAATTGAACTTCATTACGATAGAGCCAAATAGTCCAAACAAAACAAAATAAACTCAGCAACCAGATGTGTTCATGTAGCATATGTATTGAGCAACTTGACCACATTTTCATCAGCTCAACAAAGGAATTCGGAACGAATAAATGGACCCTCCAAAGCTTCCACCACTTCTGCCAAACTAACCAAGTGACGCGGCAGTGGCAAAACAGATGGGCTGCAGATTCAATTTCTAGTGCACACAGATTGCATAAGATAGATTGGTTAACGAGCATACCTCGCCTTGATAGCGCGAACTTAGTAGGGATTCTATCAAGCACCAACTTCAAGACAAAAGCCTCAACTTTCGGGGGAGCCATACCGGACCATACGAGTCGCCAAATCGGGTCTTTATCAATGCTATTGGATGAATTAACAAGGCACAAAGATTTAACAGTGAACACTCCATTTGACGAAGCAGTCCACCTGATGCTATCAGGAGTAGACGAGTGAATAGGACATGAATTGATGATATTGAGAAAGGAGTCCCATACATCACATTCCCAATCAAAAAGGTTTCTCCTTAATTTGATATTCCAGTGCCATATCCCTTCTTCGAAATTTCCAAAATTAGCAATGACCCCGGATTTTAAATTTGCTAAAGTATAAATTCTTGGGAAAGCTTCTTTAAGAGTTACCTGTCCAACCCATACATCAGTCCAAAAATTAATTCGCTCGCCATCTCCCACCAAGAATCGAGTGTTACTCGCGAGCAAGTTGCTATGATTGGCTATTTGCGAGATGATCCCTCTCCAGATCCATGATTTATTAGCGGACTTGGCATTAGACGGGAAGATAGAACTGCTGGACGGTTCATAGATTGCTTGCAACACTTTGCGCCAAAGGCAATTAGGTTCTGAACCATATCTCCACTACCATTTACACAACAATGCTCGATTCTTATCCTTAAAATCGCACAAACCCAAGCCACCGTAAGCTTTGGGAAGGCAAAGGGATTCCCAACTTACCCAATGAATGGCTCGGCCATCCAGAGAGCCCCACAAGAATTTGGCAACCAATTTGGACAGAGCCGAGCTGATAGCAACAGGCATCGAAAAGATAGACATAAAGTAAACTGGCATATTTGACAAGATAGATTTTACCAGTGCCCACCAAACGACAGAGATTTGGCCTTCCATCCCACTAGTTTCTGTTTGACTTTATCGACTACCGGGTTCCAAATTTGGAGCGAGTTCCTCGAGCATCCCAAGGGGAGACCAAGATAGGAGCAAGGGAAATTTTCGGTTTTACAGTGAACAAGTGATGCCCACTGATCAAGGAGCGCTTCATCAATATTAATGCCAAGCAACTTTGATTTACTCAAATTAAGTTTAGGACCCGAAGCTAATTCAAACCCACGGAGGATACGAACTACATTAACAATCTGATTCTTACCTGCCCCACAAAATAGAATTAAGTCGTCAGCAAATTGTAGGTGAGAGATTTGAAGTGAGTCATTACCAATGTAGAACCCGTTGAAGAAGCCTTGAGAAGTTGCCTTATGCAGAATCGAGCTTAGAGCCTCCCCAACTATGTTGAATAGAAATGGTGAGAATGGACAGCCTTGACGAAGACCCCGACTAATGGAAAAAGCCTTAGTTGGGGAGCCATTAACCAGTACCGAACGAGAGACCGAGGATATGCACATTTTAAACCATGAGCACCAAACATTGCCAAAACCCATCTTCTTCATAATAAAAATTAGAAAGTCCCAATCCACAGTGTCGTAAGCTTTCCTGAAGTCAACTTTGAAACCACTCCACTCAGACCTCTTCTTCTTGTGTAATCGATTATTTCATTTGAAATTAAGGAACAATCCAAAATCTGTTTCCGGGGGCAGAATGCAAATTGGGATTCCCCTATAATCTCTTCCGACATCCGACTCAGCCGAAGCGCTAAAACTTTAGCTAGAAGCTTATATACGCAGTTCACTAGGCTGATAGGACGATAGTCTTCAATGGAACATGGTTGCTGCACTTTCGGGATGAGCACAATAAAGGCTTGATTGAAAGAAAAATCCAAGATCTTGCCATTGTGAAAGTCATCGAAAAATTTTTGAACCTCAACTTTCAAGGTTGGCCAGAACTTTTTCAAGAATCCAATACTAAACCCATCAGGGCCAGGAGCTCTCGAGCCGTCCAGAGAAGATAGAGCGTGCCAAATTTCATCCATAGAAAAAAATACAGTATAGAAATAAAAATTATTAAGTGAACAAAAAAATACAGTATAGAAATAAATACTTAAAATTAGATAGGAATTGACTGAAATCGGTTGAGCCGTATAACTACCCAGTTTTTTTAAGACAGATTTTTGGCCACTCTGAGGTGCTTGAGATCTTTGGTCATCTGTCTCTCAGGATACAACAACGAGATGATCAGGTATAGTTGCATTGTTGCAGAGATCTTGAACTATACCCTTGCCTTTAGCTATCATCGAAAATTTGAGAAGAAAAAGATTTTTCAAGTTGTGTTTAACCTAGTAGGTTTACACGGTATTTATAAGAGTTTCACATAGGAGAATAATTAGAAAATAATATATTCCGAATATAATGGTTATCCGAAAAGCAATCATTAATACCATATATTTTCGTGAATCACAAGCAATATTAGAATAATATTCGAATTAAAAATATAATATCTTTTCATATATTTATTCTCTCGCAGAGGATAAAATATCCACACACCCCACAAAGAGCTCAATCGGTCTAGACATTCGCATCATGCGAGTACGCCCCAACTAGAATGGGTTCAAAACAAGCTTCAATTTGCACTTGCGCATGAGGAACAATTACCATTCAAATCAACCAATAACTAGCAAGTGGGTTGGTGTATTTAAACACCTCTCATGCTTGTTATCTCACCAATGTCGGATAAGGAATTTTTATTTTCCTTACACAATTCACAAGTACCTTACTTTGAATATCAATTTCTCATTCATCACTCAACCGTTTTGAGCATATTAGATACCGTTGTAAATGTTTCATGGAGTAAAATATGAACCAATAAATTTATTATTCGAATTTTCACCTTTACCTATAAAAAATATAGCTCAAAGTTACCAATTTATCACATTTTTCCAACAACTTTTTGGGAAACTGAGCGAGTTTAGAGGTGATCAATGTGAGCAGATAGACTAACTAATCAGAAGGTTCCTTCGACGGACAAAAAGCTTGAAAATCAGTTCTGGAGCTAAAAACCGCATCCACCATTAGAGCCGGAGCTTGAGCTCTTCACTTCTACTTTTAATTCTGTTTTGATTTTATATAGTGTTTGATGAAATGATAATGAAACGTAATTTTGAATTATCTTTTAACCAATCCATGAAATAAATCTTTAGATGGCTTGGGTTGATGTTCTGAATGATTGACTTTGGTTTTTATTAATTTCAAGTTGTTAATTCCCGGCTTAATCTTTTGTGTTTAATCTATGATGCTGGATAGAGCAATATCTGGTTCACTCCTTGCTTAATTTCGATAGAGTTAAGCTGAGGTTGAGCTATCTATGGAGAATCTGTCATAAGAGAAAATTTTATGCACTTCTGGATTTAATGATTATGTTGTGGACTTGTGGTTGCTAGAACATATTGTGAGTACATTGATTTATGAGAATTGAAAAAAAAAGGCTAGGAGAGATCTGATTTGGTGATTGCCTCGACAAGGTTTTATTAGGTTGCATTAATCTAGGTTGCATAGCATTGTTTGAGGAAAAACAACTTAAGTTTGGGGTGTAATAACTCTCCAAAAGTTATTTTTGTACCCTTTCACTTAAAAAATTTGATTTTTTTTTTCAACATGCTGTTTATGTTTTAGCATTGCATATTGAATAAATTTAAGAGTTTGTTTACTTAAGTGCAAATGTGGTTTTTTGTGCATAAATATCAGAGTATTGCTACATCAATGGTGATGCCACAACATTGGAAGGTGCTATAACAGCAGAAGGCTAGTCAGTTTGCCACAACATCGAGAGCACATAACGTTCCAAAAGTCAAAGTCTCTAGAAGGTTCTATAACTCCCAAAAAAGAAGCCTAGTCATCACATCTATATATTCGACGAAGAACTAAGAAAATAAGAAAAAAAAACCTGATAAAAAAGCCTAATCATCAGAATGTTTCCTCGACGGGGTTAAGCTTGAAGATCGATTCTAGAGTTGTAGCAAAATTTACCATTGGAGTTGGAGCTCAATCAATTCATTTTCTTACTTTGTTTTGTTTAAGTTCATTAGATGTTTGAGAAAATGTCATTTAAACTTGATTTTGGGTTATCCTTTTACCGAGCCATGAGCAAATTTTCTATTTGGCTCCTGTTGATATTTGAATGGTTGAATTGGTTTTGATTTTTAATAGACATAAAGTCAAAAAAAAATCCTAACGTTTGACTGAATAATCACTTTGGTCCCTATTCTTTTTTTGGAGCAATTCAACCCTCAAAGTTTTATTTTGGGTCAAAAGAACCTCTATGCGAATGAAAATTGTTAGAAACTGACGATAAATAGTTTGAAATGACTTGACATAATGATAAGTTAGCAAAAAAATTATTTGTTATAATTTTATAAAAAAAATTGACTGATTTAATTTTTTCAAGTCAATACATTTGTCTATATGATACTGCCATGTCAGAGTGCACTGTCATATAGGTTTGTCACGTTATTTAAAGACATTTACCGTCAGTTGACTGACAGTTTTCATCCGCAGCGGGGCTATTTTGGCCCAAAATAAAACGTTGAGGGTTGAATTGTTCCAAAAAGAATAAGGGCCAAAGTGATTGTTCAGTCCAACGTTGGGGGATTTTTTTTGGCTTTATGCCTTTTTAATACAAGTACCTAGCTCCTTGCTTGATTCATTTGTGCTTCATCTATTGCATTCGATAGAACAATGGAAGTTCATACTTAGCTTAGTTTCAAAAGATTTAAGTTGAGATTGAGTTGTTAATGATTAGAATAAGATTGAGTTGATTTACGTCCATCTAGACATAGATCTCTTACATCGGGTGAGTTCATCTTCTCCTTACTTTTTCTACATAAATTAAAAGAGCCAACGCCTTTTCTATCTTCAAAATGGGGGAATTTATCTCACTACCCTTTTCCTAATCTTTTCAATCCACATACAACCCAAAATTCAAGCCCAACATACCCACTTAGGTTCCATAAACTCAGCCCAATACCCGAAGCTCAAGGCTCAAGTGAAACAAATCGCGTACCCAAAATTCAGGTTGTTACAGTCTTTGAGATAAAAAGGCCAAAGTGTAATAATTTGGAGTTTAATGCCTTGTAACTGAAATAAAGTTTGATGGTTAAAAGATTGCATGGCATAGCTCAAGGATTTGAAGCTTAATTACACTATTTTTCTAAAGGAGATTAGTCATTAGCTAGGTGTCATTACATGGTAATTTCAAGCTTATTATTTTATTATTGCTTAATAAATGTTGACCAAGAGATTTGAAGCATTAGTGTTTGAGAATTCGAGATAAGCTCGAGCCAAAAACCATTGATAGTGCTCTTAAGGCCATTAGATGACAAGGATACTTGCTCTAGTAAGTTTCCAGACTCCGAAATGAGCTAGAATAGCTTAAAAAATGTCTAATCTTCGAGAGAAGCACGAGTAACCCGTGAATACATTATGTTACGTGGGAAAGCCCTCTTCATAATTATTCTTATGCTTATTTTAGTATGGTTTGTGTTGAGATATGTCGAGAGATTGATTGGCACATTCCTTTGGGCTAGACACTCGAGAGATGGTAGTTCCTCAATCTAAGTGCTAAGAGTGCTGCAACCAAAGTGGCGACGGTAGTGGGCACATTCATTCATTTCATCTATACAATTATCTATCATATGTCGGGACTTTTGCATGTTATTTTGCTATTCCGAAATACCTTGATGGTCCCATATCTTAATTTTATCTTTGTTTGCTTTATTTTTTTCTTAATATTATTGTCATATCACTAACCATACACTTAAACTCTTTTTATATTATTTGTCTTTCTAACCACACTCAGTAGCATTTCAAATACACTGATATTCAATCCACGTGGGATCGATATCTTGACACATTAGTGGCCACTTTATTACTTGAACGATGTGTATGCTTGCACTAAATTCGCGACATCAGTGGAAGAATATTTAGTTTTAAGTCGTATGACGCTCTAGTGACTCGAATGTGACTATCATAGATGTGCCATTTTTCCATGCTGAATTTAGGGTGCTACAATTAGTCTTGTGTTTTATCCTTAAGTATTAGATTTTTGTTGTTTTATCTAATGATTACATAAAATTATGAAGAGAGAAAAATGTCATAGGCGTACCAATACGCCTCTCCATGTATCAGTACCCTTTATTATATCAGAATTCCAGTAATGCTTTGGAGTACCGGTACGCTAGGGGAGTATCGGTACCCACTGTTGTATTGCCTGGAAAGGCTTTGCATATCGGTATGCTAGGGTAGGCGTATCGGTACGGGTAAGGATCAATACGGGGCGATATAGAGTACCGATACGGCACGAAGCTTATTGGTACGGGGCAAAGGCAAATTCTTTCGAATCTAAATCGAGTATCGGTACTCGCGAGGGAATACTGATACCTAGATAGGAGTACCGATACTCACTTCGGAGTATCGATACTCGCTAGGCAATCTGCCCAAGTTTTTACGCTTTGAGTTTGGGGGTTCTATAATTTGCTGCTAAGGTTCTAATGGGTCCCTTATGATATAAAATGACTGGTAAAACTGAGAATGGGTGTTTCTTCTTGCTTATTTGGATTAAATGGCTATTTGAGTATTGAAATAAAAGTAAATTGCTTGGTAAGCGAGTCTTTAGGGATCCTTGGTGGATCAGTTGTGGTTGTGCCAGGTAAGGGCACTTGTTTGGTTATGAGTCCTTGTTTGATGGGATTCGGATCCAGTGAGTGAGTGTTGCAACTCATGAAGGCCATCCGATGTGAGATTCTAGGTGATGAATGAAGGCCATATGATGTGAGATTCCAGGTGATGATACTTGCTTGATGTGAGATTCCGAGCGAAGACTCGATGCAAGATTCTGAGTATACCGCTCGATGTGAGATTCCGAGCAGCTCGATGTGAGATTTTAAGAATGGGTGGGTTTCCTAGTGTCGGGTGACATTGGGTCTCACTCCTGGTTTGTTTATTTATTTGTTGATGTTGTTAAGGTGTTGGTTGTTCTATAGCATGTGTTTAGGCGGTTATGGTAGAATCATTGCTTTATCCTATCTTGACGTCATATTTCATAGCATGCTCTTAATTATGATTCACCTGAAGCATAGTCGAGTGGTTGTATATCCACAGAGCTTTGTTAGCTCAGTGTTCAGAATCGTTGTTTCCGTTCACAGGTTGATAGATAGTTCGAACGTAGCGGAGCACCATCGAAGCAAGGATCCAGCATTGGCCTTTTGGTATAGTGCAAGTACTTAGATGTAGTGGGCATATATTCGTATGACCCTGTGTATTTGTAACTCTATTTAATTTAACTTGTATTGGTTAAATGTTTTATTACTGTATTTGGAGCTCCTTAAACTATTTTGAATGTTTTAAGTAAGTGTGGATTTAAATATTTTGGTTGTGACATGTTTGGATTTACGAGTTTGATTTTATTGACCTTTAAAAGTAAAACTTTTTATGGGAGTGATATTGGGCCTGTGGCCCAATTATAGCATCCGGGCCGCGGGTGTTACAAAGAACCTAAAGAATCACGTGCAATAATAGCAGTAGCTGTCGCACCGTTTGACTTATCAAAAGAAGAATCACAATCGACCTTCACCACTTCTGGGCTTGGTGGCAACCATTCCTGCGATTCATTCCATCTAGCCGAAGCCTGAGCTTCAAGTGATCCTCTGGACATCATGAATTCCTGAAAAAGCTTGTTTGGCCTCAAACTATACATCCAACAGAGAGTTGACCACACTTGAGAAAATGAAAGCATTCCTCGACTTCCAAAGTGACCAACAAAGAAAGGCTATCAAAGAGCATCCTTCATTAAAATTTCCTTTATCCAGCAACTTAAGGATTTTATTCCACCACTTGGCAAAACCCGGGAAACCAATCGGAATAGGTGAATAGCTAAATCCAGAGGCTCTCCATACTACTCGTGCAAAAGGACAAAAGAAGAAAAAGTGTTCAATACTTTCCACTTCTTCGCCGCACTAGAGACAAGAAGCAGACAACGAGTTTAAGCCATAAAATCGAGATTTAAGATTGTCCCGAATATGAGTGATATTATGACAAAGCTTCCAAAGGAAAGATCTGATTTCAGGAGGAACATTCAATTTCTTAATGGATTTCCAAAATTGGGATCTAGAGGAAGAGTCTCACTAGAGCTTGGTCGATCATCCAAATACGCCATATAAGAAAAAAAACCCGAATTTGACCGAATATGAACCATCAATGGTGCCCACCCAAACAAAGTCATCTTTCACCAAAGGGCCACCAATAGGAATCGAAGAAATGGCCTCCACTTCAATATCCAAAAACATCTCCTATAATTTTGGTATATTCTATTCTCGGGACTTGTCGATAATCAAAGAAGACACCCAATAGTCGCGACATCCTAGGAGTCGTGGGGAAAATCATATGAGAGGAAATATTGGAATCTAACTATCATACCAAATTGAGACATCCTTACTATTTCCTATTCTCCATATGGACCCCTTTTCAATAGTTCTCACCCCATCTTTGATCCCAATCCAAGCCCACGACGGATTATGGCCAATCGAAGCTAAAAAAAAATTCCTGTTCGGGAAGTAAATCCCTTTAGAATTCTTGAAGAAAGAGATTCAGGATTTTTGATGATTCTCCATGACAGTTTAGCAATTAAGGCTTTGTTGAAAGATCTAAGATCTCTAAACGCGAGACCTCTTTTTGATTTGGGAAGAGACATTTTCTTACAATTCATCCAATAAATTCCTCTATCCTTCTCATTCAAATTATTCCACCAAAACTGGGCTATCAGAGAAATAATCTTATCAGAAAAGGTAGCAGGGAGAAGAAAACATTGCATAACATAGTACGAAATGGCCTGAGCAACAGCTTTAATCAAAGCTTACTCCGAATTCTATCTCTAATAAAGCTCAGCGCTTCCTTTTTACTTCTACCCCAAATGGATAGGGGGTTAAGATAGGAACTACCTTCTTCCATAAGAGAAAAATTGAGAAGCTTGGTCAAATGGAGCTTACAACTGAGACTAATATTCGTAGAGAAAAATAGAGGATTTGCAGAGGTTAACCGATTTCCCAGTAGTTGTTTGAAAGTGTTTAAGAATCCGCGAAACAGGTTCACAATTAGAAACATCAGCTTTTGTAAAGATAACACAAGCATCCAGTTGCTGTTTGAAAGTCTTTAATATAGTTGTTTTTAACAATAGTAAATGGCATAAAACAAAAAAAAATAGTCTCAATGTTTGTTTGAATAGTCACTTTGACATATATATTTTTTTAGAGTAATTCAATCATCAACATTTTATTTTGAGTCAAAATGACCTCTCCACAAATGAAAACTGTCAGTCAACTGACGATAAATTGTTTGAAATAACGGGACAAACATATATGACAGTTCACACTGACATGACAATATCATAAAGACAAATGAGTTGACTTAAAAAAATATTACATCAGTCAAAAAATAATTTTATAAAATTATATAAAATATAAAATAATTTTTTCTAATGACTTATCATTTTATCAAGCCATTTCAAATTATTTACTTTCAGTTTTCTAACAATTTTTATCTGTAGATGAGTCATTTTGACCCAAAATAAAACGCTAAGGGTTAAATTTCTTCAAAAAATATAGTCAAAATGAATACTCAATCAAACGTTTAAAGTTTTTTTTGACTTTATACAATTATAAATTGTGCCCCCATATATTAATACTTCTAAAAAGGAGAAAAAATACTTCTAAAAGGGTTGGCCTAAATATGAATGATACACCAAATCTAGAGAAAATCCAGGCCGTCGAATTGCCAGCTAAGCCCCCTTCAGCTGGGGCTCACCACATCTAATTAAGTGCAAGAAGCTGAGGTGGACGGCCAGCGAAGAGTTTATCGTGAGAACGTTGAAAATTTGTCAAAGATCAAGCGGGCGAATGAAGTGTAAACGTGCGGGCGCGTAGTAGAGAATCATAGAGGTAAAAATCACGGCGGGTCCCACCATTAAAAAGACTTGGTCAAACAGATCGATTTGTTTTATATATTCAGGGTTTTGAATTTTTCGTTTATCTCTTTTAAATTATATTTTTGGTTTGCGACATAAAAGACTTGGCTTCGGCTTTGGCCGAGCCTTAGGCTTTCAGGCTGACTTCGTCTATGCGGTAAACAGCTACCTCTACGCATCGTACGGTGACTGCAAAAGGATTCATTTAATAGTTAAAAAATAAAATTAGAATTTTTAATATAAAACAATGTTAAACATTTATCTTAAAAAACGTATAGTTTAAGCACTAATTTCGTAATAAGCCTAATTTTATTGTAGAAAAGTAGTCTAATTTGATATTTGATTTTAATCACATTTTAAACTAAATATTAATTTGTAAGAAATATGAGAATTGCATAATTTGATTGTGTTTAAACATATGACTTATCATATAGGGGTTTTATGTTTAATCTTCTTCGGAACCATTTTGATATGATTTTGAGGTGATCACATAAACATTAGTTTGGTAGAATTTTAATGTCAAAAAACTGACCTGACTTGAAAACTCGACTGAAACCTGCTCGAGTCAAAACCTAGTTTAACCCGAGGATGCGATGGCCCGAAACCGATCTGTAACCGATTGTTGTTGACCCAAACCGGAGTTGGACATGTTACTGTAGTAATCGAACCCGACCTGCATCCGACCGAAAACAACCCAAACCCTAATTGAACATGTTATTGTAGACCCGAAACCCGACCTGTACCCGACTGAAACGAACTCGAACCCGAGACTGACCTGGCAGATAACCGATATTACCTGACTGAATTGACCCGAGATCCAATTTTACCCGAGCTGTTTGAACCCGAGCTATTAATTGACCTGACTTGTTTTGAACCCGACATGTTTTTGACCTGGCTTGATATTTACCTGACATATAATTGAGAAAGGCTATGATTTGATTATTTGATGAATTTAAAGTGTTGATAAATATAAAGTATTAAGTGTTGATAAATGTAAACTAATAATTTTTTAAATTAATTTGAAGTGTTAAATAATTTTTTATTATATATATACATATATAATTAATTAAAAAATATATATATAATAAAAATTGGATAAATACTCATTTGACACTACTAAGTTTAAAATTTTGTTAAATAATTCAATGCTTAGTAATAATTCAATATGCTTAATACTAACTCATTTAATATATATAATGTCAAGTTAATAAGAATGAACATACTTAAATTCATTTTTAATGCTTCTATTCATTTTTAATTATCTTTTGGGTAAAATACAACCTAACATGATTCATGAATGAATGTCTTTTTTCTTATTAACTTGCCCAAATTTTGTAGATTAACTTGACCAAAATTGATTGGGGAAGATTGGAAACTCTTTGTTGATTACTTTATTTGATAAGAACTTAGTAAACTTAAAAAATGAATAAAACATAAGTTTATTACATCTTAAAAAAGTAGTACTACTTGGTAAAATTACAAATGTACAAACTGAAATTATAAAATTTTGTTATGTGATAATTTAAGAAACAAGCATAATTTAACAAGGGCAACTCCTTAGATAATAATAAAAAAGAAGTGTTGTTAATGTGCTAACAAAAAAAACAAGATAATACTGAATTGATTACAACATAAAGTTTTGTTATGTGATAATTTAAGCTCTCGGATCTTATAGCAATAGTTTAACGAGGCTAAATGCTCGACTTTGCTACCAGAAATTTCCTCATCGAGCTCTTAAAAGATCTAAATACTATCATCATGGTTAAACTATGGGTAACTTCTCAGCTAAGAAACCAGCATAATTTAACAAGGGCAACTACTTAGATAATAAAAAAAAGAAGTCAACCAACAATCAGCAACAGCCATCAACCAGCAGCAGGCAGCAATCAGCAACAGCAGCAATAGCAGCAACATTAATGTGCTTGCTTGCTTGCTGTGAAAGAACCCTACAACAACAACAGCAGCTTAAATTCAGTCCAAAGTTAACTATGGTATAAGTATCAACATATAAAGTTAACTTATACCATAAGCAAATGAATAGAAACAATAATAAAAGCAAACAACTTAAATTCAATCCATATAAAATACCATAACCATTAATAGAAACAATTCATAAGTATAGGATAAAAAAGCTTATAACATGAATATAAACATTACAAAGTTAAGCAAATAAAGAAATCATGAATAGAAAAATAAGAATTAACATACTTAAATTTAGAGAATAGACAAAAAGAATACCTATTTTTATATCATAATTCACAACTTAACTAACCCCCTAAGCATTAATGTGCTTGCTTGCTGTGAAGGAACCCTACAAAAGAAAACAAAATCACAAACTATTTTGAAAAATTAATACATTAAAAATTAGAAAACTAATTTAAATGCTTTACCTTAAACGGGAAGTGATTCTTCATTAAGATTAGATACTAAAGAATCTTTTACCACAGTAAGATAATCTTCATCATTTTCCTCCAGTTCAAAACCATACAACCAATTACGGGTTGTTACAAATATCTCAACATTTTTAGGCAAGACTTTAGCCCTCAACTTGTTCAAAATCCGACCCCCATGCTAAATGAAGATTAGAAGCAACTGAAGTGATTGGAATGGCTAAAACATCTCTCGCCATCTGCGAAAGTACAAGAAAAGAAACAGTTTGTGCTTTCCAATACTCTAAAATATCAAACTCAGCATCATCAGTACGAGGGGGAAAGGGCAAATTAATGTAGGAGTCAACATCAGATTTTCCACTCCTAGAAGCAGCTAAATTGGCATCAAAGTTCTAACATGAAACAAGATAAAGAGCTAATTATTAAACTATAATTTGAAACAAAAAAAAATTAATAGATTGTAAAAACATAAACTTAAATGAACTTTAAGAAAATAAAAACTGACCTGAAATAGATTGGATTTTTTAAAATGTTCGAGGCCGACTGAAACTTGACACACTTGTACTTTGAGAGGAGGTACTTTGGACAGAAGAATTAGAAGAACAGAGTACAAATTTTGAATAATATATATATATATATAAATTAACAAACTCATTGTAAACAGCACTTACCCTCCTTTCAACCTCATCCTCAACATAGAGTACACCGTACAACTCCTTCAAAAGTTGTAATTTATATCGAGGATCAAGCAAAACAGCAAATGAGAGAATCATTGAGTGATCAAACCAATATTTCTCATATAATTCAAGCTGGGTCCTGCCATTGCATAAACGCCCTTACATGGATCATTGTGAGCGTCACACAACAACTTCTCAATGGCAACAACATTAGCCAAGTACAAGTTAGAAGTGGGATACTTGGATCCCGAGAACATAGTAGTAATTTCAAAAAATGGCTCAAGGAAGTCACGGATTAATTGGGCAATTTCCCACCCATCCTCACTAATTATATCCAAGTCATTTTCCCTATTAGCAAACAAGTTTATAGCTAATTTAGCATCAATTGCCCTACGAAGCATTGAGTAAGTAGAGTTCCATCGAGTAGGAACATCTAATATCAACTTACCACAAAAAGAAGAACCACAATATTTAACAGCCAATTCAAAGCTACAAAGTCTAGCATCAGAAGAATTAATAAACTTAACTATTTCATCCAATTTAATAACAGAAGAGTCGATTACCTTCAAACCTTTTTAAACTATTAAGTTCAAAATGTGGGCAGCACACCTTATATGAAAATATTTACCATTGTATGGAAGGGGAGAAATGGCATGCAAATCATCTTTGAGTCGTTTAACCATTCTTTCATTTGCAGAAGCATTATCAAGAGTTATGGTAAAAGCTTTTTTCTCAAGACTCCACTCACATAACATTTTTTTCACAAACTTATAAATAGACTCACCATCATGGGGCGGGGGGAAACGACGAAAATTCAGCATTTTAGACTGAAGTTTCCAGTTATTATCAACATAATATGCAGTCAGAGCAAAATAAGAACGTGAGGTGCAAGCAGACTAACCATCACATATAAAAACAGATACGACTTGAAACACAATGCATTGAATCAAGTACCAATTTTTTATGCTTCTCATGCTTTAACATGCAATGCTTAGTAATAGTATACCTTGAAATATCATTAATATTAGGGTTTAGATACTGATGCAAAGCCCTAAGTTTTTCATGCTTAACTACATTCAAAGCATAACCATGACACAGAATAGCCTCAGCAAATAATTCACAGTATCTTTTTTGATCAAAAGAACTTTCCACACTACTATTGAGATTAGTAGCAAGAAAATCTTTGTAAGATTGGCATTTTTCAGTATGTCATTTAGGGTTAGACGTACCAACATAAGAATCTGCTTTATACCTTTTAGTTTTGCAATACTTACATTGCGCAAAAACACCTTCAGGAAGCTTAATGAAGGTATAATGATCCCAAACAGAAGAAGTTCTTCTCCTAAATTCTCTTGAATTTGCCACTGCAACCCTCATCTTAGAGCTACGAACTGTTTCAGACAGTTGATCATTTCAACCCCTTCAAACAAAAAAACAAACTTGTATTAGTGATTGACAAAAATAATACAAATATAAATTCTGAAATTAAAAAAATGAGAGAAATTAGGAATATACATCTTTCAGATTGTTGGTCAGTTTGACCTCTTAGTAGGTCTGCTACAAAACACAAGACAAAATAAGTTACAAGATTAGTTAGAAATTATATAACAGTGTAAATAAAAAAAACAAGTAAATCACTAAATAATTACCTCCTTCACCGGGATAGTCCAACTCATAAGAAAATTCTTCCATAGCTGTACTAAAACTGAAAAAAAATACTGTTTTTTGTTGTAAGAGACTAAACAGGACAGTGAACATATATGCACAAAGAAAAACAGAACAAACAACCTATATACAAAGCAAAACAGAACAAAGTTTAATCCTTGTACGTGGCATTGTTAAACCAGTTCACGAGGTCCTTTAGAAACCTCCTTTGACACCAGTAGCCTCGCAGAATAGGATGTCCAGCCGATATACTCAGATTAAACCAACAAAACAGAGAACATATGACCATAAACAAGGCATTTAAACATGTATGTACAAAGAAAAACAGAGCAGACAACCTATATACAAAGCAACACAGAACAAAGTTTAATCATTGTACGTGGCATATATATGAAACCGAAGTCCAAACCAAACCAAACATATATATGTGAAAGCACAAATATATATGCCAACAGAGAACAAATATACCAACAGAGAACATATATACCAACAGAGAACATATATATATATATATGAAAGCATAAACATATATACACAACAATCAAAACCAAAAGCACAAACATATATACCAACAGAGAACATATATGCAAACAAACATATATATATATATATATATATATATATATATATGAAAGCGAAGCACAAACCAAACCAACTGAGAGGCTGACAGCTTTAGAGTCTGAGAGCTTTAGTTTGGAGATTTTAGTTTTTGTAAAAGGAGTTTTTGGAAGAGATGGTGGAGTTGCAGAGAAGGGAAAAGTCGAAGATGAAAAGGGAAAGGTGAGAAGCTTAATGTATCTGGAAATTAAAGGGTTATAGAATCTGAAGAGGTTAGAAGAGAATATGGATGGATTTGAATAAGTTGAGGGGAAGCTTTAGAGTCTGATAGCTTTAGTTTAGGGATTTTAGTTTCTAAAAAAGGGGTTTTAGAAGAGATGGTGGAGTTGTAGAGAAGGGAAAAGTCGAAGATGAAAAGAGAGATGAGAAGTTTAATACATCTGGAAATTTAAGGGTTAGAGAATCTGAAGAGGTTAGAGGAGAATATAGACGGATTAGAAGAAGTTGAAGAGATTAGAGAAAGAAGATGAAAAAGATTTTAAGAAATTTGAGTTTCTAGAAATTTTTAGGGTAAAACATAATTGATTTGGGGATTAGGGTTTGGAAGAATTTAAAAGGAAAAAAATGGAAGAATGGGAGGTTGTTCTTAAGAAATTTTGGGTTTAGATCGAGCAGAAACAGTTTTGGGATGGGTTATGATGTTTATATAAGATCTAGAAGGGTGTTATCGAAGAACATGGATGAACTGGGTTCAAATTCAAGCGTTTCAATCGAAAATAGAAAGATTTTCTGGGAATAAAATGTTTAACCTAGAGAGAAGGCAGAGAATCTAGAAAGAGAATGAGATATGAAATTTGGGCGGAGCTTGGAGAAAGAAAATGAAAATGAGAAAAGTGGCATGATTCAAAATTTTTGGGGTTTATATAGGTTATTGGGTCGGGTAAAAAGATATGTGCATTGTTATACGGGTCGCGCCTAAAAATTCGAATCTTGCTCCGCTATACCGCTTATTCTACATCTGTTTCAATTTGGTCCTGGTCACTCTGAAATTGAGCTTAAAAGTTTGTTTTGTTTTCGATTTGGTCCTCATTTGATTTAAAATCATAATTTAAATAAATGTTTTAATTGATATTTAATTAAAATAATAATTTTAATATATTTAAATTAATATTTAATCTAATATTTAATTAATTATAATAATTTTAGTATCTTTAAATTAATATTTAATTTAATTTTCAAATTATTATAATTTTAATTATAATATATTTAATTAAAATTAAAAATTAAATATATGTTATTAGTTTAGGGATTAGGCTTGCACTTTAATTATTAGTGATTGTAAGATTTAGAGGTTGAGGTTTGGGGTTTTAGGGTATAAAATAATACATGTCAAGTTGAGTGTTTGGAAATGGTTATGGGATTAGTTTAGAGATTAAGGTATTAGGGGATTAAGGTTTTTAATTATTAGTCATTGTAAGATTTAGGGGTTGAGGTTTAGGGTTAAATGTGTCAAGTTGAGTGCTTGGGGTTATGGGGATTAGTTTAGGGATTAGGTGATTAGGCTTGCACTTTATTTATTAGTGAATGTAAGATTTAGGGGTTGAGGTTTGAGGTTTTGGGTATAAACAATACATGTGTTCAAGTTGAGTGTTTTGAAATAGGGTTATGGGATTAGTTTAGGGATTAGGGGATTAAGGTTTTTAATTATTAGTCATTCTAAGATTTTGGGGTTGAGGTTTAGGGGTAAATGTGTCAAGTTAAGTGTTTGGGGTTATGTGGATTAGTTTAGGGATTAAGGATAAATGTGTTAAATTGAGTGTTTGGGGTTATGGGATTAGTTTAAGGATTAGAGGATTAGACTTATACTTTAATTATTAGCGATTGTAAGATTTAGGGGTTAAGCTTTGGGGTTTAGAGGTTTAATATATTATATATGTTTCAAGTTAAGTTTTGGGGTTAAGGTTTGGGGTTAAGGGGTTTAATATATTATATATGTTTTAAGTTGAGTGTTTGGGGTTAAGGATTAGCGATTGAAAGATTATTTAGGGGTTAAGGTTTGTGGTTTAATTTTTAAATTAAATTAATTAATATTTAATATTTATTAATATTTAACTTATAGTAATTTTAATTAATACTTATGATATATTTATTAATTTTTAATTAAAATAAATAAAAATCATAATTTAAATTATATTTAATTAAAAATATAATTTAAATCAATGTTTTAATTAATATTTAATTAAAATGATAATCTTAATTTATTTAAATTAATATTTAATCTAATATTTAATTAATAATAATAATTTTAGTATCTTTAATTAATATTTAATTTAATTTTCAAATTATTATAATTTTAATTATAAAATATTTAATTAAAATTAAAAATAAAAATATATGGGATTAGTTTAGGGATTAGGATTGAACTTTAATTATTAGTGATTGTAAGATTTAGGGATTGAGGTTTGGGGTTTTGGGTATAAACAATACATGTTTCAAGTTCAGTGATTGTAAGATTAGGCTTGGACTTTAATTATAGTTACATACATCATGATACATGTATTAGTATACATGCATACATACATGCATGAATATATTCAGTGGCGGATTTAGGAATTTAAACTTGGTAGTTCACCTACAAATAATAAATACAATCATATGTAAGATAAGAGTAGATTGAATAAGTCATCAAAATTACTTAAGATGTTCACAATTGATATGACAAAAAACCATTCAATCATACCTAAATATATATGTAAGAGGTCCACTATAATTTAGTTACTAACTCTCTTTGATAAGACACATGTATAGATAAATTCACATTAGTCTATACAAATTTTCTCCCTAATCAAATCATTCCAAAACATCATTTTTACAATTAATGCTCTGAACACAAAACACTTTATATTACTTGTAAGTAACTGAAACCATCTAAAATGACTTCCCACACTTTTTATATCAATGATCACTAATCTCTATCACCAAATCTTTATCAACTTCACTTTTTTTAAATAAAAATACACAAACTTGCTAAGAATTTAAGAAATTTATTAAGTAATAAAAATCCAATTAACTTAAGAAGTTTAATTATTAATTTATTTTAAAATAAAAGGGAAATAATGAACTCATTCAAAAATATATATGAAATTATTAAGAAAAATATAAAATAATATGAAAACTTTAACTTTTGTAGAAAATTACGGGGTAACAACAACTAAAACCGAATGTTTTCATAAATATTTTTAAATATATTTCAATGAATTTAATTTTTAATGTAGATACTAATTATAGATCTAACATTAAAAATAATTATAAATATATTTACATTTATAAATTTGTGTAGTAGATTAATTAATGATTTTAAATGAAGTACTCTACTGTTAACGAGGGTATACATGCTATTTGTAGAAGAAAATGACTAAATTGATGTCTTTTTTAAGTATTAAGGGTTGAATTTATTAAATTATTTTGAATTAGGATTAAATTGGTATAATATATAAGTTTTGATGATTAAAACTATCATTATACCAAATCTTGTTAGATGTTCGTTTGTATTTTAATATAGGAGTGATTCGAGCGTAACTAAATTTAATTGAGTGACCTAATTGTAACTTTTAATAATTGAATAACCCAATTATAATTTTATTAATAATTAAGTGACCTCTAAGGTAGTTTATCCAATTCTTTATGGTAGGTCAAGTGACCTACCTTGACCTATGGTAGATACGCCCCTGAATATATTATATCAGCATACATACATGTATACGTGTATAGTTATAGTCTATAATATTTCAAGTATACATACATGTATTAGTATACATACATACATACATACATACATGCATGCATGAATTTTTATGACTTAAGGTTTATGATTTACGATTTAAGGCTTAGCGTACAAGATTAATTTCAAGTATTATATAGTTTAGGGTTATTGATTTATGAGATGAATTTCTATGGTCTATACTATAATTTATAGTCTATAATATAATATATAGTCTATAGTTATAGTCTATACAATAGTCTATAGGTTAATGTTATACTATATGCATTGTCTACTCTATAGTCTATACTGAATTACTGATACGTGAATACAATACAAGTATAAGTGTATAACGTCATATGTGTAATGTGTTACGTGACTGATGATAATTTTTTAAGGGTTATATACCCTACATGTTTATGTGACTAGTTTAGGATCTAAGGATGAAACTTAGGGTTTAGGAGTTTAGTGTTCAATTAATTCACTACAAATATTTATTTAACTGAAAATAATCTTTATTTATTTTTAATTTGTGTAATTTAGTTCAATATTTTTAATATAGTAATATTTTTGTTTATTTTAGTCCCTACAATTATACTTTTAACTAAAATTTACCCATATTTATTTCTATTTTTTTAATTTAATCCAAATCCTATACTTTTTGTAATTTAGTCCAAACCATATAAATTATAAGTCCCTATAACAATTTTAAAACTATAGCTATAATTTCAATTATAACCTAAATTGTGACTTGATTGAATTAAATTAAAACCTACAAGTAAAATTTTGTGACTTAAATAAAAACATTTAATGTCAGATGGACCAACATTGCAATTTCCCCTAAGCTAAACCAATAGGCGGGCTTTTTCCCTCCAAATTCTAAATTGATTTTGAACCCCAAAGTTGCAATTTACCCATTTAACTTTAGCTTTGAATCTAAATAATTAGTTTATTTTTTGCCGCCTCATTTTTTCTATATAAACTAATTGCACTTTAAAGCCTTACCCGTTTAAATGTTTTCATTTTAGTCCTAATTTAATTTTAGTTTAATTCAATTTAGTCACAATTAACCCCTATTTATTTTATATTTTTGTAATTTAGTCCAATATTTTTAATATGATGGTATTTTTGTTCATGTTAGTCCCTAAAATTTTATTTTCACCAAAATTGACCCTTATTTATTTCTAATTTTTGTAATTTACTCCAATATTTTAAATAACGATGATATTTTTGTTCATTCTAGTGCCTAATATTTATTTTAATGTGATTCGTGTTCGTAAAAGGCGTTAAATAATTCACTCGAAATGACCCAACCCAAAGTCTATCGACTATTTGTACCAAACTCAAACTTAATACGAATTCGAAACCCGAATTAACCCGGCCCGAAATGAAACCGACTTGAAATTACCCGACCTGAAATGAACCCGACTTGAAATAAACCCGACCTGAAATGAACCCGACCTGAAGTCTACCCGAGCCCGAATTAACCCGTCAATTAACTGATTCGGACCCGAACCGTTTTGACCCGACCTGAAATGAACCTGACCCGAAATGAACCCGGCCCGAAATAAACCCGACCTGAAATGAACCCGGCCTGAAACTGACCCGCACCCGACCCGAATCGAGTCGAAACATCAAATCGACCTAAAATGACCTGTATTCGATTTGACCCGATCTAACAGGACCTGACCTGAAACCCATCCGATTATCTGTTTTTACATCCCTAGTCTTAGCTTAGCATAATGGTCAAGTGTTTGTTTAACTGATCATGGGTTCAAATCACCGAGCAATAAATTTTATTTTATTAAAAATAACATGTCTAATATTGACGTAGAGAGAGAAAATTACGTGCAACAATTTTAAAATATATGTTAATATTGTTGTTAATTTTCAATGGCCGGAACCAAAATAGAAAAACAATTTTAATGAAATTTTAAAAAATATATATGATCTAAATAATAACAAATAATTATTTGATAAATAATAGTTTAGTATACTCTAAATTTCATTATAACGAGCCACTGAATAGAGTAAATAATTTATAATAAATATTAGAGTAAACTATATATGATACCACTAAACTTTATATTTAGTATCAATTATATCATTAAACTAAAAATCAATATTATTTTAGCACCGATATTTAGTTTAGGCTTCAATTATAACATTGCACCATTAAAATTGATGATGTCGTACAAATTTTAACGGTCTGCGTTTGATGACGTGGATAGATCTTAACAATCCAGTGGTATAATTGAAGTCTAAACTAAAGTTCAGTACTAAAATAGTATCGATTTTTAGTATAATGCTATGATTGATACACGCCTAAAAGTTTGATGATATTTGATGTAGTTTACCCTAATAATACTATAATGAGCCCAAGACTTAAAAAGGAAAATGTATGTAAGCTGATACGATTAATACGAATAAAATTGTGGCTTAAGGGTGTAAGAAGTCCTTGAACTATTGAAAAATTTCAATTATGCGCTGATTTTTTTTACACTCAATTAAGTTATTGAACCAATAAATTAAATTAATTAAGCCCTTTTAACTAATATTGACCGTTGAATCTAACAATTTTTTAGACCAGTTGGTGTAACGGTCGTGTAACCGTTGTCATTTGGCATTTTCAAAAAATTATATTTTATTTTTTTAATTCTAAAAATTATAAAAAATATACATTAAAAAAACTATAAATGTCATGGTGATAAAATTATTGTGTATCATGACAATAACATCTAAAAAATATTATTAAAATTTAATAGTTTAAATTAGTAGAAAAATTAATTAATTTATTAATTTCTAAATTAAAACGATGGCGGACTCTAAAAAATAGAACAGTGGGAAGTGCCGAGTCATCGTCTCAAAGAAGGAAGAAGAATCAGTCTCGTCCCCGATACTCTCTCCCTTTTCCATCAATTTCTCTCTCCCCCTATATATATCCCTTACTTTCCTTTTTCTCTTCCCAATTTACTCTCATTTCCCTTTTTTTTTCTTTCTCCCTTTTCCCTTTGTATTCACAATTTCCCCAGAAAGCTTCCAACAGAAATGCCAGCAACCGATTACCACGCCTCCTTCTTGGGTCGACTCAGCATACGGCGAAACCAAGTAATCGCCATGGACGGCAACCACGAGCAAGAGCTCGAAGACCTCGAGCTCTTCTTGAAGCACGTCTCCGAGCGTTTCACTGAGCTCTTATCACCTCCAGACGACGTCCCTTTCGATACTCTTCTCTCAATTCCATGGCTACGCAAGCTCCTCGATGTTTTTCTCTGCTGTGAAGCTGAATTCAAGGCTATTATCATGACGGGTAATGACTCATTTCAGATCTCTAAACCCCCTCTCGATCGGTTGATCCCTGAACTTTTATATCGCTCCGTCAAGGCTTTGGACCTCTGTAATGCGGTCACGGACGGGCTGGACTCCGTCAGGCATTACCAAAAGCTTGCGGAGATTGCTGCTTCGGCTTTGGAACAAAAACCCATCGGTGACGGACAAGCGAGGAGAGCCAAGAAGGCCTTGAATTCACTAATGTTGTCCATGAGGGATGACGATAAAGAATGTTCCGCCGTGAAAACGACGGAGAGGAGCTGGTCGTTTAGTCGCCGGGGTGTTAATAAAGACCGATCCCCTGGTCATTTCAGGCAAGTGGCGAAGAGTTGGTCGGCGGCGAAACAGATTCAGGCGATGGCTTGCAATCTCGTTCCGCCGCGAGGGGCGGAGGCTTCCGGTTTGGCTTCCCCTGTTTATATAATGAGTGTAATTATGGTTTTCGTTATGTGGGCGTTGGTTGCCGCCATACCTTGTCAAGACAGAAATGGGTTATTGGCTACTCATTTCCCCGTCCCGAAACAATTGAATTGGGATCAAAGCATCATTGGTTTACATGAGAAAATCAGTGAAGAGTGGAGGAAGAAGGAAAAGAAAGGGGCGGCTGGGTTATTAGCTGAGATGCAGAAAATGGAGAAATTGGGGCATAATTTGATGGAGTTCACTGATTCTTTTCAGTTCCATGGAGAGACAGATGAGAAAGCGGAGGAAGCGGCGGCACATGCGGCGGAATTGGGGGAGACTTGTTGGAGAATGGAAGAAGGATTGTTGCCTTTGCAGATGAAGATTAGGGAAGTGTTCCATAGGATTGTAAGAACCAGAACCGAGTTTCTTCATGCTTTGGACCAAGGCGGGAAATCATCGGCTCCACTTGTGTAAACCATCCATGTTTGGGCATCTTTGTTTATTTTACAAATTTTTGAGGTACTGGCTTGATCTTCACAGGTTTCAGCCACTAAGATTGTGGTGAAGCAAGCAAGCATTTCTCAAGGGATTTGTTTTACGATTGTGTTTAAGCTTTTGGCCTTTGGTTTTATATGTTAAAACTGTAATTTGATTTCAGTACATAAGCTTTTTCTTTTGATGGGAAATGTAAATACTTCAACTACTATATACCATTTTTCTCATGCTCTTCTTTGCTTGACTTGACCAATCTCAGAACTTTAATTTTGTTGCTTTTGGTTGTCGGGAGGAAAAGAGGATTTAATTGGCAACTGTACCTCTGAATATGGCAGGTTTGTATCATTCAAATTTGTTTAGATTTTCTAAAGTAAGTCGTTATAGTCTGCGATTATTTTTTAACCACCTATATTCGATTATTAATTAATTAATTTAGATCAAATTTTATAAAAGATCAATATAAGTGTGATTCTTTTAATTTAATTATTTTTATTTATAATATTAAAATTTATATTTTAATCTTATTTAAGAGACTTAACGTTTTATTTTACCCACTAAATCAGTAGTTATTAGTATGGTCCAGTCGGGGATCATTTTGAACTTGAATTATTTATTGATTTAATTTGATTTATTGGTTGAGTTGGAGTTCAAGATTTAAATTAAAATTGACTATATTTTGGTAAACTAGAAAATTCTGTGTCTGCCAAATGTCAATCAGTTGATGAATATCTTACTTTTCTATTTAGCACTTAGCGAGTTGAAGTATACTTGCAAAAGTTGTCAACCGGGAACATGATACGAGAAAAGGACAAAACAAGTACTCAGATGATTGGATGTTAATGTTAGATAGGGCGTATTTACTGTGCATCTTATTTTTTTTCTTAAATAAAAAAATAGGTGCGTAAAATATTTTTTTTTATAAAGATAAGTGCCCAAAATTTCAAAAGTTATGATTTTAGGTATTTAAATTATTTTTTTGTAAAAATAGGTGCCCAAAGTTTTAGAAGTTAAAATTTTAAGTACTCCAAATATATCACGTGTCAAGTATTGATTGGTTAATTTTTTTAACACTCAATATGTATACTTTGGACACCTATTTTTTATTTAAGCCTATTTTTTTAATAACACTTTTATTTTTGGATCTAACATCTTTTATAAGAACTTGTTTGGGTGATATAACTAATTATGTAAAAAAATTAAAATTTATAGGACTCGTCTACTAGTATGAAGAAAATAAAAAGTGGAAGAAAAAAATATACTTGAAGAGAAAAAAAATAAAGTGTTTATTTAGGAATGACCAATTTTGAAAAAAAAAGAAAAAAAATGAATAAAAGAAGATAACATTGATTTTTTTAATGATAAGCGACGATAATAACTACAATAAAAATAAATTAAAAGTCAGAGTGACCTAAAAGATAGTAGTTGGATAAATGTAAAATAGAGAAGGGTAAATTACATTTAAAGTCACTCAATCATTAGTAAGATTCCATTTAGGTAATCCAATTATTAAAACTTACAATTAGGTCATTCAATTACAGTTTTAAGTACAACCGAGTCACTATTCCGTTAAAATACAAACATATATCCAAAAAGGTTTGGTATATTAATAATTTTAGTCCTCAAAACTTATATATTGTACCGATTTACTCCTAATTCAATAAATTTAACCCTTCATATTTAAAAAATATATCAATTTAGTTATTTTTCTTATCTCAAATTGTTTGCTCTTCATCGTTCATCATCATTCCTGCTTGAGTACTCGCGGTAACACGAGTTATACCAAACTTGATATTTTAAGTCTATTTAATAATAAAATTTAGTAACTTAAAAGTTTAATTAATATTTTATTTTAAAATAAAAGGAAAATAATGGTGTCATTCAAAAACGTGAAATTACTACGAAAATTGTATAATAATACGAAAACTTGAACTTTTTGTACAAAATTGCGTAGTAACAGTAACTAAAACCTGAATGTTTTCATAAATAATTTTGAATAGATTTAATGAATTTAATTTTAATGTAGATACTAATTACAAATATAACATTAAAAATAATTATAAATATTTTTACATTTATAAATTTGTGCATTAGATTAATTAGTTATTTTAAATGAAGTACTATAGTGTTAACAAGGGTATACAAGTAATTTGAGAGAAGAAAAATAACTAAATTGATAAATTTTTAAAAATGAAGTGTTAAATATTTTGAATTATTTTGAATCGGGACTACATTGGTAGAATATATAAGTTTTGAGGACTAAAATTATCATTATACCAAATATTTTTGGATCTCCGTTTGTATTTTAATTGAGGAGTGATTCGATCGTAATTAAAATTTTAATTGTGACCCAATTTTAACTATTAATAATTGAATGACTCAAATGTAATCATACCAATAATTAAATGACATATAATGTAGTTTACCCAATAAAGAATCCGATGGTCATTAGGGTGAGTTCCTTCCTTTCACAAGGTTGGTGATTTAGGACTGCAACAGCTGTTTGTTTGACAATTGTTCATCTCTCTAACTTCCAGAGTACGGTGGAAGCTATAGGATCTGATTTTGATTTTAGTCGTATTCGATCACAACCCTGGCTCACGTCTAAAACACAGCAACCTAGATGAATTTATTAAGTGATTTTAATAGAAAAACGTTGTTATTTTTTATAGAGCTTATACTATCATATAATCTCACCAAAATGTAAAAAAAAAGTAAGAAAGATTTGTTCATTAACCTACTCTCGTATGGTTAAGTGCACGGTTTGGACCACAACTTTGCACTGGAGCCGTAGGGATGACCAACGGTGGGTGGGAGTGGAACTGGTGGTTATTTGCTCTTATTAATACCGACTTCACTTTTATTTGGCTTGCATCACCAAGAATACTTAAAGCATATTGTATTTTTTCATCAAAGTACTTGTAATACGTTTAGATCAAAGTAAGTACCGAAAGTCACAACTTTTTATCTAGATATTTGAAATCTATTTTGGTCAAAATAAATACCTAAAGTAATATGTATTAAAATATAATAAAATAAAATTTATAATCAAACATGCTACATGTAACACCCTCGACCCGGATGTCACATTTGGGCCTCAAGCCCAACCCAAAACCATAAAAATTTTCAAACTGAGTTTAGCCCAACAAGGTATTTCTCAAAACATTTAAAGCCAACAATTAAAAATATAGATAAATAATTAAAATGGTACAATGAGCTCTAATTTAAATTGGCCTAGTCGAAACCGAACCAAAAGAGTCACATTAAGTTTGCCGAAGCAAACCCAAACTAATAACCTAAACCGAAACTGAACCAAAAAAGTCACATTAGGTTTCTCGATGCATGCGCTACCACCTTCCCTTCCTGCATCAACACACACCCCAACCCAACAGAGGATGCGTTACTATAAACCATAAACTTCTTCCCTGACTCAGGTTGAATCAAGATTGGAGCTTGTGTCAAAGCTTCCTTCAACTTCTCGAAAGCTTGTTGCCTAGCCTCTGTCTACTCAAATCGTACATCATTCTGCAACAATTTAGTTAACGGAGCAGCAACCCTCGAAAACCCTTCCACGAAGCGACCGTAATAACCCGCCAAACCCAAGAAACTACGAACTTACGATACAGACTTCGATTGCTTCCAACTCACAACTGCCTCAACCTTTTTAGGATCCACCCAGATACCTTCTGCAGATACCATATGACCGAGAAAAACCACTTCTTTAATGCAAAATTCACACTTGCTCAACTTGGCGTAAAGCTGATTATCCAACAAGGTTTGCAACACAATCTGCAACTGTCGATCATGATCCTACTCAGTACGAGAGTACACAAGAATATCATCAATGAACACTACTACAAATTGATCCAAAAATTCATGAAACACCCGGTTCATCATGTCCATAAATGCTGCAGGCGCATTTTTCAACCCAAACGACATTACCAAAAATTAATGGCCATACCACGTACAAAAAGCAGTTTTCAACGCATCCTTATACTTAACCTTCAGCTAGTAATATCCAGATCTCAAATTGATCTTAGAAAACATTGTAGCACTTCAAAATTGATCGAAGAAGTCATCAATTCGCCACAAGGGATACTTGTTCTTTATCGTTAACTTGTTCAGTTGCCGATAGTCAATGCACATCTTCAAAGTGCCATCATTCTTCTTCATAAACAACACTGGTGCTCCCCATGAAGAAACACTAGGCTGGATAAAACCATGATCTAACAACTCATAGAGTTGTGTCTTCAACTCTTTAAACTCCTTTGGTGCCATGCGATATGGAGCAATCGACACCAAAGCCGAATTAGCATATGTCTCAATGTAAAACTCCACCTCCCTATCCGGTGGCAAACTAGGTAACTCTTCAGGAAACACACCCAGAAAGTAACAAATAGTACAAATATCCCTCGTCCGTACCTCTTCCACATTCAGATTCATAACATAAGCTAGATATGCCTGACACCCACATCCTAGCAACTTTTGTGCCTCAAAGGACGAAATCACATTTGACAAGAACTTAAAATTCTCACCCACAACTACTACCTCATAATCATCAGCTAGTTTCAACGAAACCCACTTTCTCTCGTAATCCACCACAGCCTGGTGCTCGAACAACCAGTCCATACCCAGGATCTCAAAACAATGGAACGACAGCTCTATTAGGTCATCCGCAAACACATGTCCTTGAACCATCTAAAGACATCTCTGATACAACTTCCTCGTAACAACCGTTTCACCAAAAGAACTCGTTACTTGTATACCCACATTAAGCATTTCTACTAGTATACAAAGCAAATGCGCATGCTCATGCAAAATATATGAATGCGTGGAACCAGAATCTATCAAGGATAATAACGACATAGACTGCAAGGTAAAGGTATCACTATCACGTCCTTGTCATTTCTCTCTGTACGGTGAGCATAAACCCTCACTGGCCCGCCACTCTCAGGTCGAACAACTACAATGTACGCCACATTCCTTTATCATTTCTTCTTCCGTTAGAAGTTACCTCGACCACGCCCATGGCCCCTCGGTGGTGCAGCAACATGCGCAGGTACCTGCCTACCTCTAGCAAACAACAGGCAGTCACGTCTCAAAAGTTCCACAGACCCACAACTCCAACAAGAATTCGCAGCCATAATCGCAGGAGCTTGCCCCTCTCTGGTCAAACGTAGACAGTTCCACCTCACATGATCCCTCGATCCACAAGCCCAACAAGCATTATGAGCTGCCCGAACCTGAATACTCCATTCATACGATCCCTGACCAGCACCATCTCTACCGTGTCTAGCATCCGGTCGAAACCTGCGATCACAGTGCCTCTTGGACTGACCACTACCAGAACCAAAGTCAGCTGCTCCCTTCCCGGAGCCAGAACCTCTTGAACAATGAGATAAACCCAAGCTCTACTCAATATCCTTCGCCAGTGTAACCAACAGGTCGAAATCAGTGAAATCAGTGGCCATCATATATGTCTTAACATCCTACACCAATCCATATCGAAAATGCTCACAACATTACCCTCATCCGGTATTAACTCAGGTGTATACTAGCTCAACCTCACGAATTGCACCTCATACTCTGACACTATTATACTGCCCTAGACCAAGGCCAAAAACTCACATTTCTTCTCATCAAAGTATCTCACTCCAAGATACTTATTTCTGAAGGTAGCTTGGAAGAATTCCCATGTTACATCACCAGGTTCCATGTAACCCCCTCGACCTGGCCTAGTCGTAAGACCGAACCGAGCGAGCTACATTAGGTTTAGCGAGGTAAACCGTGAAGAAGATATTCAAAACACGTCTATTTTTTCTTTTATCTTATCTAGATGCAAATTATTATCCTAAGTGTTCATATTGACAGCGGGTGAAAACTCAACTTATTCGGGCGTCGAATTGACATCCGATTGGGTACAATTACAATTTAGGGACCATATTGCAATTTCAGGAAACTACAAGGACTTATCCCATTTTTATGTTACCGACCTTTAATTAGTCCAATTTCAGGTATATGTGTCAAAAATTAGCTCAATACGATCATCCATACTCATTTAATTGCATCCACAATATTTAAGGACTAAAACGTAAGAAAACAAAACTTTAAAACATCCAAATAACTGAATTAACGGTTAGCCATATCGGTATACTTACACGCGTATCGGTACATGTTTGCTATTTCAAAATCCCCAAATTCCAATAACTAAAACTCGTATCGAAACTCCCTCGCGTACCGATACGCCCTGCTTATTACACTTACCCCGTACCGAAACGGTTCCTCGTGTACCGAAATGCTAAGCCTAGAAAGGCTCACCCGTACTGATACGCTCATCCATCATACCGAAACACTTGCCTCAAATGGCCTAAGCTCATACCGAAACACTTGCCCGCGTTCCGATACGCTAAGCCTAGAATGGCTTACCCGTATCGAAATAGAGACACACATACCAAAATAGAGACACGCGTACCGATACGCCTGGACCTGAAATGTCCTGATTTGCTGGTTTATCATGCTTTCAAACATACCATAACACCCTAACATGCTTCTAACATGAATCCAACACGTTCAAGAGTCAAACCACAACAAAACATCACAGATTCATCAACAATTCATGGCATTTTGCATCGGATATAAAACTAGAGGCATGCTTCCAAGAATCCAAGCCAAGCAAACACAAAAAACTAAACAAAACCAAAGCAACCAATAGCTCAAAATGGCCATTTACAAACCAAGAGCAGCAAACAACTTTGCTCAAATAGGGAGTTTAACAAACCATCTCCCAAAACAACAACGGAAACCCCATTGCGCTTATTACTTACAGTCTAATTCAAAACATACTTTTAGTATCAAGTCTTTGGCAGTCCCTTGCTTCCTCGCTGCCTTCGAATCTTTAATTTTCTGTATTGATGGACAAAGAGAACGTAAGCACACTAGGATTAGTGAGGAGTGCTAAAAACTACACACTGCCAATGCTTTTAAAACCATTTCTCATCAACACATTGAAATCTCATTTCAATCATCTTTTAGACATCACTTAAATCATCATTTGAACATCATGCCTTAAAAAACCATGCACTTAACATTTTCAAAAACCCGCATATTAAACTACATGCAACATGTGTCATTAACCATCAGCAAATTCCATTGCTAAACCTCAATTTAAGCCTTCCCATGTATAACAAACCATATGCAAAGCTTAAAGAGTGAACATGTATAAATCACATTATACAACATACACCATTACATGACACATCAACAATTATATTGGCTTACAAGTGATCAATAACCAAGTTACATTAACAAAATAGTTCATCGGATACACAAATTCAACAAGTGTCCTCACAACACTTCAAGCCATCTCAACCGGAATAACGATACAATCACAATCGTGGTACATTACAACTGGGTATACTTACAACCCACGGGACACCAACCCCAACTTCTTAATCCACTAACGAGAGTTTACGATACCATATAACCTCTCATCCGTTAGGGTACTTGGATGGAGTATTCGGTACACCGTATAAAACCCCTCGACATCGAAGGCGACTTATTATGGTGCACTATCAATCCTATGGACGGCCAACTATATCCGATAATATTTTTAAACCATATCACTTGCCAGTATAATTCATAATTAACCATATATCTCACTGTTTTTATATGCATTAAACCAAACCATTATCCAAAGCAACAAACCATGTTTTTTAACAAGTATTTTCACATACTTACAAGGATCACTTACCACGTGCATCCTTCCACACCTAATGATTAAAACAATACCTCACATACTTTAAAACATGCTTAAATAGTAGGTACCTTGTAATTCAAAACAAGTGCATAAATTCATTTCATAATAGCACAACAAAGAGAGAAAACCACTTTATACTTACTTCTGAGTTTAAACCAGCGTTTCAAGCTAAGTTTAAACTCCCAAAAACCACCATTAAACAATTTCAAAGCTGAAATCCTTGTTTTCACTCACCGATACGCAACACCTTAATTCGCCAACGCGAATTCAAACGTCCAAAGCCTCCAAAGCTTCACCGATAGCTTCCGGACCAGCCTCCCTTGTTTTAACCACATAACAACAGAGGATTAATGCATCTCAATGCATTCAAACCACTGCAGCAACATTCCTCACAAACATCAACAATCCTTTCATAATTACCCAACCACAACAATCGAAATCATCATCTAACTCTTTCTAAACATAACCCAGCCACAAACTATCAATCTAACACTTCCATTAACATCAATAAACACTTAAAAACAAGATTAATTCATCCTTATATCTCCAGCAACTAAACACAACACCTAAAAAACACAAATCTAACAACCTAAATAATTAAGGATTCAAGGAGTTTCAGGATTCCAATGTTAAAAATGACTTATCAACATCATAAAACATCCATTACATGTTTAAAATCAATCATCAACACTGAAAATAGATCCAATACGATTCTTCCCCAATTTCATCAAATAAACCCAATTAAATTAATTAATCATTATAAAAACATAAAATCAGATTATAAATCACAAATCAAGGATCAAATACTTAGGAATATCAATAAAGAACCATTCAATAGAGGAGAAGAATGAACCTTACCTCTATTGTGTGATTCCTCCCAGAATTGATTGATTAAAGCTTGAAAAACAAAGGATTTCAATGAGATTTTGTAATTCAAAGATGAAGAATCAATTATAAATCAGGAATTCAGGAAAATAGATCTCTCATCTCTGAAATTTGATGAAAACAAGAGTGTTTGGAAGAATAGAAGTGGAGAGAAAAGTTTACATCAAATCTTATAAAAATCAATAACTACCTTTTAATATTAAAACTCATTTTTTAATTAGTTAATAAAGCACACGTTAAAAACCTTAATTGAGGGAAAAACCACCAGCCAAAACTTGGTAAAATAACTCCCTAAGGATTCTAAGAATTTGACCATTTTTCAAACTAGTCACCATTTAAAACAGTTTTCAAAACTTACATTTTGGTCACCAACCAAAATGTCACTCATCCAAATCTAATTTTCTAAAATTGATTTTACCAATATTATTTATATATTAAATAACATTTTTAACCATTTTCCATATTTTTAACTCACAAATATTTATTCCTGACTCCGACGCAAATCCCTAACCTGGTCTACCAGACCATCTAACCAGCCCTTAAACTGCTAGGCCCAAAACCGGGGCGTAAATTCCATAATCGCAATCGCAATGGTCCACCAACTGTATGCATCACCCTGCAACAAGGACACTGCATACCTCAGCTTACGCTCATCATTACATTGCATTTGAACCAAGATCTGTTATGTACTGGCCATCCACTCCTCGGATGCCTTGAGTACCAACCCTCTAAACTCAGCTCCTCCAAGACTACGTAAACGCTCCAACGGCAACCCTAGATTAACAGTAGCAACGAGTGTCAGTGCAGGTAGATTAACTCCAGCCATCGCGGCCTAGAACGCTCCCGTCATCGCCTGAACCAAAGGCGTCATATCACCAAACACTGGACCAGTGGTGCAAGTGGTACTTGTTCCACTCCCTTAGAAGGATTAGGCGGAGGGTAGAAAATCCCTCGGGATGTACAATCTCACCCTATACCCCCTATCCTATGGCAGTAACATTCCCACTAGATCGTAACTCTCTCATCGGTGGCATCGTATATAAACGTATCAAAGGTATGATAATTACATCAAAACAAAATCAATTAGGATAGCTCGAGCAAGGATTCAAGACTTCCATTTTAAACCAAAATCATTCCATAACTGTAGTAATAAGGCAATGTGTCCCCAGAATACCCCAGCATGGCATATTTTACACATCACACATATAAACAATCATCGTGCATAGCAAACAACATCGTACAACATCAACAACATCCCAATTTTTCATAAACTTGGCTCTGATACCACCAAATGCAAACCCCTTAGCCTGGCATAGCCGAAACTAAACCAAAAGAGTCACATTAGGTTTGTCGAAGCAAACCCAAACTAATAACCAAAACCAATCCCATTTTTTGTTTTTATCTTATCTATATCATTTAATTATAATCCTACATGCTCATGCTTCAGCGGAAACGTCGCAATTAAATCAGATTGTAAAACGGAGACCAAATGCTCAACAACTCACGTTGGGGACTAAAACATAATTTCTGTAGAATAAAAGGTCTTTGTTATGATTAAGATTACCTAACCTTAATTGAGTCCATTCATGCTCCCAGGTTAAAGCTCAAGCTCAGAACAATCATCCACATTCATACAATTGTACCCATAACAATCAGGGACTAATTAGCAAGATTTCCAAACTTCAGCAAGACAAGATTACATCATCCTTATATCTCCAGCCACAAACTATCAATCTAACAGTTACATTAACATCAATCAACACTTAAAAACAGGATTACATCATCCTTATATCTCAAACAACTAAATAGCCACCACAACACCTAAAAAACACAAATCTAACAACCTAAATAATTAAGGATTCAAAGAGTTTCGGGATTCTAATGTTAAAAATGACTTATCAACATCATAAATCACCCATTACATGTTTAAAATCAATCCTCAACACTGAAAAAGAGATCCAATGAGATTCTTTTCCAATTTTATCAAATAAACCCAATTAAATCAATTAATCATTGTAAAAACATAAAATCAGATTATAAATCACAAATCAAGGATCAAATACTTGGGAATATCAATAACGAACCATTCAATAGAGGAGAAGAACGAACGTTACCTCTATTGTGTGATTCCTCCCTCAATTGATTGATTAAAGCTTGAAAAACAAAGGATTTCAATGAGATTTTGTAAATAAAAAATGAAGAATCAATTATAAATTAGGAATTCAGGAAAATATATCTCTCACCTCTGAAATTTGATGAAAACAAGGGTGTTTGGAAGAATAGAAGTGGAGAGAAAAGTTGAGAGAAGTTTACGTCAAATCTTATAAAAATCAATAACTACCTTTTAATATTAAATCTCCTTTTTAATTAGTTAATAAAGCATATGTTAAAAACCTTAATTGAGGGAAAACCCACCAGCCAAAACTTGGTAAAATAGCTCTCTAAGGATTCTAAGAATTTGACCCTTTTTCAAACTAGTCACCATTTAAAACAGTTTTCAAAACTTATATTTTGGTCACCAACCAAAATGTCACTATTCCAAATCCAATTTTCCAAAAATGATTTTACCAATATAATTTATATATTAAATAATATTTTTAACTATTTTCCATATTTTTAACTCACTCACAAATATTTATTCCCAACTCTGACTTGAATCCCTAACCCAATCCACCAGACCGTCTAACCAGCTCGTAAACTGCTAGGCCCAAAACTGGGGCTTTACAACTCTCCCCCACTTAAGAAATTTCGTCCTCAAAATTTACATGGAGGAAACATATGCATAAACTGTTTCAACATATCCGATTTGTTTTCTCACGTGACCTCCTCAACACCGCTGTGCCTCCACAACACCTTAACAAGCTCAACCGTCTTACCACGAAGAACCTTACTGCTGGTGTCAAGGATCTCCACCGATTCCTCATCATAAGATAAATTCGACCTTAGCTCAATATCCTCCAACGGATAACATGCGATGGATCTGATCGATACCTACGCAACATCGACACGTGAAATACATCATGAATCCTCTCTAACTCAGGAGGTAACCTCAAGCAATAAGCAACTGGACCCACATGCTCAACAATCTCGTATGGTCCAATAAACCTCGGGCTAAGCTTCCCTTTTTGCTCAAAACGCATCACCTTCTTCCAAGGTGCCACCTTCAAAAACACCCGATCACCAACAACATATTCTATATCCATGCACTTCAAATCCGCGTAGGATTTCTGACTATCCGCAGCCGTTCTCAAGCGCTCACATACCAACTTCACTTTTTCATTGGTGTCTTTCAACACATCAGGAATCGAAAGGTGTTTTCTTCCAACCTCAGCCCAACATAACGGTGTACGACACTTCCTACCATACAAAACCTCATACGGTGCCATCTGTATACTAGCCTGATAACTGTTATTATAAGCAAACTCCACCAAAGGCAACTTTTTTTCCTATGTTCCTTGGAACTCGATGATACAACATCTCAACATATCCTCCAAGACCTAAATCACGCGCTCTGGCTGACCATTCGTCTGAGGATGATATGATGTACTAAAATTCAGCCGTGTTCCTAGAGCACGATGCAAACACTCCCAAAACCTCGCTATAAAGCGCAGATCTCTATCTGAAACTATAGATTTGGGCACCCCGTACAAACGCATAATCTAAGAGATGTACAGATCGGCCAACCTATCCAATATATACGTCGTATGCACTGACACAAAATGCACACACTTTGTAAACCGATCAACAATCACCCAAATGGAATCTTTTTTGGTCGGTGTTAAAGGCAACCCAGACACAAAATCTATGGTGATTTTTTCCATTTCCATTCCAGTATCTTTAACGACTATAACAACCTAGAAGGATATTGGTGCTCAGCATTTACTCGCTGACATACCATGCATCGAGCCATAAAATCAGCAACATCTTTCTTCAAACCAATCCAATAGTACTCTTCCTTCAAACCCCGATACATCTTAGTACTACCGGGATGCATAGAAAAAGGACTTGCATGCGTTTCAGTCAAAAGGGCACGCCTCAACTCTTCATCTTCAGGCACCACAATCCGACCTTTATAACACAACACCCCATCATCATTAAAATGAAAATCCGTAGGACTTCTATTAAGTGTTCAAAAGTACTATTTTATTACCCTTTTTACTCATATTATTGTTAGACTTAGGCTCATATTAGTTGCATAATTAGTCATTTATGCATTAATTCATGTTTCTTTCCACCGTTGAGCTTGACTACATAACTTGGTGATTTTTGTGGAAAAAGATACTGCTTTGGTGTGTTTTTGTGTGTGTGTAGAATCACTTGCCTAAACAAGGCTGGAACCAGTTGCCAGGGCAGTGCATGAAGGAGATGCCGACGCAGTTGCCAAGACAATGCATGAAGGAGATGCCGAGCTAGTTGCCAGGGCAATTTTTGATAAGGGATAAGAGGATATGGCGGTCGAAATTGATGACTAGATAAGCCCAAGATGACGTGGAGCAAAGTTAAATCCCAAAGGAGTTTGATTTCCATGAAAAGGTCAAAGAGAAATTAAATCCCAAAAAGATAGGAGAAGATCTAGAAAGAATTTAAATATAATAAAGAATTATATTCTTTTAAAGTATTTAATTCCAACTTAACTTGCTCCTCAAGAAGGATTTTGACCTAGCCATCTCCTATTTAAAGGAGACCAAGCTGTCAAACTCAAGGAGAGCAAGAAGGGAGATATTTCGATGGGAGAACAAGAAGGGAGATATTTCGACAAGAGAGTAGGGGGAGAGAGTTCAATTGGGAGAAAGCTTGGAGGGAATTCGATTGGGAGAGAGTTCGACTAGGGGCTGATCGATTTCTTCTTCTTCTTTTGTGCTTCCATTAGATTCATGGTTTGGGGATTATTCTTTTTATATCTTTTAAACCCAACCCTGAACTAACTTGATTGGTTGGGGTTATTGTGTTTTGTTGTTGTGAGAAACAATTGGATTTTGTTTAGGTAATAAGAGTTTGCACTTTCAATTCAAGGTTTACTCATTCTTGGTTTTTATTCTTATTTGCGAGTGAATTGGGAGAGGATCTCGTAATTCTATCTATTTATCTAGTATCGGGAGAGTTAGATTCAAGAAACAAATGAGTATGGTATTTATTCAATCTATCAATGGTGAAGATAATCCATATTAGGAATAAGTTAAGGATTTCAACGACTAAGAGGAGTGCAAGATTGGTTGTTGTTCACCCTTAATTCACGCAGGGATGTATTGTCAAGGCATGCACAATTAGCTAGAGTTTTGACTTAGGGATCAGAAGAAACCATTGAAGAACGCTCTGCCGAACCTTGAAGTTGCTGCCCAGTCGCCCAAGCAGTTGCCCAGGCAACTGTTCGATTAGTTGCCAAGGCAACCCAACTGCGCAAGTTGCCACGGCAACCGAGTTTCCATTGCACTCTTTTACCAAGACGATCCAATCGACTATCACTCCTCAACTCACGATAACCTGGCCTATTACCTCTCTTTTGATTTCATCTATTCTTTTAGTTTATTGCTCTTAGTTTACTCATTAGTTATAATTCCTACAATCACCTATTTGTGTTTTTCTTTTCCAACGCAGTAACTTAGGCAAAGTGGCCCAAACCAATCCCCGTGGAGACGATACTCGATACTCAGATCACTTTATTACTTGCGACGTGTATACTTGCACTGTTTGCGTAGCAGTTAATACGCACAACAAGTTTTTGGCGCCGTTGCCGGGGATTGGCAATTGGTGTTAGTTGTTTTTGTTATTGCATTTTTCTTATTAGTTCTACTAAATTTTCTTTTTTTTCTTTTATAAAAAAATCAGGTGCGCTACAAGTTAAGGGACATCAACATGTCGGGAAATAAAAGCCGATCTATTCGAGAGTTGATGTGGGAAGATAGGAATCAATCCAATCAAGAGTTTCTTGCACCCTTCAATGATTACCTATACCAACCGAGAAAAGCATATACCGTGGAAAACTCGTGCACTTTTTGTGGAGAACATCATGTGTTTGAAAATTACCCTCACATTTTTGGTGCATATGACTACATGGAGAACCATAGATGGAACCAGCAGCAAAATCCTTCATGGTATGATCAAAAAGCTCAAAAAAAATTTACCATAACAATTTTGCTGCAGCAACTGACATGTCTCGGCAATGTAGTCCTTATCAGCAGCCTAGTGTCACGACAACATATATGCCATGGCAATGTAGTCCTTTTCAAGGACATTCCAATTCCTTGGAGGAAACGTTACTAGCTTCCTTGGCTAAACTTGACGGATCAATTGAAGAGATTCGAGAGCTATCAAAGAAAATGGATGCAAGGATAGCTCAGTGGGATGCACCCTTGTCGGATTCAAAAGATCAATTGAGGAGATTCACATATGCCATGGATAACATGCCCCAACAATCAATTGCTAGGGATGATGAAATCCTAATGGAAGATGAGAAGGAGAAATACAAGGAGAGATCCCCGATGTGTGAGGAACAACTAGAACCTCCAAGTCGAGAGGATGCCAATGAGAGAGATTGCCCAACACATGATGAGCCTGAGCAAAAAATTGCCTTAGCAATGATTGAGGAGCCTGAACAGAGCAATGCCATGACAACATTTAGAGAGGCTGAGATGAGCAATACTACAACAAATTTTGAGGAACCTGATGCCCAAAATGTTACAACATTGATGTTGAAGCAAGAATCTGTAAATTGCTCTCATCCACCTTTGCCACGGCAATTGCACGACCACATGCTGGATCAACACGATGGCAATACCGTGTTAATGGAATATGAGCAGGTGATGATTGAACCTATTGAATTCTTTAAAAACTCACCTCCTCCATTGCAGGTATGTCTTGAGGAACCGATGTTGGTAGATTTGAAGCCATTGAAATCTCTACTGATGGAGATGTTTGAGAGGCCAAGAAAATGGTGTTTGGATTCGTAAAGCTTTTTAGACAATTGTTTTTTCCCTTGACTTACAGCGAATTTTGGCAACTGATTGCCACGACAATTGGCTTGAGCAGCAATTGCCACGACAATGAAAGTTACACCCAACCATGATGGAGGTCGATGAGATTGAGGTAATTAAATGGTTGGGTGTTGATATAACTTTTTCTACTAATATATTCATGCCTTCAGGAACAGTAGCAAGGTGGAGAGTATACATGGACTACAAGAGAACAAGGAAGAGAGATACCTCCACCATGGTAACATAAAAGGGAGTAGCTGTGAGCACATTGGCCCAATTCTTTTTGGGCAATATTGTCACTCGATGGAGGGCGTGGATAGACTATAAGAAGTATCGGAAAGACCCTCCTCAAGTTTTCTCAAATATGCAGTAACATTAGAAGATGCATGAAAAATGTTATTTCTAAGAATTTTTAATTTTTTTTATTTTTGGAACTTTATTTTATTTTCATTTTTTCTTTATTTATTTTTGGAATTTTTAGGAGATATTTTATTTTATTTTTCTTTATTATCTTTAGTTTCCAAGTTTTCTTTATTTTCTTTTCTTTTCCACAACAAGACTCACAACCACCATGCTAAAGAAATTCACTGCCGACTACTTGCCACGACAACCGCAACAGAGGATGCCCCGACAATCGCCCCAGTAGTTGCCACGGCAACAAAAACTGGCGATGCCCAGGAAAAAATAATGGCTTCAGCAACTACTGATGCCCAGGTAAGTGAACCTGCCTCGGCAAACATGGATCAAATCAAAGCAATGTTATTCACACGGTACCAGCTACAAGCATTCAACCACCGACCGAAATATGAATCAAGCAAACGACACGAAGGAAACTTATCACTCGAGGGACGACCTCTCCGACTAACTCATTTCATTTAGTTTCTTTTAAATTTTGTTTTACTTTTACATGCATTGAGGACAATGCTTCTCTCGAGTTTGGGGGAGGATGTTGGTTTCTAGTTAGTTTCATGTTTAGTTGCATTCATCTTTAGCAATCACATATAGGTTGCATATGTTACTTGCCATGCCTTTAATTGGATTTAATTGCTTAAGACTTATTGAATATCCAATGATGAATTTTTGCCACTGCACTTAATTGAAAGAACCTTTGATTTTAGGATTACATGAAAAGAACTTAGAATTTTACTATGATGCTGAATTTTTTTACACAGTTGTGGCTTGTTGAATGAAAGAAACTTAGTAAACTTAGGTTGCTTAAAATTTTGGTAAATTTAAAATTGAAAATTAAAAGTTAAGTTCTCGCTAGAGGTGCCCAAAACTGGCTCTAGTAGTTACTGCACATTAAAGAATCGCTAGAGGTGCCCGAAACTGGCTCTAGTAGTTAATGCACATTAAAGAATCGCTAGAGGTGCCCGAAATTGGCTCTAGTCGACTAAAATAAAATGAGAAATTGCTTACTTTGCTAGAGGTGCCCAAAATTGGCTCTAGTGAAAATAAAATAAATGCCCCGGTAATTAGATTGACAAAAGCCTATTGTTCACATAGAATCTTGAAAATCAACTTGTACACAACTACACACACACTTGTCACGAGCATTATAGTTTGGTTCAGGGTAATTTTTGTGCTATCCGAAAAATTAAAAGGTGATCATACTTTGTGCCACGGTTCCGAGGTTTGAATTCAAGTTTGAAGCATGTCTTTGATGATTAAAATCTTGGCAGATAATTGTTAGTTTGCATTGCTTGAGGACAAGCAATAGTTTGAGTTTGGGGGTGTGTTAAGTGTTCAAAAGTACTATTTTTATTACCCTTTTTACTCATACTATCGTTAGACTTAGGCTCATATTAGTAGCATAATTAGTCATTTATGCATTAATTCATGTTTCTTTCCACCGTTGAGCTTGATTACATAACTTGGTGATTTTTGTGGAAAAAGATACTGCTTTGGTGTGTTTTTGTGTGTGTGTAGAATCACTTGCCTAAACAAGGCTGGAACCAGTTGCCAGGGCAGTTCATGAAGGAGATGCCGACGCAGTTGCCAAGACAATGCATGAAGGAGATGCCGAGCTAGTTTCCAGGGCAATTTTCAATAAGGGATAAGATGATATGACAGTCGAAATTGATGACTAGATAAGCCCAAGATGACGTGGAGCAAAGTTAAATCCCAAAGGAGTTTGATTTCCATGAAAAGGTCAAACAAAAATTAAATCCCAAAAAGAAAGGAGAAGATCTAGAAGGAATTTAAATATATAAAAATTATATTCTTTTAAAGTATTTAATTCCAACTTAACTTCCTCATCAAGAAGGATTTTGACCTAGCCATCTCCTATTTAAAGGAGACTAAGCCGTCAAACTCAAGGAGAGCAAGAAGGGAGATATTTCGACGGGAGAGCAAGAAGGGAGATATTTCAACAAGAGAGAAAGGGGGAGAGAGTTTGATTGGGTGAAAGCTTGGAGGGAATTCGATTGGGAGAGAGTTCAATTAGGGGATGATCGATTTCTTCTTCTTCTTTGCTTCCATTAGATTTCTTTCTTTTGCTTGATGAATAGATTTCTTTCTTTATTGCTTTTTCCTGGCTTCTTAATTAAGAATCTTAATATTAATAAAAAAAGGTAATGGCTCTATTTGGGTGGAATAATAGAAAAAAAAAAAATATATTAGATATAAAATGAGTTGAAACGAAAGGAAAACAGAATACTTTTTAAATATCACCTGATTCCTTCAATATATATAGTGTAATCAAATTGATTCCCTCATTGGTTGTCCGCGGATTCCATTATCAAGAAGTGTATCCACGGCTTCTTGTACCAATTTTTCCTGACACATTACTAATTCCCCTGGCGTAGATCTACTTGTTGTTAATAGATCCGTAAGAGTATTATTTCGATAGATAACTCTTCTATAGAGTTCATTAATATCCGAACTCATTAGTTTACCCCCATCTATCTGAATGATCGGTCTCAACTCGGGAGGAAGAACCGGTAATAGACATAAAACCATCCATTCTGGTTCTATATTTGTTCGAATAAAATGCTTAGCCAATTCCATGCGTCTAACCAAAAAATCCTTTCTTCTTCCAATTTTTCGATCTTCCCATTCATTACCCGTGAGGCCTTCTTCTCCTAATTCTTTCCATTCTACCACCGAATAATCGATAAGAATTCACAAATCTAGGTCGGCTAATTGTTCTCGAATAGCACCTGCTCCAGTAGAAATTTCGCGATTTGAAATGTATCGAAACCCCGGGTAGTAAAAAAAGTGGGATCTTTGTATTTTCGAGGATTGAATTTCATAGTCGAATGAACCTCGTAATCGTAAGAAAGTAGGTTTTTTAGCGATGGGCCTAGCAAAAGAAAAATTAGGATAGGGCCCTACGGGATCCCCCTTCAAAATCGGACATGAGAGTTTCCTCTCATCCGGCCCTACTTGGAGCCAGGCTTTCCTTTCGCACTATTACGGATACGAAAATAATGGAAAAAGTTGGATTCAATTGTCAACTGCTCCTATCAGAAATAGGATTGACTACGGATTCGAGCCATATACACATGGTTTCATAAAACCGTACTATTCTCCCGATCTAAATCAAGCAGGTTTTACATGAAGAAGGTTTGCCTCAGCATGTTCTATTCGATACGAGTAGGAGAAGTGGTATTCTTAAAAAAATAGAGAAATCAGAACCAAGTCAAGATGATACGGATCAGCCCCTTCTTCTTGCTCCAAAGATCTTACCATTTCCGAAGGAACTGGAGTTACATCTCTTTTCCAGTTCCATTCAAGAGTTCTTATGTGTTTCCACGACCCTTTAAGACCCGAAATTTTGACAAATTCCTTTTCTTTTCTTAGGAACACATACAAGGTTCGTCACTACAAACAGGATAATGGTAACCCCACGATTAATTACTTCATTTATGAATTTCATAGTAATAGAAATACATGTCCTACCGAAACATAATTTGTAACTTGCTATCCTCTTGCCTAGCGGGCAAGGATTTACCTCCGTGGAAAAGATGATTCATTCGGATCCACATGAAAGCCCAACTCCATTGCATTGCCAGAATCATGTTGTATATTTGAAAGAGGTTGACCTCCTTGCTTCTCTCATGGTACAATCCTCTTCCCGCTGAGCCCCCTTTCTCCTCGGTCCACAGAGACAATGTAGGACTGGCGCCAACAGTTAATCACGGAAGAAAGGACTCACTGAGCCGGGATCACTAACTAATACTAATCTAATACTAATAGAATATAATACTAATCTAATACTAATAGAATAGAAAAAATAGAATAGAAAATACTAATATAATAGAAAGACTAATATAATAGAAAGAAAAGAACTGTCTTTTCTGGGGATTATTCATGGTTTGGGGATTATTCTTGGTATATATTTTGAACCCAACTATGAACTAACTTGATTGGTTGGGGTTATTGTGTTTTGTTGTTGTGAGAAACAATTGGATTTTGTTTAGGGAATAAGAGTTTGCACTTTCAATTCAAGGTTTACTCATTCTTGGTTTTTATTCTTGTTTGCGAGTGAATTGGGAGAGGATCTCGTAATTCTATCTATTTATCTAATATTGGGAGAGTTAGATTCAAGAAACGAATGAGTATGGTCTTTATTCAATCTATCGGTGGTGAAGATTAATCTGGCTTAGGAATAAGTTACGGATTTCAACGGCTAAGAGGAGTGCAAGATTGGTTGTTGTTCACCTTTGATTCACGCAGGGATGTATTGTCAAGGCATGCACAATTAGCTAGAGTTTTGACTTAGGGATAAGAAGAAACCATTGAAGAACGCTCTGCCGAACCTTGAAGTTGCTGCCCAGTCTCCCAAGCATTTGCCCAGCCAGTTGCCCAGACAACCGTTCGATTAGTTGCCAAGGCAACCCAGCTGCGCTAGTTGCCACGGCAACCGAGTTGCCATTGCACTCTTTTACCAAGACGATCCAATTGGCTATCACTCCTCAACTCACGATAACTTGGCTTATTCCCTCTCTTTTGATTTCATCTATTCTTTTAGTTTATTGCTCTTAGTTTACTCATTAGTTATAATTCCTACAATCACCTACTTGTGTTTTTCTTTTCCAACGCAGTAACTTAAGCAAAGTGACCCAAACCAATCCCTGTGGAGACGATACTCGATACTCAGATCACTTTATTACTTGCGACGTTTATGCTTGCACCGTTTGCGTAGCACTTAATACGCGCAACAGCTTCCATCCATGATATCCTTCACATGTGGTACTAAACTCTCATCATACGGTTGTTTCTCTTTAATCAACTGTGACAAGGACAGTTTTACTTGCAATTCAGCCAACAACCCATCGTCACGCGTCACGCTCAACCTAGGAAACATAGCCCTCAACTCGACAACAGCTTTTCTACTCAAAGCATCAGCCACAACGTTAGCTTTACCCGGGTGATAATCGATGGTAAGATCATAATCTTTAAGCAACTCCAACCATATTTGTTGCTTAAGATTTAACTCATTCTACGACATAAGATACTTCAAACTCTTATGATCCGTATAGACTACACACTTCTCACTATAAAGGTAATGCCTCCAGATTTTCAAGGAAAAAACAACTGTGGCGAGTTCAAGATCATAAGTAGGGTAATTACGCCCATGCACCTTCAATTGTCTTGATGTATAGGCAACTACCTTACCTTCCTGCATCAACACACAACCGAGCCCAACATAGGACGCATCACTATAGACAACGAACTCTTTCCCTGATTCTGGCTGAATTAAGATCGGAGCTCGTGCCAAAGCTTCCTTCAACCTTTCAAAACCTCGCTGCCTATACTCCAACCACTCAAAGCAAACGTTCTTTTGCAATAACTTGGTTAAAGGAGCAGCTATACTGGAGAACCCATCAACAAACCTATGGTAATAATCGGCCAACCCTAGGAAACTCCGAACCTCTGACACAGATTTAGGCACTTTTCAACTCATCACAGCCTCAATTTTGTACGGATCAACATGAATCCCCTCAAACGACACCACATGCCCAAGGAAAACAACCTCCCTAAGCCAAAACTCACACTTGCATAACTTTGCATAAAGCTGATTAGCCAACAACGTCTGAAGTACGATATGCAAATGCTTATCATGATCATCCTCAGTACGAGAGTACACAAGAATATCATCGATAAACATAACCGCAAATTGATCCAAAAACTCATGGAACACCCATTTCTTCATGTCCATAAAAGCAGCCGTTGCATTGGTCAAACCAAACGGCATCACCAAAAACTTATAATGTCCGTACCTCGTACGAAAAGCTATCTTGGGTACATCCACATCTTTCACCTTCAACTGATAATACCCAGACCTCAAATCTATCTTAGAAAACACAGAAGCACCCTAAACTGATCAAACAGATCATCAATCCGGGGTAATAGATACTTATTCTTTATCGTCAACTTATTCAGTTACTGATAGTCTATACACATCCGCAACGTACCATCATTCTTTTTCACAAACAACACCAGTGCACCCCACGGTGAAATACTTGGTCTAACAAACCCTCGATCAAGCAACTCTTGCAGTTGCGTTTTCAACTTTTCAACTCCTTTGGGGCCATATGATATGGAGCAATTGACACGGGTGACGTATCTGTATAAACCTTAATGCCAAACTCCATCTCCCGATCCAGTGGCAACCCCGTCTTTCAGAAAAACACCCGGAAACTTGCATACCGTACAGATATCCTGCACCTCAACTCTTTCAATCCAGGATTCATAACATAGGCTAAGAAAGCCTCACATCCAGAATCCATCATTCGTCTCGCTTCTAAAGCCGAAACAACATTAGACAAGAACTTAGCGTTCTCACCCACAACCACCACCTCGAAATCATCTGACAACTTCAGAGTTATCTGTTTGGTATCAAAATCTACCACAGCCCTATGCTCGGTCCACTAATCTATCCCCAAAATAACATTAAAATCATGGAATAGAAACTCCATCAAATCCACAACAAACACATAACCCTAAACCATCAACGGACATCTACGATACAACTTCCTAACTACGTCTGTCTCTCCAAGAGAATTGGTCACTCTAACACCCACATTAAGAATTTCAACAGATACATCAAGCAACTATGAATGCTTACTCAGGATATATGAATGGGTAGAACCAGAATCAACCAAAGAATACAACGACAAATACTGTAAAGTGAATGTACCTGCAATCACACCAGAAGCTAAACCAAGGTTTTACTCAATATCCTTGGCTCGCGTAACCAACACGTCAAAATATGTATAATTAGTAGAAAACATGAATGTCTTAACCTCCTGAACTAGCCTACAGCGGAAATGATCACATCACTATCCTTTGTCAAGAACCAACTCAGGTGCATATCGGCTCAACCTTACGAATTGCACCTCATATTTAGAAATAGACATACCGCCATGTACTAGCGCCATAAATACTCTCTTCCTTTCATCTAGATACTGGACCCCCAGGTACCTTTTCTAAAAAGCTTCATAAAAGAACTCCCAAGTTATATCCTCGGGTACTATCCCAGCTGTCATAGTGTTCAACCAGCTATAGGCATCTCCCTACAATAGGGAGTTAGCACAACCCAACTTACGGGCATCCGTACAATCTATCTGACCCAGTATACTCTCTGTACTTGCCAACCAATCCTCAGAAGCCTCTGGTGCTAGACCACGGAACTCAACTCCGCCCAGACTGCGAAGACGCTCTAACGGTAAACCCGTCTGCCCAACCACTGGTGTTGGCACATGAACACTCGCAACTACTGCCTGAAACACACCGGTCATAGCCTAAATCAACGGCGCCATGTCACCCATCCCTGGCCCAGTTGGCACAGATGGTACTTGCTCTACTTTCGCAGGTGGATTAGGTAGGGGTAGCGGTAACCCCTCAGGAGGTACAATATCCTCCTCATTTCCCTGCCCAATAGCAGCAGTAAACGTACAAGATCACAACTCTCTCTTCGGTCCCTTCGTGCAAAAATATATCTAAGGCATGATATTTTACCAAAAACAAAACAATCAGGCCAGCTTAAGCAAGGATCCAAGACTTCTATTTCAAAACCAAAACATCTCTGACTATAATAATAAGGCAATGGGTTTCCTAAACTTCTCCCCAACATAACATAAAACAATCAACGTACATATTACAATCACCGTGCATAACAAACAATGGATTACAACTCACAACAGCATTACAACAACCTTACCAACTCCCAAATATCGCAAACCTGTCTCTGATACCACCAAATGTAACCTCATCGACTCAGCCTAGTCGTAAGATCGAACTAAGCGAGCTATATTAGGTTTACCGAGGTAAACTGTGAAGAAAATATTCGAAACACGTCCATTTTTTTCTTTTTTCTTATCTAGATGCAAATTATTATCCTAAGTGTTCATATTGACAGTGGGTGAAAACTCAACTTATTCGGGCGTCGAATTGACATCCGATTGGGTACAATTACAATTTAGGGACCATATTGCAATTTTAGGAAACTACAAGGACTTATACCATTTTTATGTTACCAACCTTTAACTAGTTCGATTTCAGGCATACGTGTCAAAAATTAGCTCAATACGTTCATCCATACTCATTTAATTGCATCCACAATATTCAAGGACTAAAACGTAAGAAAATAGAACTTCAAAACATCCAAATAACTGAATTAACGGTTAGCTGTATCGGTACACTTACACGCGTATCGGTACGTGTTTGCTATTTCAAAATTCCCAAATTCCAGTAACCAAAAGTCGTATCGAAATGCCCTCGCGTACCGATGCGCCCTGCCTATTACACTTACTCCGTACTGAAACGGTTCCTCATGTACCGAAATGCTAAGCCTGGAAAGGCTCACCCTACCGATACGCTCATCTCATGTACCGAAACACTGGCCTCAAATGCCCTAAGCCCGTACTGAAACACTTGCCCGCGTTCTGATACTCTAAGCCTGGAATGGCTTACCCGTACCGAAACAGAGACACGTGTAACGATACGCCTGAACTTGAAATGTCATGATTTGCTGGTTTATCATGCTTTCAAACATACCATAACACCCTAACATGCTTCTAACATGAATCCAACACATTTAAGAGTCAAACCACAGCAAAATATCACAGATTTATCAATAATTCATGACATTTTGTATTGAATATAAAACTAGAGGCATGCTTCCTAGAATCCAAGTCAAGCAAACACAAAACCAAAGCAACCAACAGCCCAAAATGGCCGTTTACAAACTAAGAGCAGCAAACAACTTTGCTCAAATAGGGAGTTTAACAAACCATCTCCAAAAACAACAACGGAAACCCCATTGCCCTTATTACTTATAGTCTAATTCAAAACATACTTTTAGTATCAAGTCTTTGGCGGTCCCTTGCTTCCTCGCTGCCTTCGAATCGTTAATTCTCTGCATTGATGGACAAAAAGAGCGTAAACACACTAGGCTTAGTGAAGAGTGCTCGAAAACAACACACCATCAATGCTTTTAAAACCATTTCTCATCAACACATTGAAATCTCATTTCAATCATCATTTAAACATCATGCCTTGAAAAACCATACTCTTAACACATTCAAAAACCCGAATATAAAACCATATGCAACATGTGTCATTAACCATCAACAAATTCCATTGCTAAGCCTCAATTTAAGCCTTCCCATGCATAACAAACCATATGCAAAGCTTGAAGAGTAAACATGTATAAATCACATTATACAACATAAATCATTACATGACACATCAACAATTATATTGGCTTACAAGTGATCATTAACCAAGTTTTATTAACAAAATAGTTCATCGGATACACAAATTCAACAAGTTTCCTCACAACACTTCAAGTCATCTCAACCGGAATAACGATACAATTACAATCGTAGTACATTACAATCAGATACACTTACAACCCACGAGGACACCAACCCCAACCCTCGGTTAGATGCTTAATCCACTAACGGGAGTTTACGGTACCATATAACCCCTCGACCGTTAGGGTACTTGGATGGAGTATTCGGTACACCATATAAAACCCCTCGACATCTAAGGCGACTTATTATAGTGCACTATCAATCCTATGGCTTGCCAACTATATCCGATAACATTTTTAAACCACATCACTTGCCAATATAATTCATAATTAACCACATACCTTACTGTTTTTATATGCATTAAACCAAACCATTATCGAAAGCAACAAACCATGCTTTTTAACAAGTATTTCCACATACTTACAAGTATCACTTACCACGTGCATCCTTCCACATCTCATGATTAAAACAGTATCTCACATACTTTAAAACATGCTTAAATAGTAGGTATCATGTAATTCAAAACAAGTGCATAAATTCATTTCGTAGTAGCGCAACCGAGAGAGAAAACCACTTTATACTTACTTCCGAGTTTAATCTAGCGTTTCAAGCTAAGTTTAAACTCTCATAAACCATCTTTAAACCATTTTAAAGTTGAAATCCACGTTCTAACTCACCGATACGCGACACCTCAATTCGCCAATGCGAATTCAAACGTCCGAAGCCTCCAAAGCTTCACCGATAGCTTTCGGACCAGCCTTCCCTATTTTAGCCACACAACAATTGAGGATTAATGCATCTCAATGCATTCAAACCACTGCAGCAACATTCCTTACAAACAACAACAATCCTTCACAATTACCCAACCACAACAACTGAAATCATAATCTAACTCTTTCTAAACATAACCCAGCCACAAACTATCAATCTAACACTTCCATTAACATCAATCAACACTTAAAAATAGGATTACATCATCCTTATATCTCTAACAGCTAAATAGCCACCACAACACCTCAAAAACACAAATCTAACAACCTCAATAATTAAGGATTCAAGGAGTTTCAGGATTCCAGTGTTAAAAATGACTTATCAACATCATAAAACATCCATTACATGTTTAAAATCAATCCTCAACACTGAAAAATAAATCAAATGCGATTCTTCCCCAATTCCATCAAATAAACGCAAATAAATCAATTAATCATTATAAAAACATAAAATCAAGTTATAAATCACAAATCAAGGATCAAATACTTGGGAATTTCAATAAAGAACCATTCAATAGAGGAGAAGAATGAACCTTACCTCTATTGTGTGATTCCTCCCTCAATTCATTGATTAAAGCTTGAAAAAAAGGATTTCAATGAGATTTTGTATATCAAAGATGAAGAATCAATTATAAATTAGGAATTCAGGAAAATACATCTCTCACCTCTAAAATTTGATGAAAACAAGAGTGTTTAGCAGAATAGAAGTGAAGAGAAAAGTTGAGAGAAAAGTTTACTTCAAATCTTATAAAAATCAATAACTAGCTTTTAATATTAAAACTCCTTTTTAATTATTTAATAAAGCGCATGTTAAAAACCTTAATTGAGGGAAAAACCACCCACCAAAACTTGGTAAAATAGCTCCCTAAGTATTCTAAGAATTTGACCCTTTTCAAACTAGTCACCATTTAAAACAGTTTTTAAAACTTACATTTTGGCCACCAACCAAAATGTCACTCTTCCAAATCCAATTTTCCAAAATTGATTTTACCAAAATTATTTATATATCAAATAATAATTTTTAACCATTTTCCATATTTTTAACTCACTTACAAATATTTATTCTTGACTCTGACTCGAATCTTTAACCCGATCCACCAGATCGTCTAACCAGCCCTTAAACCACTAGGCCCAAAATTGGGGTATTACATTCCATACTCGCAATCGCAGTGGTCCACCAACTTTATGCATCACCCTGCAACAAGGACACTACACACCTCAACTTATGCTCATCTTTGCATCCCTTTTGAACCAAGATCTGTTCTGTACTGGCCATCCACTCCTCGGATGCCTCGAGTGCCAACCCTCTAAACTCAACTCCTTTAAGAGTGCATAAATGCTCCAACGACAACCCAAATTAATAGTAGTAGCGGGTGTCGGTGCAGGTACATTAACTCTAGCCATCGTGGCTTGGAACGCTCCCGTCATCGCTTGAACCAAAGGCGTCATATCACCAAAGACTGGACCAGGTGGTGCAGGTGGTACTTGTTCCACTCCCTAAGGAGGATTAGGCAGAGGGGCGACAATCTCTCGGGATGTACAATTGCACCCTCTACCCCCTATCCTAAGGCAGCAACATTCCTACTAGATGGTAACTGTCTCCTCGATGGCATCGTATATAAACGTATCTAAGGCATAATAATTACATCAAAACAAAATCAATCAGGCCAGCTCAAGCAAGGATTCAAGACTTCCATTTTAAACCAAAATCATTCCATAACTGTAGTAATAAGGCAATGTGTCCCCAGAATACCCCAGGATGGCATATTTCACACATCACACATATAAAAAATCATCGTGTATAGCAAACAACATCGTACAACATCAACAACATCCCATTTTTTCATAAACCTGGCTCTGATATCACCAAATGTAACCCCCTTAGCCTGGCCTAGCCGAAACTAAACCAAAAGAGTCACATTAGGTTTGCCGAAGCAAACCCAAAGTAATAACCAAAACCAAGTCCATTTTTTTCTTTCTATCTTATCTATATGCATTTAATTATAACCCTACATGCTCATGCTTCAGCGGAAATGTCGCAATTAAATCAGATTGTAAAATAGAGACCAAATGCTCAACAACTCACATTGGGGACCAAAACATAATTTCTGTAGAATATAAGGTCTTTGTTATGATTAAGATTACCTAACCTTAATTAAGTCCATTTCATACTCCCAGGCTAAAGCTCTAGCTCTAGCTCAGAACAACCATCCACATTCATACAATTGTACCCATAACAATCAGGGACTAATTAGCAAGATTTCCAAACTTCAGCAAGACAAGATTGTATAAAAACAACATAGCGTACCGATACAAGCAAGCCCGTACCGATACAAATTAATAGACATAACTGCTTAGCGTACCGATACACTTATGCTTGTACCGAAACGGTGTACTGACCAACCCGTACCGGTACAACTTTGACACGTACCGATTCCCCTTTATATTTTCTCAAAACTCTAGATTCTAGTAACCAAGTTACGTACTGATACAGTACCCACGTACCGATACGGTATGTTAAAATTGAATGGATCGTACCGATCCTCAAACCCGTGTACTAGAACAAGCATTCATTTTCCTTAAGGCATACCGATATGGTGGCTAGACGTACCAATACCTGTAGCTTTAATTTGAAAAATTGAGCCCCAACAGGACCCCACATACCGATCCTGAGGTACCCGTACTGGTATGCAGAGGTCTATAATGACCTCTAGGTTCAACGCATGACATTTTGGCTCATTTCAAATAACATTAACACAAATCTAAACGTTATATAACATTATTGACCAGATTAAACATCATCATAGCAGCATTTTGGACCAACCTATCAAACATAGCACAATTATTCACCAAGTCTATAGGCATGCTCCCTAAACAACATCCAAAACACAAAACTGTTCACATCACAACTATTTAAAGCTTATTACAAGTCCAAAACAACATTTAAAACTTGCACCAACAAGGAGTTCATCAAAAACCCTCCCAAAGTCTCATCCGACACATTACCTTTATTACTATCGTATATGTTTAAACCATACTTTTAAAATGAGTCTTCGAAAATCCTTCCTTGCTTTCTCGTTGCCCGAAAATTCTAATTATCTGCATTGATGGAAAACAAGAGCGTAAGCACACTAGGCTTAGTGAGGAATACTCAAAACCAACAATCATCAATGTATTTTAAACCATTTTCCATTGTTTGATAAACACCTTTCATGTTACTTTTAAAACATCATCTCTATACCATGCCTTAGCAAAACCATGCACTTAACATTTCCAAAAAAACATATTAAACCATATGCAACATGTATCATGGATTCAACAACAAATTCCCATTTGCTACCCTCAATTTAAGCTTTCCCATGCATACTACCAATCCAAAGCTTAAAGAGTACAACATGTTTAAATCACATTAACAACATAATCCATCTCATGATATATTATCAATTATATTGGCTTACAAGTGATCATTAACCAAGTTCCACTTTACAAAACATAACATCTGATACATGTATTCAACAAGTGTTCCCTCAAAACTTAACATACAATCTATCAGCATCACAAGGTTCACACATGGGAGTTTTCGGTACTCATAAACCCCTCCACCATTGTGACACCCATTGTGGAGTCTTCGGTACACATAAACCCCTTAACACCACTCATCGATCAGATGTATAATCTATTAACGGGAGTCTTCGATACAATTAAACTCCTCAACCGTTAGGATACTTGGATGGAGTATTCTATACACATAAACCCCTTCCAAGGCGTCTTTTTATAGTACACTATCAATCCTATGGCCGGTCAACTATATCCGATAATATTTCTAAACCTTTTCATCATATCACTTGCCAATATAATCCATTTAATTAACAACAACTAATAGTTTCCATATGCATCATTAAAATCATTAAACTAATGCAACATAACCTTGCATTAAACAATGTTCATAAACATTAATGAAATTTGCATTACTTCCAATTGCATTCTCATCATTTTGTAATCATTTTCCGACATTAAACTATGCTCTAAACATGCATAAAAAAGTGAGTAATTAAACCATTTAACACAAGTGCATAAAATAAATTTTCAAACCGAGTTCGAGAGAGAGATTTCATCCTTTACTTACTTTCGAGCTTAGACCAGCGTTTCAAGCTTGATCTAAACTCCCAAACACAACTTCCAAACCTTTGAAAAGCTATTAAACACGTTCTCACTCACTGACACGCAAAGCCTTGCTTGCCGATACGAGAAATCTCGCAAACATGGCTTCTGAAACAAACGTTCAATCTTGTGGACCAACTTCCCCTGTTTTATCCACACAAAAGCAGAGAGTTCATTGTATCATAGTGCAATCAAGAACACAACAACTCAAATCCACAACATTCTTCATCAAAAACCACTCCATAACAACCGAAACTAACAACAAACACCTTCATACCTCTAACATTCATAATACCCTCAGAACTCCTCAAAAACACATAACTATCAACCTAGAAAATTAGGAATTCAAGTAGTTTCGGGATTCCTACGATTAAAGCATCTTATTAACATCATTCAAACATCAAAATCATGATCTATATCAATCCAAATCATGAGAAAATAGAATCATTACAAGATTAAATCAATTTCACCAATTAAACCTTGATTTAACCATTTTCCTCCAATTAAATCATCAAAACAAGTTAAACTCATAATTAAAGGATCAAGAACTTGAGAATTTCAATAAAGAACCGTATATTTGAGGAGAGGAACGAACCTCACCTCCAATGGCTGATTTCTCCCTTAATTGGCAAAGTTTGGTTGAAATCCAAAACGATTTTGTAATAGGAATTGAAGAAATCAATTAGGAAACAAGAAGGAACTCAATTGGATTTGATCCATAAGAATTTTGGAGTGAAAATCTTAGTTTGGCTACTGGAAAAGTTGAAAGAAAAAGAATTGCAAAGTTAGCTACGTAAGAAAAATGATTTGAGAAAATAATATCTTTTTAATTAAATCTGTCTCGCTTTAATATTAAAACCAATAAAAACACTTTAAAAATGTCCTAAATTAAGGGAAAAATCTGATAAAAAAGATTGGCCAAATAACTCCTTAAGGATTCTAAGTTTTGACCCTTTTATGAAACAATAACTAAAAATAGTTTTGAAACTTTACATTTTGGTCACCACCCAAAATGTCCACTTTTGAGACCCCTTTTTGTAAAATTGCTTACACCAAAATCATTTCCATATTAAATAATGATTTTAGATAATTTTCCATATTTTTAACCCTTCCAAAAATATTTAATCCAAATTAAATCTCGAGACTGAGTTGAATTCCCTAATTCAATCCGATGGACCGTCTAACCCACTTAAGAACTCCTAGGCCCAAAACTGGGGCGTTACATACAGACTCCGTCATGCAATGTCCTATGAATACATAGCCCACTAAACACAAGTATCGTACTCTAGAGATCACCATATGCTAGAATCTCGTACCGATAGTGCTCATCGGTCCCACGTTCCAACGATCAACCTATAAACGGAAACAACGATTTTGAGCACTGAGCTTACAAAGCTCATTGGTACACATCTACTCTACTATACTTCATGCTAATCATAAACAAAGCATGCAAGCTAGTACAAGCAAAAAGGAGAGATAAATAAACACGTGGCGCTACCACTAGTCTCCCAAACACATACTCTCATCATGCAAAGCATCATACATGGCACACAAGGCCCAACAATACCCGAGATCTGAAATAATAAGTTCAATTGAATTTTTTTGATTCATCAATCATTCTAAACAGTATTCACAAAAATAGAGCGGCAGGCAAAGAGTAAAAACGAAAAAGAAATTGATTCATC